>PVKU01001146.1:0-337935 GCA_004027475.1 Anoura caudifer
TGTAATAGCATAATCATAAACTATATTAAAAAAATCTCTTCCCTTTGACTCTGGCAAGCTACTTTCCTCTCAGACCATTTCCCTGTTACAGGAGCCTTTCCCTGAATTACCTCCTCAAACAGCAATTAGTGTTCTCATGTACCATGATTATTTTGTCCTCTTGTTTTACTTTGGGGGGGAGGGGAAGGGTAACACTTACTTTTCTTATTTATGTGAAAGTATTGACTTGATAAATCAAAAGTCTGAACAGGCAATAGGAATACAATTATAAAAAGCATTCCAATTTTCTGAGGTCTTCAGTTTCTCGATATTTATTAAAATTTAGTCCAAAAATAACCTAAATGGGATCATTGATCATTTATTTTTTATATTTTATTGATTATGCTATTACAGTTGTCCCATTTCTCCCCCATCATTCCCCTCCACCCTGCACACCCACTCCTGCCCACATTCCCCACCTTTAGTTCATGTCCATGGGTCATACATACAAGTTCTTTAGCTTCTACATTTCCCATACTGTTCTTACCCTCCCCCTGTCTATTTTCTACCCACTGTCTATGCTACTTATTCTCTGTACCTTTTCCCTCTTCTCCTCCTCCCACTCCCCTGTTGCTAACCCTCCATGTGATCTCCATTTCTGTGATTCTGTTCCTGTTCTAGCTGTTTGCTTAGTTTGCTTTTGTTTTAGGCATGGCTGTTAATATCTGTGAGTTTGCTGTTTTTTTACTGCCCTATTTTTTATCTTCTTTTTCTTAGATAAGTCCCTTTAACATTTCATATAATAAGGGCTTGGTGATGATGAACTCCTTTAACTTGACCTTATCTAAGAAGCACTTTATCTTCCCTTCCATTCTAAATGAAAGCTTTGCTTGATAAAGTAATCTTGGATGTAGGTCCTTGCCTTTCAAGACTTCAAATACTTCATGCCAGCCCCTTCTTGCCTGGAAGGTCTCTTTTGAGAAATCAGCTGACAGCCTGATGGGAACTCCTTTGTAGGTGACTGTCCCCTTACCCTTGCTGCTTCTAGAATTCTCTCCTTCATTTTAATCTTGGGTAATGTAATTCTGATGTGCCTTGATGTGTTCCTCCTTGGGTCCAACTTCTTTGGAACTCTCTGAGCTTCCTGGACTTCCTGGAAGTCTATTTCCTTTGCCAGGTTGGGGAAGTTCTCCTTTGTTATTTGTTCAAATAAGTTTTCCACTGGTTGCTCTTCTTCTTCCCCTTCTGGTACCCCTATAATTCAGATGTTGGGACATTTAAAGATGTCCTGGAGGTTCCTGACCCTCTCCTCATTTTTTGAATTCTTGTTTCTTCCTTCTTTTCTGTTTGTTTCTTTCTTCCTTCTGATCTACTGCACTGATTTGAGTCCCAGTTTTCCTCCCATCACTATTGGTTCCCTGTGCATTTTCCTTCATTTCACTTATTGTAGCCTTCATTTGTTCATTTAATTTGTGAGCAAAATCAACCAATTCTGTGAGCATCCTGATCACCAGGGCTTTGAACTGTGCATCTGATAGGTTGGCTATCTCTTGGTTGCTTCGATAAATTGGCTCTGGGGCTTTGATTTGTTCTCCTGTTTGAGCCATTTTTTTTTTGTGGCGGGGGGGGGTGGTCTGGTTGCAGCTGTTATGTAGTGAGGGGTGGAGACTTAGGTGTTCCCTAGGGTGGGGCAGCCCAGTTGCTGGGTTGTGATGCTGTATGTGGGGGCAGGGTCTGAGAGGAAACAATGGCATTTGCTCTGCTCTCTCTTGGATTCCAGTCCCCTCCGCTGCTTCTCCTTCACCTAGATTATCTGCACGAGAATGCGGAACTACTTGGTCAGCCAGCCACATGGCTTCACTGGGTCTGCACCGTTGCCACCCCATGCCCAGGGTCTGCTAGCCACTGCCTGCATGCCTAGGATCTGCCAGCTACTGCAGCCTGTGCTCCCGGGTCTGCCAACCTCCACTTTTTCCTGCTGTGACTCCGCCCCTCTTACCGGTCTGGATGAATGGTTGTTGGACTTCCGTACAGTTCAATTTTCTATCAGTTCTGGTTGTTTTCTGGCTTCTAAATCTTTGTTGTCCTTAATTTTGGTTGTGCGAGGAGGCACAATGTGTCCACCTACACCTCCATCTTGGCTGAAAGTGGATCATTGATCATTTAAAACACAGATTCTAGGCTCTACCCCAAGTCTTCTCATTGAAATCCTTGGGGATGGGCTCTAGGAGTCCTGCATTTCCATGGTTCTGTCTAGCTGGGAACTTCCCAGATGGTTCTTATCCACTCAAGTAGGAAGAGCAACATTCAGGCCTCAGGAAACAGCTAGACCTGTGTTTCTGAGTGAAACCTCACAGTTATGGCTTCCAAACAAAATGAGTAAGTTCTGTATCACCTCTCAAAAGCAATCTTTCAATACAGTACTGTTTTCTGCTCACTGTGTAAAAAGCTGTACTGAAGGATTTAGCAGTGCCATGGACTTTGTTTTAAGGGTCTGGAGGGAAGATACGGCACCGTGTATCAGAGAATGTGTTTCCAGTCTTAGGGCACGACCCACTGCAGAGTCGGTTGTGAATTAAAACCTGTTGCTGGTTCAGTAGTGCAGTCCATCAATGGAGCACACAAAGCACACGCCTTCTTCACAAAAGACAGTGCTTAGGAAAGACTTGAACTCTCTACCTCCGGGGTACCCAGAGTATTTTACCCTCAGGGTGGACTAATTTTAACACCTTTTACCTATGTGACAAAATAATTTTCAGTAATTGTTATGTAATAATCAGTGATAGTCATTAATAATGAAATTAATAATCATTAATTTCTTGATTCATCTTTTATTTTTAACATAAATAATCAGCAACTTAAAGAGAATACATTTCAACTTTAAAGACATTGCTAAAACTTGGTAAATTATTTCATGTGTGATCTGAAGTTTATGCTTCCTAGTGATATGCGGCTCATACTCTGTTCCAGTCTTCCAAGTTTTAAAGACTTGTACCAATTTCAAGTAGTCGCCCAACATGACAGACCTGAATAACTTACGTTCTTTTTCATCATTTCACAATCATGTGCCATCCTTGTTTATCTCCTGCGTGAACACAGGCCTGTGTAGAACCACAGCGCTGGGAGATGAACTCGAAGGATGACAAGCCATCGCAAATTTCTTCTGAACCAAAGGATCTACATGTGTCAGGGGTTACTGGGTAACTGGGAGCTCTCCAAAGTAACTTTTATGTAGAATATAGTGTTTATTAACAAATAAGTAATAAAATATGCTAACTTAAAGGTCACATATCTATTATTAAAACTCAAACAAAACCTCAGTGATTGGAAATTGTACCAAAAAGAAATTTTTGCATATGGAATAGCTCATCATTACATTGTTTAGAATTGCTGGTGTGTGGTGATAATGAAAAACAGAGAGTGTTTAAATCAGTTTTATAGTCATACACTTCTAGGAAACAAATTTTTTAATTTTCTCCAAACAATGCACCTTCTTTTTTGCCTGCACCTGGGGCAGCAGATCACACTGCACAGCTGTGACTGGGTAGTGGAAAAAGTACAGCATGTTTGTCTTTCTTTTGATGAATTCCATATGGCTTATGTAATTTAAGACGTTGAATTATCTATCTCACTTGGTAGTGAGGGGACGATTTTTTCCACTCTTACAGGTTGAGTCCCATTGGATGATGGCAAAATGGCAATGGAGGGGCTGGGCAACTCGGGCTCCTGTGCTGATACCACTTTATGAAAGACAGAATTGGCGTTTTTCCTTTGCTAGCAACTGATCACCTAGTTGTATATCATTCTCGTTTAACTTCCACCTCATGCCTTTCCTCCAGCTAGTCCAGCATCTTTGTAACCAGGAGAACATGCTTTTGTGGAACAATTTAATTTCATCCTCATGTCCCGTGGGAGTCACTGGAGGGATAATTTTTCCCTCTTTTTTGGAGAAGGAGATAGAGGCTCATTGAGCTAGTGAGTGGCAAAGTTACCATTAGAGCTCAAGATTTATCTCATTTGTTTCCTGGATTATGTGAATCCTTTCTGGTTTTTTTTTTTTTTTTTTCATTTTTTCCACTATAAAATATTCTTCTACTACTTCAACCTCCAGAAAAACATAACATATTATTCATGTCTAATATTCAACAAATATTAGAAATAATAAAAATGTTGTTAGTTTCTTAAACTAGCTCTTTCCTGAGAAACAGGGAAATGCTATTTTTTGGTCATAAAGTTTGTACAGCTGCAACTAGATTCAAGGTCCTGGGCTCTCTCTACCACATGTCATACCTTTCTAGTTCTGAAACATTTTTTTGGTTCTAATCTCTTGGCATTGCATTCCATGCCATTTAAATATCTTCTATTTTTTTCCATATGTGTTAGTGTCCCTTTTCCCCATCTGTAGCCCCAGCTGGACTCTAGCCTAGCTAAAAAGTGATGTCTTTCGATTCTCTTCTGTCTTGCTCTTCCATCTAGCACTCAATAGTTTTCAAGAAACTATACTTAGTCAATTAATTGGATGGCTGATTGATTAATTCACTGAAAATATTTCTTTGCCATTACCAGTCCTTTGGCTCTTCGCACGATTTATTTTCTGAGTATTTTCTGCATCTACTCAGAAAATAGTATTTTCTGCATTGCACAGTTTCTTCCATTAGCATATTCTATTGCTCTCCAAGGCTTCTGAATTTGGTACAATATTTTGACCCTCTATTTAAATTAGCATTTGAGCTCAGAATATTTCCATGTTTTGTAGCATCTTCTTGGCCTAATTTCCACACCTACATATTCAAACCTTCTATTAAATTGCACCCTAGGATGTGTCACTATGCATTTGGTTTCCTGACTCTACAGTCGTGTGACTGTCTCCCACTATCTCGATGCAATAGTCATGGAGATGAAACATGAGAAGGAAAAAGTGAGCAGTTCTGTCTTTGTAGAAGGAAGGAGGAACTGTTCAGAAATTTCTGGCTTTGAAATTATGCTGGAAATTTCCATTCATGTCCAAGTAACAGATGAAAGATATATCTTTTGATTAGACAAATGCCCTTGAAATCACTTGCATTTAGATTTTAAAAATCCATAGCTCACATGACTAGAGCTATCAGCAAGAGGGTAGACTGGTAAATTAAAATACCGCTGAACTGAGAGTTGAAAGACTATGAACTCACTAGACTGTGAGGTCCTTGACAGTTCAAACTGTCAAATTATTAATATTCAGATTCTTAGGGCACAGGTGTTTCTACTTCATATATCATTAGATCCTCAAAAGTCTGTTAGTTGAATAAATGAATGAAAGAATGAGCAAAGAGAGAGTGACATCAAGCATAGCTTCAAGTCTGATTCTGTCACATGCTAACAAGGTAAGTCAGTACATTTAACTGTGTTGGCTTCTCCACGTGTAAAGCTGGGGTTTGAAGTGACGTACTTCCTTCACATTGGGGCCATTGTGAAAATAAAATATTGCGTGCTTATTAATGGTAACTAGGTAATAGGCTTGTTAAATAGTGGTGCTATATACAAGGTCTGGCAGAAGTAAAGCCTGCTTGAGTGTGGTTGGTAGGGTAATCATATGGGTATAACAATTTATAGTTTTAAATTTAAATATTTCACCTAAAATGCCATATGGTATGCTTAAGTGTGATATTGTTATGTCACAGAATTACATGCTTATGATTTTGTAATAAAAGATTTTGTAATAAAAAGCAGGGTGTGTTATTTGTGCTGGACCTGCATTTTGTATCGCTTACGAAAATGATTTGGCTGCAAGTAACAGAAAATTTTTCTAACTGTAGTTAAAACAGATAAGAATTTACTTATCCTACAGAATCCGAAGGAAGACCAGAGGGTAGCTAAGCTGCTGTTCCATCGGCAGCCCAGCGATGTCTATCTAGGTCCGTGTCTCCTGAAGTCTCGTTCCCTTTTTGCCATGATCACAAAGGACTGCAGCAGCACCAGCTGCCATGTGGTGTTCCAGAAAGGGGTCTGCAGGACGGGGAACAGTGACGCCAGTTGGGCGTGTTTTCTCTTACCTAGAAAGCCAGTGTTTCCCCAGAAACCTGCATAGCAGTTTTTCCTCTAGGTCTCAGTGAGAAGAGCTCACATGGCAACTCCTAGGAATTTTTGAGGTAACAGAAATGATTATCATGATTAGCTTTGTAACTCATGTTTTATTGCCTAGGGATGGGTATCCTCTGCCTCAAACAAAATTAGGACACTGTTAGCAAGCAAAAATGCTAACAGAGGATCCTGGGTGGCATTTAGACATATCTTCCACATAAATATCTGGAGATGTTATGAAGAACGAGAGTTTAGAAGGAAAGAGAAACACATATGTCAATGTTTCCATTGGGCATACGTGCGTGTGTAGATGCGTGTACGTACCGCAGATGCACATGTTTGTCTAGTGATACTGTTATGATGGGAGGTTAACTTCTCCTTCTTTGGTTACTAGCTGCCTAGCTTGAGAAAGGACAGGCAGAAGGTCATCTGGGTATGTGATGTCCTTAAAGTGATGGATTCTCTTAGTATCAGCCAATTTCCATGCTGCTCTGTGGAAATCCCTGCTCTTCTAGCTTGGCCAAGGTGGAGTGATGGCCACAGTAGTCTTTGCAATAGCGGGAGCTTTATCCAACTCTCTGATCTGTCATATTCTTGGCTCTTTAACTCATGATACTGAAAAGAGAGTTAGTCCATATCATCAGCATGAAATGCCTATTGAAGCATGAATCAGAAGAATGATAATAGTGTATCCTAGAGGAACACTTTCCATTTAAGATGTTCCTGACTTATGTTTTCTCTCTTAATTATGGGATCAACTCAATATGCTATTCCCGTAGTTTCTGGTGACCTACAGACTTTTTTTTAATGAATATGTCTGTCATGCTTAAATAGGGTATTCATTCCATGATTTGCCTGACCACAATCCTGGACCTCCCCCCTTCCCCTTGTCACATCCTCTGTTAAATTATTCTGCTTACTTCCCATTATGGGGGTGACTAGAAACTAGTGCTCTGACTCTCTGCTTATTTATAAAGTCAGTGCTTACTCTGTTGAACCGATAAGTGTTTAAAAAGAAAGGAGGAGGACATCTGTGACCCAGCCAATGGCAAGAGGTTGCAATTTACAGCTGCCAAATTACTGAGTAATTTTATTAATATCAGCCTCTGAAATGCATGGAAAAGGCACTTTTAAAGCCTTTTGGTCATAAGGCAGGAACACACTCCTACATGAATCATAAGCTAAGATTTTCTGCTCTTTTTTTGTTTGCTTTTTTCTGCACACACAGTTGAGCCTGGATTATTTACAGTTCATCAGGGTGCTTCAGGATTATACTGTTTTCATCCAGTAGATTTCTTTGTTTTAGGATTGTGATAGATACTACATATTTTACTGCAGTAAATTTCTCGTTTCCAGCTCTAGCTGCATGAAAGCCAAAGGTCCTTCAAATTAGCTGGAGGACTCTTGGTAATAATTTATACCTACCACAATAATTATAGCTCCTCCTCTTTATTAATTATACACACTCCCTCAAGGCATTTTATTTCCAATATTGATGGGAATTTTTGCTGTATTAGGCTTCTATAGATTGTTTTCATTCATATAGAAGCTGTTTGTTGGCTTCCTTTGCCCCCAAACAGTAAACACGTTTTGTTTTTAGCTATTCTTCTAAATTTTATTTTTTACCTTGTGGTCCACTTGCTGTTAACATGAATCAAACTACTTGTTCCACCTGAATTAAAAAATTATGGTCTGTTACTTGTTCAGATACTGTGGTTTATTCGAATCCAGGCACAGTCAAACAAAGCATTCAGAGTAAGGAGCCCCAGTTGTTGATTTAAAAGTAAAAGCATCAAGACTTTTTTCCCTTAAAACTCACTAATATTTGTTGAACAAATAAGGGACTGGGGACGCAATGTTTCAGAAAGATGCCTGGTAAACTTAGCTGGTTCAGACTGCCATAACAAAATATTGAAGGCTGGGTGACTTAAGTAAAAGTAATTTATTTTCTCGTAGTTCTGTGGGTTGGAAGTGTAGATTAGGGTGCTAGCATGTCTGATTTGGGCTAGGAATTTCTTGCTGGCTTGCAGACAGCCACCTTCACCGTGTTCTCACACAGTGGGGAGAGGCAGCCCAAGCTTTCTCTGTGCCTCTTCTTATTAGAGCGCTGCTACCGGGAGCATCCCCACATCCTCATCTCGAAATACCATCAT
This sequence comes from Anoura caudifer, assembly GCA_004027475.1. Lineage (NCBI taxonomy): Eukaryota > Metazoa > Chordata > Mammalia > Chiroptera > Phyllostomidae > Anoura > Anoura caudifer. The sequence goes on from PVKU01001146.1 coordinate 8,193, forward strand.
CTGGGGGGTTAGGGTTTTGGCATATCATTTGGAAGGACACAATTAAGCCCAAGACACTGACTAAATAAATGCCCTCCAACAATAAGCATTTAAAACTGCTCATTTTGATAGACAAAAATATTTAAATGTCAGGTGAATTCACATACACACACACACACACACAGAAATTTTCAGATGCTGCATTTAGGTTGACCAAAGTGGGTTAATATTCAATTAACTCAATATGTTGCATTTTAATTTCCCATCAGAGAAAGGTGAATCTTCGGACCCATGTGAAGCAGAGTATTGGCACTAAGATGGAAGGTTAGGTCTGAGAACTTGAAAGGGTGAACTAGAAAAAAAAAAAAGGAATCCACCTACTCTCCTAGAGACAGGAACAAAGGTTCTTGTCCCCTCCAATGTCTGGCTGAAAAGGAGACACTAAGCATGGGTCTTATGTAAATTTGAGTTTCAAATTTATAGTATTTGCCTAGTCAGGGAAATCTCGCATCCAAGAAATAAAAATGAAAATTGATCCCTGGTGCTGGAATCCTTGTAACTGACAGAGATAAATGACAAACTGCTCTGCAGCTTTCAAGGGATTATCGTAGAGGAGAAAAATGGGTTTATAAAGACAAATTATAATCCGCCATGAGCGAAGTCCACAAGGGCCTAGGAATTTGAGATTACAGATTAGCAATTACCAAGAGAAAAATATTAAGGAGGCCTAAAATGATTAAAGACATTAAAGAAGAAATCTCCAAATATAAGACACCATAATAAAGAGAGAAGTTTCAAGTTGATAAAAATAGAACATGTAGAGATAAAGAATTTTGTCACTGATGCTAAAAATCAAAGAGAGAGTTAAATAGTAGATTAAACAAATATAAGGAGATATCTGTGATCTAGAAGATGAATCTGAGCAAATTAACAGAGAGAAGCAAAAAATAAAAATATAGAAAACATGAGAATGGAGGGAATTTCAGGGGAAAAGGGTGAAGGGTTTGCAGGAACAATTATACAGGACACATGGACAATAACAGGGCCGGCTGGAAATGGGAGGGAGGTGGGGAGGGCTGGGGGCCTGGAGTGGGGGGAAAAGGCAGAAAACTGTACTTGAACAACAACAATATATGTCTATGTAAATATGAATATATATATAAAATACAAAAAGGAACTTAAGAAATAGATAAAATTAGGTTGTTTAACATTCTACTAACTGGATTCCAGATAGGAAAAACAAAGAGGCATATACAAAATATTTAAAAGTAAAATGTCTAAAAATTTAGAGAATTGATGGATGACTACAGTCTTTAGCTATAAGAAGCATAACTCTCTCTATACACACTCCATACCTAGGCACACTGACACAGAATACCAAAAACAGAGAGCAAACCTCCCTTTCGGTATTCCGCAGTCAAAGAACAATTAGATTGACAGCAAACTTTTCAAGTGCCATAACAGGTCAGATGGTGATGAAGTTATATCTTCAAAGTGCTAGGTAAATTATTTTTGAGACTAGAAATTTATGTTTAGCTAACCTAGCATTCATCCATGCACCCAAACAAAAATGGGTTAGTGAATGTACTTCTGAAAGAATGAATATTAACTTAGAAATAAGATGGGAGATGAAATAAACTCAATATATTTGATTATTCTTATACTTTTCTATGTGTTTGAAATGTTTCATGATTAAAAATAAAAAATATAAAGGTATTTTAAATAATGATAGAAACATGATTTTATATCTATCCATCCATCCATCATCATCATCCATCTTTCTGTAAAACTTAAAACTCATGCAAGACAATTTTAACCATTATGTAGTATAGAAATAATACCTGGGATCTGTGAACTTTTCAAGAACTTTTATGAAAATTTATAAATTGTAAAGAAACTTTACTGAGCCCAAAATATGTAATAAAGCTGCAGTAATTTTTTAATGTTTAGTAATGTGTCTACAACAAAACATATTCACAACTTTTTTTTTAAGAGAGAATCTTTTTACAAAATATTTTATTTATTTATTTTAGAGAGGGGAAAGAAGGGAGAAAGAAAGAGAAGGGGAGAAACATCAATGTACGGTTGCCTCTCACACGCCCCCTACTGGGGAACTGGCCACAACCCAGGCATGTTCCCCCACTGGAAATCAAACCAGCGACCCTTTGGTTCACAGGCCAGCACTCAATCCACTGGGTCACAACAGCCAGGGTGACTGACAACTTTATTAACCATTAAATTTAAATTTTATTAAACTTCCACTTCATTATAAAACTCTACATTTTCTTACTATAAAGAAATTCATAAGATTCCTAAAATTCTAAGTCAATAAGTAACAAATTAGAGCCAAATATTTTTAAAAACACAATTATCAAAAAAGCAAGAACTTCTCTAAACTGTTTACCTACCAAGTTTCTCTTTAATATGGGGATTGAGTATATTTTAATACAGTTGATATGGCTTCCAAAAATAGAGGGCACACTGTCAATGACTGTTCTTCAATGATCTCACTATGAACTCAGTGGACGCCTCAGCAAGAATATTCGGTGTGCAACACGTAGAAAGCATGGGTGCATTTGGTGCTACAATCACGCCTCTTGCTCTAACTCCTTGTCTTTTTCCTGTGGCTATCAGAAGAACAATGTTTATTGAGTTCTCATATGTCAGACACTGTGCCCGAAATTCCAAATGCTTTAACTCCTTTAATCCTCATGATAGCACTAGGAAATAGGCTCAGCTATCTTTAGTCGAAGGATATGGAAATTGTGGCTTAGAGAGTTGTGTAACTTGCCAAAAATCTCAGCGATAGGAAATGTTGAAAAGATTCAGGAAATGAACCTTTCTGACTTCAGTGCTCGGCTTTCACAAGTTATGCTTTGTTGCTCTCGTGGTCCCTACGGAAAGTTAGAATATTGTTGGCAGTCCTAATATTTGCCAAATGAATTCAATTTACTTTCATTATAACTTGTAAAGGCTTGGACAGAAAATATTCATATAATGATGGTTCGAAATTCCCAGCGATGGCCTGAAGTCAGGGCCTTCAGAGGTTCCAAGCACTGAAATACTTTGGTAATTATGGATATTTTTGTTCTTTTCTATCCTAAATTTAATCACAGTTATAAAAAACGTTAAACTGTAAAATAGGGATAAGATAGCCAGAGTCCTAATTTTGTTTATAATGATTTTTTCTGAAATATTACATATGGAGTTATTTCAAAAAATTATTTTTTTCTTTTGATGCAGCTTATTTTTCTGATGTCCTACATATAAACTTGGTCAATTTGCAGGGCATTTTTGGATACAATTAACATTTAATCAGTGAATGGTGAGTACAACAAATTGCCCTCCATAATGTGGGTGGGCCTTCTTCAATCACGCAGGCCTGAACTGAACAAAAAGATTGGCCTCTCTGTTCAAGAGGGGATTCTCCAGCAGGCCGCCTTTGAACTTTACCTGGCCCTGCACCTCCGAGGTCTCCAGCCTGCTGACCCACACTGCAGATCGGGACTCACCCCCCTCCGTAATCACGTGATCTGATTCCTTGATAGTAAGTCCCTTTCTGTGTATTTATGCATTGTATTGGTTTTGTTTCTCTGGAGAACCCTAAATTATACAGTCTGTCTGCTGGGTAATCCACATTTCCAAAAGGCCTCCCCCCCCCACCCTATCAAGTGTCTTAAATCTGTCTCTTGTTTTTTAATGTTAATTTTTGATTTATTTGTTTAATGTCGTCTCACCTACTCAACATAACGTGCAACTATTTATTTAAAATACTGGACTTTCTCCCTCTTACTTGTAGGGTGCTAAAGACACACTCCACAATTTCTTTTTCTCTTCAGGTTTCTTATTGAAATTTAACTTTGGTTTAAGAAACAAGGAATATCGTTGTGAACATGGACTTTGGAATCAGTTTTTGAGTTTTCAATAAATGTTGATTATTTGAATCAACACATGTTGATTATAGGTATTATACTATTAACCATGTAAGCATATATGTAATTCTCCACCTTTAAGTTATAGTCTTTGGTCATTGGAGAAGGTGGGTATCAAAAACAACTAATTAATGTAAAGGTCCTTTTGAAACTGGCCTATGGGTCCATCATGAAAGGTATTTGAGAACCTGCGTATGAAATGAGAGATCCTGAACATGAACTGGAGAGATACATATACAGACATATACATAGCTTTTCATCTATTTTCTGTCCTGGGTATGGTGGCAGCCTCCAACCAACTTAAAACTCTACAGTCATGTATTACTTATCCTCCAGCTGTTCTTTTCCTTGCTGCTGTGTAGCTCCTGAAGACCCGATCACGCTTGGGGTGATCATGCTTGACGCCATTGTTCTCTTCCCATCTCCCATGACTGGAGCAGCAAACACGAGTTTGTCCACTTCCTACTCTGCACAAAAAGTGCCTTCTGAACGCTTAGCAAGAATCCATCTCACCTGCTCGTGGGTTTGCATGCAATTTTTAGACTCATGAGAGGCGAGGTTTTACTTTTTTATATACAAACTACTTAGCTGGTTTTAACTGATTCCATGAGATCCTACTTTCACCAGAAACACATCAGAACTACTGTCCAATTTTCCTATTAGAATGTTTTTTTTGTATCCCAATTTTTTTTGACATATAAAAAGCAGCTTTAACAAAAAATGAAAGCCCAAATCTAACAAGTTTTAGCACATGTCACAGGATTTTTGTCTACCCTCAAGAACACAGGACTTAAGTGAGCTTTAAATTTCATTTTTATTTATTTTTTTCCAAATTGTATTTTAATTGTTGTTCAAGTACAGTTTTCTGTCTTTTTACTCCCTTCCCAGCCCACCCACCCAGCCCTCCCCACCTCCCTCCCATTTCCACCCCCACTAGTTTTTGTCCATATGTTCTTTATACTTGTTCCTGTAAACCCTTTCCCTTAAATTTTAAACCTTGCAAGACCCTGGGCTGCTCGGGTGGAGGCCCTGAGAGCCATGGTTTCCCAGGGTGTTGGCTGCAGCGTCTGGGTCTCAGACATGAGGGTCAAATCGACTTTCCCAAAGGCTATTTTTTATATGGAAGCTCTCATCTCATAAACAACTGAATTAGTTCACATTAACCACCATCTATGGCAAAAGTACACAAAGCATAAAGAAATCACCTAAAATAATGTTTTTGAACCAGCTGCTAAATTAAGTAATGTATTTGTTTTATTGCACATTTGCATAATAGGGCAAACTAGAATCTCTCCGTAACAGATGCGCTGGTGGCAGGGAGATTTGATTACTGGCTTCTGTTATTAATCACTGCACAAATCTTAAATGATTTGTTTCTACAGTTTGATCAATTTACATCTCAGAACGTACATTTATGCACACAATGTAGAGATAAAGCATCTGTTCACACCTTACATGGAGACATCGATATATTTATGGGAGTTGAAGTTTTGTTAACCAAGGCACAGGAAACTGGCTAAAGACTGACAACTTTGGAAAGATCCCATTATTTATTCCTATCAAGCTAGTTAATAAATAAAAACCATTTTGTCATTTCCAGAATATTATGTAATGATGTCTACTGTTTTGTCTCCTCCATGAAAACAAGCAAAACACATGAAATTTAAAACTCACAGGATTTGAACTATGGACCTTCCTGTTCCCCACACAGTACTCCAGAATTTTGAAGAATTGCAGGGTATTATGGCCTCATTGAAAATTATTGTAGACAGTTTTAAAAATTATCCTTCCCCTTTTAATTTTACTTTTGACATTTCATTATCCTATATCTATGATTTCCATCAGCATTTTAAATAGATGTAATATGTTTTAAGATGGCATGCCTGAATTTTTAAAAAAGTAAAAATACAGGCTATATAAAAATTGTTTCATTAACTTCCAATTAAGCATGATAAATGCATTGGTTCTACACATAAATGTTTTCCCAATAAGTCAAAACACTAGATAATGTGATTTTTTTCATTTGTAAGGATTGCCATTATTTTGTAAGCAAAAAAATAGTCAAAATACATGTATAATGAAGTTAACATTTCAGCCTTTCTTAAGCAGGGGCTGACTTACATTATAAGAATTTTTATTATCATTACTTGCTACAATGAACTACCATTTGGATTCTAACATTTGTCTTAATATGTATTATATATGAGTATATATCCTATTTGATTAATTTTAGTCTTTTCCAAAATCACAATAACCAACTGGTACAGAAGAGAAAGCTGTGGGGATTTTGTCCCTCGTACTATTCTGCCTTCCCATTTTGGCCTCCTATTTCAACATGGTAAAGAGAGAGAAAAAAAAGAAGAAAGAAGAGCTCAGGACTGAATTTAAATGCATCGCTTCTGAAAACGGGATGAAATTTCAGATAAAGGCTTTGTTTTTAATGCCTAGGAAAAAATTAAAATGTATATATTTTTCTCAGTCAGAGGCAAGTCTGTTGTGGTTGCAACCCCTGCCTTTTTATAGTTCATCTTGGGAGCTAATGAAGCGTTGCATGTTGGTTTCAAATTCAAAGCATATGCAGTCACTGAGGCATTTTTTCTTTATATAGCGTGATTTCAAAAGGAGCCCCAAATGTGGTCATCTTAGAAAATGTAATTTGGTCTGGTACTAAAGGACTTTTTTCCCAGATGACAAAAATCTTCCCTTTTGAGTTGCCTATGGAAACACATGCACTTGCAGCTCTCTAAAAATGTGCAGGAGCGGATGGAGACATATTAAAGGATGGGTATGTCAGGCCATGAAGGGCATCAGGCAAATGTGGATAAATGCATCCGGGTTTCACAGAATCAGAATCAGAAGTGAGTTAGAGGACAATGGGAAAAGATGTTGAAGAGGATAATATAATCCAGACAACAAACTTAACAGCATTACATATCCAGAGCCATCTCCGAAGTCATTATCGCTGTTGCTGGGGGTGTCTGCCAAAGAGCCAGATGTCATTCTGCCACAACTTGGCATCTGATGGTTGTCATTTATAAGAGAAAATCAAGTGAGGACTGTAATTAGGTGTGTGCTCAATGGAACCCTCCCTTCTGACTCCACTGGGGGCTTTTTTTTTAAAGCCCTGAACGCATGGAGAGCCAAGCAGGGGAACTCATCTGCCCTTCAGACTCCTAAAATTTCATGTATTTTCAAATGCTGGGGTAAATGCATGACCTATAGTTATTTTTTTTCCCCACATTAAATGTTTACTGAGCTCTTTGGAGATGACAAAGACATATGCATGAACCCCACCCCCACCAAAAAAGCATACACTCTGGTAGAAGAATCCGCATGAAAATAGATCAGTTATAAATATATCTTGGTAAGTGCTATGTTAGGGAAATTGATTTGAAAACGGTGTTGTGGGAGTGCAAAGATTGGAACAACAACTCTTCGGAGATTTGGGAAAGGCTCCACAGAGGAGGAGACATTAAGGATGAGCAAGCATTTGGCAGGTGGGTGACGAAGTGAGGGGGTGAGCATTCTAGCAGAAGAAATCACATGTCGACAAGTTATTATGAAATCATTTATGGAAAGGTCTGTTGGCTCTGTGGGAATTATGAGGATTTAGACATGGTGAGAGCCTAAAGCGTGCAGACATTCTAGAGGAGGGTAGATCGAGTGGGCAGAGGTAAAAACGTGCCTATTGAATCCTTAATTCCTGTGTTTTCAACTGTTAGGCTAAATAAGGTAAGCACAGAAACTGTAAACTCACGGTGATAGCCCCTAGAACTTGCTATCTCAATTCAGAATTAAGCCATCTATTTCTGACTACGATGCTGCGAAACAGATTGTGTTATTACCTTCATTTTACAAATGAAGAAAAGGAGAATTAGAGATGCTAAATGGCATGCCTAAGTTTATCTCACAGGCAAGCAGCAGAGGTAGGGGGATCTAGAAAACCTGTGGCCTGGCTCGCAGACACGGCAAATGCATTTCTTCCATGGGTAGTTGTGCGCAGTTAATACCTACAAACTATAAGCCCATTGCCTGGAGAAAGTTTATCTTCATAAGTAGAGAGAATGTGGCCTAGCAACTCAGCCTCCAGAATCATTGATCCACTTTTCCAGATTAAATCTGGAAGGGATACCAAGAAATAGAGTTTTAAAAATTAATTAAGGTAGGAAATTATCGGCCTCCTCCCTAAGTACCTTCCTTGGGGCACCAGAATACCCTGGAAGCATTTTCAAGACCCAAGAGCATTTTTTAAACCTTTCAAAAATATATTTAGTAATATGTAGAGATGTTCATAATACAGTTATGAGTTCATATAATGGGATATAAAACTATACAGCACAATCAAATTTTTGAATGGGTAAATATGAATCAGAAACACACACATACAGCATATTTGCCAAGATAATATACATTATATGAATGCTAGGAGTCCAAGCAATCCTTTAAATTTTTGGCATCCTTCTCCCATTAACAGGTGGAATTTATGCAAGCAGATAAGATAAAACACCATGAAATGGAAAGTGCTTGTAGGAGAACATTCCAAGGACAAAAGGTTCTTAGAGAAGCATCAGGGCAGCAGCCCCTGAGCCTCGTGAGGGTCAAGACCTCCTGTAAATCAGCCCAGGAATGATGAACCTTCTGCCATCCGGACCCATTAGTTTCACTGGGAGCATCCCTCAGCTGCCTGGTCTCTCTGTATTTTAAAACTTTGAGGCTTCCCTTTTAGCAGATTTGCAGGGACCCAAAGCCCTTCAAACACTCAACGAATCTTCTCTCATTCATCCTATCAAGTAGAAAAACCTGAAGCTGAGATCAAAACTGGCTTCACCCATAATGAGATTATTTCACAAAGAAGAAGAAGAAAGAAAGGAGGAGGAGGAGGAGGAGGATGGAGGAGGAGGAGGAGGAGGAGGAGGAGGAGAAGAAGAAGAAGAAGTCGTCTAGTAGTTCTAGATATGCTCAAAGACACCCAAAGCCCTGGTCTGTCCACCTTTCCAGTCAGCTCCAGTTTGCTTCCTTCTCAGCACGGAGGCCGTGAGGGCCTTCCAGCCATCACACTCAGGCCAGATGTTCAGAGGCAATGCCAGTCCGCTGCTTATTTGAGATTTTAAGAATAAGGAAACCATTCCTGAAAGACACTGGCAGCCTTATCATGTTCACTAAGGGGTAGTTTTGAGTTGAATTAACTTTTTTTTTGGAACTCCAGTTTCCACTCATTTCTCTTTTGCATGTGAGCTATGTTAGGCCTGATTTTAAAGCACCTGACTAATTAGGAATACAGGGTGGGGCCAGAGTAAGCATTCAGTTGTTTGTATGGAGAAGAGTACAGTAGTTAAGAAGTAATAATGCAAGAATAAACTATGTTTCACATACTCACAAGTGTAAGCCTAACTGTGCCCCACTCTGAATGTCCATCATGTTAGAGAAGAAACAACAGGGGCAAGGATTCTAGTCTGTCAACGCATGTGGCTATAACAATTGTGGTAAGACCTTACTGAGCAGGTTCTCTTTTGTGCTATACCAGCTGCCAGGAGGTGACCGTAAGGATAAGGTGAACAAACTTCTGTCATGAGATTCTATTGGGAAACTGGGACTCTTATTCTAAAATTACCTGCAAAGATTTTTTTTGTGGGGGTGGGATAGTAGAAGGTTCTGGCCCAGCAACATTCATCATGGGAGGTACGGGGCAATTTCTCTGCCTTCTGCTGTAGAATACTTTGATAAACTAAAACCCAGGCACAAGCAACATAGACTATGTGCCATGGATGCTGCAAGCAGTGTAGATGGGGCAGACCCTTCTGCGTGGCGTGGGCCCAGCTCCCACTTGGAGATGCACAGGACCCACGCCCATAGATAGGTTCTCTCTTGGGTAATCAGATTCGCAATATACCTAGGCTGCTCTGAGGCTTGCTTTTGCTGAAAACTCCCTCACCTTGCAAGTGCTAAACCTTGCAGGGACCTGGACAACTTTTGCCTTTCATTTGCTAATATCCTTCTTCTGTGATGTGATTAGGGGCATTGGCTCCTTTTGTTGTAACCTGGGATAGTGAGTGAGGACCATCTTGTAATATGAGGAGAATTAGAATAAAGGCCTGTCATGGTGGAGGCCACGGATTTTGCTCCCCTTGAGAGAAAAGCCATGCTGTTGTCCCTTTTCCTCCACCAGACTTGTAGTCTGTGTGTATGTTTTATTTCATCCATAATGACGCAGACACTGCTAACTGGTGTCCGCATCAGTAGGTGGCAGTGGATGAGGATAAAAGTGAGCCTGACCTTGTGCTTGTGGCTTTAAGGCAGCTGATGGACACTTGGGCCTGGGCTTGAAGAAAGTGGAATGGTGGACTTCCGTGTTAATGAAACTTGACCGTGGAAGCAGCCCCACCCGGAAGTATATGGCCTTCCTGCTTTAGAATTGTTTCTGCTCAAATGCAACATTGTGTTGAAGAGGAGGAAATGCTCCCCCAGCCATGGAATTCATTTTTTTTAATCCTTCTGAGTATGACTGCTCTCCAATTATACATGATAAAGATCCCAACCTTGGCCAGATCACTTACCTTTGATAACAAAGGAACCCAGCCTAAAATGTAAATTTGAAACCCAAAACTATAAAGCAAGCACTATCCCAAACTAGATCCTAAAGCAGTTAGGGCTCTTGGCATCGAGGAGGAGCAGGGCCCATTGCTGACGGAGCAGCATACAGCTGTGTGAGTCGGGTAGTGTCATCTGAGATGTCACCAGTGCCCGCAACATCCCAAATGTCATTCATCAATATCCCTCTTCCGAGTCACCATGCATAAAACCACATCCAAATAGATAAAGAACAATGTGTTTATGTGGATGAAAAAGAAAAAGAAAAAGAAAAAGACGCTCCCTTCTAGCCTGGATCAGGTTAGAAGACCAGAATTCCAGAATTCTGATATTTTAGAAGCTCATGTACAGTTTCAAGGGACCACATCATGTTAGACAATGGAAGATTGTTTACTTTTCTCCAATTCTGCTGCTGAAACCTTGTTCAGGCAAGTATCATTTCTTCTCTAATTTACTGCCAACCACCTTCCAACTCCATATTCTCATCCATCCATTTCCCACAGAGCAGACCACATTCTCACAAAATGTGAACTAGCGTGTCCTGTCACACTCTTGCTTAAAACCCTCTAATGTATTCTCTCACCCTTGAAACCCGAACTCCTCTTCATAGTCCTCAAAGCCTTGATGACCTGGGCCCCTCTGCCCCTCCAAACTCACCCCCTTGCCCATCACGTTCAAGCCACATGACCCTCTGCTCATGCCCCGAACAAAATGTCATTCTCATGTGGCAAGTTTTGCAGAAGCTCTTTTCTCTGCCTAAAATGTACCCCCACTTTCCTACTCCCAACACTGTGTACGTGTCTGTTTCATCAGGTTCCGGGCGGTCAGTTCCTCAGGATGACTTCCTGACCATTCTCCATAAAAGTAGTCTCTAGTTTGTTTCCTTCAAAATTTGTCATTTCTTTGTTTATCTGCACATGTCTTTTTTCTTATTTCTGTAATAAGAATATAAGTTCTTGAGTGAGAGATCCATGTGTGCCTTATTTTTGGGTGTCCCCAGTCTCTGGCAAGATGTGACTTACAGTCATCAGTAAATATTGAATGAGTAAATGTGTCAGTTAATCAGGAGCAGAGTAAAAGGTAAAATCCCACCTCCTCTGTAAGTATTTTCTGACTACGCCACCTGAAGCTGTCACCATAGTTTTCTCCTCCTTCCCTTTTTTGCATTCTTGTCACTGCTAATATTAGCTCTCATTTACTGAGTGCATGTTGTGAATGTTATTCCAGGGATCAGATGTACTTACAGATGTAAGACTTATTTTCTCTTTCTGATGATCTAACTGAAGTGTAAATAATCAATGAGAAAAATAGGATCACCGCAGAAGACTGGAATTGGAAGGGATCTTTATGAAAGGTGCACTTGGGATTTGAGATAAACAATGAAGGAGACGGAGAAATTAGAAACTCGATGAAGGAGAGGGAAGGACACATAGGAAGGCACATAGGAAGTTTGGAGAGTAACTAGAATGTGTGGGAAAAATAATGATTACATTCATATATATTAATCTGACATGACAACAAATGTCTGGGTGATTTTTATCGAGTATTTGATTTTTGAAATTTATATAGCCATTAATTGCACCCTACTTTGTAAATACCTTCATTTTGTGTCTTGAATTGTGTTATTTATCCATATTATAAATCTATTTTTCTTCCCAATGAGATTATAAATATAATACAAGCAAAAGCCGTGTGCTATCTGTCTTTGTATTTATAGCACTTCAGATTGTCCGAGCTGGACCCCGCTCTGGTGTTCCTTTAGCTGTTTCTTCTACCTGAGAATGTTGCCTCTCTATGGCACACCTAATAAAAGATTATCCAGCCTCTTAATAAACTTTTCACAGAATCTCCTGAGAAGCTCGTTGCAATATAAAATACTTTTTATGGCAGCAATTTTTTAATTTCTCTCCTCAACTTTCCACCAGTGATCCTAGTTAAGTCCTCTGAAATTGTATGGAAAAATTAATCCTTTTCTGTAAAATAATCCCTTGCATATTTGAAGGTATAATTATTTTCCCATTTGTCTGTTATTTTTAAGCTAAATATCCCTATTTTTAGCTATCCCTCACCAATATTAGCACTCACTTTCAAAAACATCTATTTTCTTATATAATTGCATAATTGTTGTAAGCTTCACGACAATATGTAGACTCCTTGTTTCATTCACACTGTATTCATCTCACTTTATAATTATGGCTGATATGTTACAGGCAGAGAAAAAAGTATTTGTTAAATGAATGAATGTAGGAGTAGAAGTATAAGCTTTAGCCAGTGCAATAAAGTAAGAAAAAGACAGAGCAGGCATCCAGTTGTAATAAAAAGAAGTACAACTCTATTCATAGACAATATTATCATTCTTGTACAAAACGTGCAAAATATCCAAAAAGCTACTGGAACTAATAAGTGACCTTAGCAAGATTGCAGGATAAGAGATCAAGTTTACCCAATTATATTTCTGTATACTAATAGTAAACAATAGAAAATTAAAATTAAAGTACCATTTATAATAGCATCCAAAAATATGAGAAATGTAGGGATAAATTTGACAAAAGTTATGTGAAACCTCTAAACTAAAACTATGAAACGTTACTTAATGAAATTAAGTGATGCTAAATGAAAACATAACCACCTGTATGGGTTGCAAGGCTCAATATTGTTAAGATGTCAGTTTTCCTTAAATTGATCTTTACACTTGACACCATCACAATCAAAATTTCAGCAAGGTTTGTTTTTGGAGGAAATTGATGAATTGATTCTCAAAGTCCTGTAAAAATGTAGCCCTGGCTGGTGTGGCTCAGTGGGTTGAGTTTGGGCCTGCAAACCAAAGGGTTAATGGTTCAATTCCCAGTCAGGGCACATGCCTGGATTGTGGGCCAGGTCCCCAGTAGGGGGTGCACAAGAGGCAACCACACCTTCTCTGTCACATGGAGAGAAACCACACCATGTTTCTCTTCCTCTCTTTCTTCTTCCCTTCCCCTCCTTCTAGAGATAAATAGATAAAATTTAAACAAAAATGTAGAAAATGTTGTTGTAGCTCAAACAACTTTGAAGAATAAAGAACAAAGTTGAAAGAGTAATACTGAATTTTTCCGTGTGTAATGAGCACCTGTATTTGGTGCGCATTGTGCACACGATTATTACGCCCATGTGTAATGCACAGTCTTCTTTTTCTCTCAAAAATTTGGAGGGAAAGTGAGCATCATACATGGCAAAATATGGTAATTCCTGACTTCAAAATTTGCTTAAAAGTTAGTCATCAAAACAATGCAGAACTGGCTTAAATGTAGACAAATAGATCTAATTCACAGAATAGAAAGTCTAGCATAAACCCATACATACGTGGGCAATACCAAAGGCAAATTCAGTGGAGTAGGGCTAACCTTTTTAACAAATTGCATTGGAACAAAGGGATATCCATAACCAAAACAAATGAACATCAATCCATGTCTTAAGCTATAAACAAAAATTACTCCAAGTGTATCGTATACCTAAATGTAAAACCTAAAACTATAAAAGTCCAGAAAAATAGGAGATAATCTTTGGGACATAAAGTTAGGCTGATTTCATTAGTTAGACTCCAAAAGCATGATTCACGAAGCAAACAAAACATTGGTAAGTTGGACTTCATCAAAATGAACAGTTTCTACACTTTGAAAGACGTTACTGGGAAAATAAAAGTCTTCGAAAGACACCATTAAGAAAATGAAAAAGTCAAACATGAATCCATAGGAAATACTTTTAAATCATATATTTGATAAAGATAAATTATATTCAGTATATACAAATATAGTGCCAGAAAAAAGAGAAAAGTTGAGTGGCAGCCTGGGATCGGGGTGTCAGGGAGAAGCAAGAGGAAAGTATTACAAAGGGGCACGAATAAATTTTTGCTGGTGACATGTAGGTTCATTTTATTGATTTTGGTGATAGTGCTATGGGTATATAATATTTGAAACTTATCACAATTTACACATTAAATCTATGCAGTGTATTGCATGACAATTTACCTTGATAAAACTCTTGTTTTTTGTTTTAAGAATACAGCCTTGAAGTTAGTTAGGTCTGGATTCAAGTTTCACCTTGCCCACTGATGTGCTGTGTTCCTTCAGACAAGTGACTTAATTTCTTTGAGGCTCAATTTTATTTTAAATTGATTCTATTAGAATTCCTTTCAAACTTCATAGAAGTGATATGAGTACATGTACCAGGGTATTTTAGGTGGATGAGGAATAGAGAGAGATCTCTTGCTGGTAAAATTTCACAGACACCATCCTTCCCATTGGAATCATTAATTTGAGAAGGGACCGAAGAATTTCTTGGAGGAGAATGGACGTAATCTCTAGCCTCCACTGAGCTTCTGGCATATTCGCATGTGTCCCATGCACTGTCAGGGCAGAGAAAGAAGCCAGATTGCTGGAGGGACAATGAGAAGCCCTTGAGGAGGAATTTCCCAAAGGGAAGGAGGAATTTAGATAGTGGTGTACCGAGGAATAATGTTTGCCAGCTACAGCAATGGAAGGTGCCAGAGCTCCTGCTAAATCAAGCCGTCCTGAAGACAGGTTTGCTCTCCGAGGATCTTCCCCAAGGCATGTGAGCCAACAGGGCTGCCTTGCATTCTACCCTCCTCTGTGTCCAAGCAGCTGTACTGTGGCATATCTGCAATTGAATGCAATTCTATTCCCAGACAACATTATCATCCGTGAAGAAAATGTACGGAATATCTAAAAAATACCGCTGTTCACAGAAGCATCACCACAGCCATTGGTCTCCACTGACAATGTCGTTCAGCACTGTCATGGTTTATTTGAAGCAGGTGTGGCGGATTTCCATCCCTGCTGGCGGCAAGGAATGGCCAGTACTGGCACACAGATGATGTTAGCATCCTTGGAGATTCCCCAAATAGTTACAGAATTAAATTTTGGGGGGAAGCAAAGGGAGATCCTACAACAAAAAGAGCTGGGCATTAATTTTAACGATACCTGGACTCATTGCAGATATCAATTGAGAAACTGAACTTACAAATAGGAAAAAGAAAAAATACAATGCATGTGTTTTTCCATAACATGTCATTAGAGTGATACCACATCTCTTAACCTAATGGAGACTTCTTTCCTCATCGTACTCAACATTTTAGCAGCACTGAACACAGTTACTGATATAACCTTTTTGAAACATTTTTCTTCTGACAGTATGTAATCCAAATTTTTCTCTGACATCACTGTTTACTTCTTTTCTCCAGCCTCTTTAGTCATATTTTTGCAAACATATTTCTTCAACCTAAGCTTGTCTTCTGATCTCCACATTTTGCTACTCAATTGTCTACCTAGCATCTCTGCATGGATATCTTATGATATCTCAAAGTTAATTTTATCTTTGTTTTCCCACCTTAACTCTTCCTCCTTCAGTCTTCACTATCCTATAATTATCTACTAAGTAGTAGTGACTGGGAATAGTCCCTTAACTTCTCTAGTCCATTGGTCTGGCAACTCTATGAAATAAGGAAATGAATGCATCACATTGGAATTATTCTCAGGGAATGCATATGGCTCTTATATCTTACAGCTTCTCGTGAATTTAAAAGCTGTCAATTTGACAATCAATTCTAGGAATATTTCAGGGAATTGTCAAGTGTTCTGATACATAGTATATAGTCTCTCACTCCTCTTTCTTCACTCTGCTATCTACCCCACTGGAACATTTAGAGTTTTTATTTATTTAGATCATTTCTCATAAATACTGAATGTGTAATGTGACTTACATTGAATTTTGAACTATTTGTGACCTCCTGAGGCATTTTCTTTTATGTCCCTCCTTCCCCAGCTGCCTTGATACACCCGCCCATCCCGGACTGCAGTTTCATTCCCAGAGGTATCATTACCTTTAGTCAGTGTGGCCACTGGGGAGAGACCCAGGATAAATGGGATTAAACTGAAACAATCAGAGGTTCAGGTTAAACCCTGGGAGAAACATGTTGAGAAAAGCTCACTTAGACACAGAACCAATTTCCCTTGAGGATGTGGGAATATCTTCATTGTAAGGTTTTTAGCATAGTTACACTAAAGCTCAGTAAGAGTCCCAGTCTCACTGTGGGCAAGTAGGTTGTTTTCCCACCTTGAAGAGATGGGAGAAGTCCATACTACGTGGGCATGAAATTTAATACCCTATGTAAAAGAAAGTATATCGTTCTACATGGAATCTCCCCTTCTGTTTTCCTTAAGCATCCACTGTGACTCTGGGGAAGAAGGCTGAAGAACCAAATCTATCACTGACAATGAAATGCCATATCTGTTTTGAATCTCAGATGATACATTTGTTTTGAAGAATTTGTTTGGAGCTGTTAGCCGATGACTGTTTTATAAGGCCTAGTGGAGTTGTCTGCATGCACTCAGCACTTAGTTTCTGTTGATAATGCTGTTAAATGGAGTTAGTTCTCTAATTAGTGTAACAAGGAAATCAAATCTCTTTTCCCCCACAGGCTAAGGCATGTGGCATTTCTCTAGCAGAGTGGTGTGTCTATCAGTCAAGGGATTTATAATTGGAGAGAGAACCCTAGCTGCAATACGACAGAGCTCTATACTGGTGTCAGGCTCAGACGCGGCAAAACCAAAACTTGCCTTATTGCTAATACCCCTTGATTTTCATCTCCTTTGGTCAGAGACCCTGTGCAAATCAGATCAATTGACTGCATTCTTAACTGTTTCTTTTTTTCGTTAGCCTATCAGTTCTTACTTTGGCATCCCTTCCACATCCTCATTATTGAGGGCTAATCAAGTTTTAGAATAATAAATATACCACTCAGACGTAAACAAATTAACATGTTTAATAAACTCCTCACAATTGTACAATTGCCCAGCTTTCCCTGGCTCCACCTGTGGATTTGCAGTGAAGTTCATTGGAGGTGATGGGAGGGAACAGAGTCCTTCTTCCTAAATTTTATAGATGTTGAATGGCTCCAAAGTAAAGGTTACATGCTGGTTGCCTGTGGGCAGGATTTAGTCTGCAGATATAGTTTGTTTACTCCACATAGTGCTGTCAAGAAATTTGATGAGAGCTTTGCTACTGTTGTTGGTAATGGCTCAGGAGATTGAATTCTGTGGCAATCTCTCTAACAACAGTGGGTGGATTGTCAATGAATTTTTATGAAGCCACAATTATTATTAAAAATTATAGATTTTTTGCCCTGACTGGTGTGCTCAGTGGATTGAGTATCACTCTGTAAACCAAAAGGTCTCTGGTTTAATTCCTGGTCAAGGCACATGCCTGGGTTGCAGGCCAAGCCCTGGTTGCAGGGGGCACAAGAGGCAACCTATGATATTTCTCTCCCTCTTTTTCTTCTTCCCTGCTGACCTACTCTACCCATTCTCTAAAAAATATAAATAAATAAAATCTTTTTTAAAAGTATAGATTTTTGAGCTACCTCCAACACAACTTGAGTCCTTCATCACCATCTATTGTTAATCCGCTTTCCCAGGGGCTGTCATCAGTTAATGTCTGTGGTCTGAAACTCTTCTTGGCAGTGGACAGTGACTTCCCGATCTTGCATCCCCGGGACTATTTATCATTCTTCTCATTGACCTTACAGCATTTGATATTATTGACCTCAGGTTCTTATTGGAAAAAAAAATCTGCCTTCTTTTTGGTCCCTTGATATACTCAATGCTGATTGGAATCCTCTCTTTCTGTTTTATATCTATTTGGTTTCATTCATCCTCCTCCTGATTTCTTCCTGTTCTCAATCTTTTTGTTATTGTTGTTCAGTTACAGTTGTCCCCATTTTTCTCGCGTCACTCTCCCCTGCCCTACCCCGCCCCACCTCCCACTCTCAATTCCCTGTCCATGGGTCTTTTACACATGTTCCTTGACTTGACCCTTCCCCTTCTTTCCCCAGTTATCCCCTCCCCCTTCCCCTCTGGTCACTGTCAGCTTGTTCTTTATTTCCACGTCTCTATTTCTATTTTGCTCTCTTGTTTGTTTGGTTGATTAGGTTCCACTTGCAGGTAGACGTAGCCATGCGCTCAGGCTCGGAGCTTTGTGGGTGTGTGTGCGTTCTGGTGCCGAGTCCAGCGTGCCTTCCATGCCTCTAACATCCATCTCCTCTTTTCCTTCTCTCATGCTTCCACTCTCCTCTGAGCCCTTATAGTTTCTACCTGGACTATGAATTGCCTCCTAACCTGCCCCCTGCCTCATTTTTGATGTACCTGTCTAAAATATTACTTTGCTTATGGCACTGTCCTGAGCAACAGTCTCCAATATCCTCCAATCCTATCACCTATTGAAGGAATCAAGTTAGCATTTTGGTAGCTCTCTTCCACTCTTGTGAACAGAGTCTATATTCTAGCCTAGCCACACAGTTTTCTTTTCCATCCACCTATAATTCCTTTCTTCACATCTGCTCTTCAGAATTCTATCCTTTCATTAAGACTCGACTCAAAGGCATCTCCTATAAGAATCTTCCTCTAGCCATCTCAAAAATGCCCTCAGGCTTCCAGAGTCTGTAATTCAGACCTCTTTTATTGATACTGTAGCCAGTTTGAGAGGCTTAAAACCTCTACAAGGTTATATAAAATGATTGAATGCAAAATCAAATACTGTTCATCTTCCCCTAAGCACCCAGCATAAAGTTGTATTGCTGTTAGGTGATTAATAAATATTAATTAAGTGAAAAAGCCAGGTCTAGAGCAATTCTGCTGACCCTCTGGTTTCAGAGCCATTAGGGAAACCTAAGAAATAGTCCATTGGCCATAGATCATCTCCAGATTCAGTTTGATGAAACATCCGACTTAAAGATACTATAGACATTTAAATTTCATGTCTTGGGTTAAGCAGTGAATATGTCCAATGCTGTATTGACTACCCCAAAATTCTGAAAATGGCAACAGGATTTGTGTTTTGCTTTTCAAGATCTAACATGTTCCTCACATTTAGATCACTGAACAAGTTCTTGGAAGGTACATGGCAACATTTGCGCTTGGAAACAGAGGACAGACGATTAACTTGCCTGTCTCCACTGGTACCCTTTGCTCAGAAGGGACAAACTTCCCTTAGTGCTTCATGGGACCAATACATGAGGCGAGCACTGTTAACCCTGGGGCAAAAGCAGGGAGGCAAGGAAAACCTCCTTCCCGTCATGAACGTGAAGCCATCTTGCCGCTTAAACCAAGGAGAAGAGATTCAGTGGGGCAGTGGGGCAGCGTGGAAGGCACTGCAGTGGGATCGTCCTTCCGCTTAACTCTGTGCACGCCTCCCCCTTCTTTTGTGACACCAGGCTAGTCATTTCCCTAACGTTTGCACGGCGTGAGGGGGACCACCACCCAGCCTCCGACCGCTGCCTCCCAGGCTGGAGGAGCGCCAGCTGCTGATGCTGTGAGATCTTCCTGGCCTGGTCCACACCCCCGTACAGTGAGATACAGCACCTTTCCCGAGCGCGGGGTCGTCGCACAACCCAGCAGTGAACAATAAGGCAGCGGGAGGCAGCACCAACGGGCGACGTTGAACATGTTCAGGAAAAACAAAATTAAACATCAAAGCTCTTTAGAGCAAGAGAAGCTTTTAAGGAGAGTTCTCCCAGGTAACGGAAGCAGCTGCTTTCACCCGCTCGCACAAGGAAGGGCACACTGTGGGGCCAACAGTCAACCCCTCCAGTCCCAGGAGAAAGAGCTGAGCTGCAGTGGAAACCAAATCCATTTATTTTCATGTCCCAATAAAAATACTGGATAGTTTGTACATCACACATGCTCTGATCACATTCCTTTTAAGAATACACAGCAGATTTTCTTACTCTGGGTGCAGCCAATTTATTCACATAGGGAAGGCGTTTGATCAGCCTGCCTGCACGGGATTCCTGGATGAATGTGGCTGCTCTGCTTCTTCCTAATTTAGGAGCTGCAGAGGGAGTGTGACCAAGAGATGGGGTGCTGGACAGGTGCAGGGACTGTCATGTGGAAAATTAGGCCTGTGTCCTATAAGGACTACGCAGGTGGGAAATAACATTCATGTCTGGTCAGTTTTAATTTCTGAACACAGCTTACAATCTCCAGTTCAACCACATGTTGACCCCGATTAAACCGTGCCATGTAAGGGCCCAATGGCACGGATACAGAGAAATCCCATTCTCCACAGTGCTGTCAGGAGCAGAACAGAATGATAATTTTGCATTCAGTCTTGTTTGTCAGCCTGCATTTTAATGTGTTTTCTAATATAACCACCTGATCCAGAACCAAACCCACATTGTTCTCCCCGGTGAACCTGTGGGGGGAAAATTCATCTAAGGCACTTTTGCAAAGGGACTCATCGCTTTAAGTTTGCTGAGTTTCTGAGTGGGTGGAATAGGCTATGCTTTGCACTGCAAGAAATAGAACAAAACGCCACCAACAATGCAGAATTTAAGTAGTGGCATAGCTGGAGCTCAGACTGTGCTCTTCAAAGAAAATGTAAGATTTGACCCACACCTAAGATGTGTGTTGTTATGACTATTAATTGGATGCTGAAGTCATCCTTTTAAAACGACCATCAACACAATGCATTTTGCTTAGTAGCTTGGGTGGTTTTTAATTGGTAAATGATGGGGGTTAGGTAGTGTTAGCTTTGCACACAAGAACAAAAACAGCTTTGTAAAAGTTTTCGGGTTTTATCCACTGTGAAGTTGTTTTAACTATGTAGTGTAGTGATCAAGAAAATAGGCTCTGTAGAAAAATAGGCGTGGTTTGAACCCTGGTTCCAGCATTTGGAAGATTACTTAGCCTCTCTTTCTCAGCTTCTACCTATCTGAAATGGAGCAGTAATAACTTCAAAGGATTGGTGTGAGGATTCAATGAGATAAGTCTTTTAAATGCCTAGCACTGTGCTTTGCATTCAAAAGTACATGTAAGTGCTTATTTTTTATCGTGTTAAGGTTCAGGTCAAGATGACTGAGTGCCCGCCATAGTGTTTGCCTTTGAAAACCTTACGTTTCAGAGACTAGTACTTCCTTGTGGCCTCATTAGTAAAGAAGATTTTCCTGTTGGAGTTCTCCTAGTCCTCCCACGGGTTTAGCAAGGGCTCCCCTTCCTTCTTCTGCCTGTACTACCCTGCAACCAGGGCTTACTCTTTCCTCGGTTAGATCTTTGACCCTGTGTCTCGGTCAGCCCCTAATACTCACAACCTTCAGTGACTTTAGATTTTTTACTTCCATATCCCACTGTTCAAACTAAAATATAAGCTCTTTGAGAGCAGGCAGCATATCTGTACACACCACTTTAAAGTTTGCTGGGTGCATTTTCTCCTGGGATATAACATTAGGAACGAACTCATAGAAAAATAAGTATGTTGCTGCAAGTACCTTCCTAAGCGTAGAGAGAAATTAGAAAACCTCGCAGGACTTCCTTATACTCAGCCTGCTTCAGCATCAGTACGAGCTCAGCCACGCTGAGAGACTGTGAAGACAAAAAGGCTACAGAGGGGAGAGGAGTAGAGGGTTAGAAAGACATATTTCAGCTCTCAACAACTATAAGCCTCTTCACAAAATGTGTTATTCTCCCCATACAGAGAGTTAGGCTTGTTACATTAATTTAGGGATTTAAGGCAAAGAAGCAATTAGTTGATATAAAATTCCATCTCTCTCTCTCTCCCTCCCTCCCTCCCTCCCTCCCTCCCTCTCTCTCTACTCTACCAAGAGCCAGAGCCTCCCCTTGGAGTCCGTGGAAGAGCACAGCAAATCTGAGAGCACAGTCCCCTTTTGCACTATTCTGCTCATCTTAATGAGAAAACCAGTTGGCCATCAACATAGCTCAGGCTCTGATTATTACAGCATAGGGCGGTGCTCTCAGCAGTCGACACATAGCCTTCTGCACCTACAGACAACTCCGCCGATCACACTTTAATTATTGTGCTGCTTGCACAATCCTTGGGAAGCACCAGGGGTGAGGAGTGCATTTCCAGTGTGTCTGTCACTGTTTTCTTTAATGATTTTTCACATGCATACGGTCGGTCTCTGTCCTCCCGTCCTTTAGAATGTCTACGTTGGGCTTCACCGATCGCAAAGCTAATGGTAAAATATGCTCTCTGCAGCGCCGCTCTGTCGAGGAGATTTGAATCATTATTTGTCCTCTTCCTCTGGACAGACTGCAGGGTTAAATGGCTGGGGTTTTTGAAACAAAAGATTTATACTCCATTTTCTTTGTACTACCCATCCACACCTCCTGTAGCAGGAGCCGGTTGGAGAGCTCAGAGTCTGGGTTGTCATTTCTCTTGCACAGTATATATTAGAGTCCAAACGACCTCTACACCATCAAGGTTCCACAAACCTTAAATTTCAGCTACCTGCTCCACTAAAGTACCTAAAACAATAACTTTTTTATGTTGCAACAAACATTACATTTAATGAGTACAGTGCACATGTAATGATACAGTGAATCAGTGTGAAGCCTCAAATAATGATTTCTGTTGGCACTATAAAAGGAATGTAATTTTTCTTGTTGAAATACCATTTTTCAGTTACTGCATGAGTGATGTGGTAATTATCCCCTACACCTGGGATTTAAATCCAATCCTACAAGCCCATTTTCTGTTTGCAAGCTGTCAGGCTGATGCATAGGCTTTGTTCTTATCTGGCAGTAGGCAAGGAATCGGTAATTCAGAAACAACAAAGCCACTGATGGGTCATCATGTAATCTGCACTGAAAATTGCAATCTGTAATGAGATTGGAAACGCAGATGAGGTGACTAAAATTGATTACCTACCGTATCTGAAAATTTCAATTTTATTGCACAAATATGATCAAACTAGTCCATAAGTTTGGGGATTAGTTGAGAAAGAATAAAGATTACTTTTAAATTAGGTGAATGCAGATAAGTTATTTAAATGTAAATTATTTGCTTTATAGCAATATGGCTGGTCTGCAGGGTGATTCATACGGCCACATATTTTAAGTTCCCTGATGGCATCATTTCTGCCTGGGAGTTCCAATTAGAGATGACATATACACTTTCAACGCTTAGAGAGAGTGCAGCAAAGCAGACCATGAATGAAACTCACACCAAATCCCCGGGCCATACAAATTTACCTTTTATATGCTTATTACAGAAAAAATAATCATCCAGAAGCCTTAGGAGGTTTAAGAAATAAGCAGCAGACTGTGCTGGAAGTATGTGCAAACATTTTCCCCACACACATATATTATCTTCCAAGGGGTCAGGCTTTGTGGGTTTAGCTCAGGAGCCAGGATGACAGCCCCCTGTTTCCTGCAGGACACACAGACTTCAGATAATGTTAGAACTGTAAGAGACATTGGTGACATTCTGGTCCCATCTCTAAGCTGTTATGAGCATCCCTCTACTTTTCGTCAGTAACATGATGGTAATTTCTACCATCAAAATTAGGCAGAACTTAGTGATATTGAAACAAAAGGTGCATCTAATAAAGGATCATTATCATGGCATGATTTCAGAAATAAATGACAATGTGTTCATATAATGCCACCAAAATATTTCACCTCTTATTCTAGCTGCTCAGGAATTACCTGTTAGGGTGGCGAGAAGGAACACTGAGAGATCAATTTCTGCTTGAGGGAACATCTTGCAGGAAAACAATATACCACCATCAAGGCTCAACTTTCTTTTTTTTTTTGGGAGTGCCAAGACAAATGTTCCCATCCTGCGGGCTGTAGTTCTTGCAATTGAAAGAGATTCTCTCACTTAGGGAATTTTTTAAATAGATTTTGGAAAAAGAGTTTCCCTCTGACTGTCGTATTTGTGATCTTTTTGCTCCGGTCTTCTTACATTGTGACTTTCCTGTTTGCTTCCTCTGAGACAGAGAGAGTCCAGTGGCAGCTGATACAATAATGATAGTCATTGATGTTGATCCACAAGTTCCAGAGGACCGAGTGTATAATGGTGCAAATTAACGTTTGCTAGGCTTTCTGTTCTGTTGTTATTTATTTTAACTATTGTGTACATTATCTTCTAAAGGAACAAGAAGGGAAAGGAGGGGATTGCTTGCTCAATTACTAAATTATGAAAAGACTGCAACATTCCAAATATCATCTGTATTCATGGAATTGCTTTCTTTATTCTTGTTCTTTTCCGTTTCAAACGTTAAACCTTTTCCTTTTGCATTGAACTCACTTTCTCCTCTAAATTCTTCTTTTTGAAGAAATGAAGGTTGTTTTATTTACCTTACTTATTATCTGAAAGGAAGATTTTTTTAATGCTCCTTATGTCTAGCCTCCAAATCTCACACTCAAAGCAGAAAAGATGTGTCTGCAGCCCTGTTCCTGGCGCCTCCATCTCTGTTTCCTTCCACACACACCTGACTCCCAGCCTCCGTTTTATTGAAACTGCTTTCTTCATGAACCCTGGCCCAAGTCACTACAGTCTCTAGCCTGGAGGGTTGCAAGGTCCCAATGGGTCTCTCGGTTTCCCATCATGCATCTCTAAAGTTCATTCTCCATAAAGCTGTCATATTTTAAAACATAAACCGGATAATGTCACTCTCGTGTTTCAACCCCACCGATGGCTTCACATCACATTGAAAATAAAATCCAAACACCTTACACTGACTTAAAAGTTCATGTTCTCATCTCATACAACTCTCAGCCCTTTTCACTGCACTATCACCAGGCTTTGCATCTCTGAACCCAACCAGCTTGTGCCGAAATGGGCTCTTTTCCATGGCTTATGTGCTTTGCATGGTTGGCTCCACCTGGGCTCATTACAGCCAAATTATCCCTTCCTCAGAGAGGCCAATGCAGTCAAAACTATTTATCCAGTCACTTTCTGCTGGAACAATCTCCCCCAATTTCATGATAGCATCTATCATGTCTGGTACTTATCTTATTGTTATTATTTTATTTTATACTTTATTTCCTCCAAATCAATGTAATAAGTTGCAAGAAAGTGGGGATTGCTTGTTTTACTCACCTTTCAAACCAAAGCTTTGCAAATTTTATGTGCTATACAGTATGATCTCAGTGAAGATAGTCAAACGAATATCAGCGCTCAACTCCTACTCATTTTGTCCAATTACTTTCATTTTTTTTCTTTAACTATCACTTTCCGTATCTTAATGCAGAACTTAAGCCATGACATCTCCCTTCTTGAAATTTTCTTGGCATTTGTATTTTACGTTGCATGCTGAATTTTCTTTCTGCCACCCCCATTTCTTTTCCAGTTATCCAGTTAAAGAGTTGAATTTCCCCAGTTTATATAACTGTCCTTCATACCTTCCTCACTGCATTTCTCGGATATTTCGAATACTCTCATGACTCTGATGGGCGTGCCACAGAAAACCACACCCCAGATAAGTTAAACAGAGCTTCTAGGGGGTGGGTGGTCAGTGCGATCAGGGTCTGTGTCTACTAATTGGCACATAAGTTAAGTCCATACCCACCCAAAGAGACTCAGAGAGGAAGGCATGATCTTTCTCTATGATTACATTTCAAAGGGATGGCTCCCAGGTCCTTGAGAAAGACATTCCTAGGTTGTAAAACTGGCAAGAGGCTGGGAGAAGATTTATATCTTAAAGAGGCAGAGAAAGAATTTACACTGGCAAGTTTCCTAAAGCAAATGCTTTGAGAAAAAAGAAGTCAAGAGTGTGGAGATGGCAAGAATCTGCCTAAAGCTTACTCAGGTTGAGGGACCATTAAGGCCTTCTTGGTCGGGTGTGTTTACCAGGCTGCCTTCATATTTGTACACATGTTCACACTTGATGTCCTCGACAAGCTTGGTCGGTTGCCCGTTGAATTCTTCCATCTGCGTATCTTATTGTCACATTTGACTTTTCCTGTTTAAAACCAGATTTTACTCCTTTCTGTTTTTTTTAAATATTAAGACATAATTAACATATAACATTATATATTACTTTTAGGTGTATAACGTAATGATTTGATATATGTATACAAGGGGGACCCATAAGAACTCAGAATTTATTTATGAAAAATTGTGTATTTATTCTTACATGTTTTAACTCCAGCCGCTTTCAAAGAACTCCCCATTGATGCAATGCGCCTACCGAGATGGTTTTCCCACTGCTCAGATCAGTTTTTAAACTTGTCATTTTGATGCCTTTTAGTGCTTCTGCTGTTTTTGTTTCACTTCTTCCACATCAGCAAAATGTTTTCCTTTGAGGACGTTTTTCATCTGGGAAAACAAACAAACAAAAAAGTCACTCAGGGTGAAATCAGGAGAATAGGGAGGCCATGCTGCTATTTGGTCAAAAACTGCTGAACACTCAATGTGGTGTGGGCAGGTGCATTCGAAAACCACACATCATGAAATGAGCAAACTCACTGAGTCTTCAAAAAAAATTTACCGAAACCTAACGCAGCCTCTCACAACAACACCAGCTGATACACTGATACAGATGGGTTCCTAGAACACTCACCTAGCAGGAAAAACTACACTACAAGGGTCTTAACCTTCAGAAGATAATTCCATTTTTCAGGGGTCCCTCCTCATATATTGCAAAATAATTACTACAAGTTAAATTAACATAAATCACCATGTATAATTACAATCTTTTTCTTGTCATGAGAATTTTTAAGATTTACTCTCTTAGCAACATTCAAATATACAGTACAGGATTTTTAACTATAGTCACCATCAGTACATTACATTCCCAGGATTTGTTTATCTTACAACTGGAACTTTGTACCTTTTGACACCTTCGCCCATTTCACTTATTCCCCCCACCCCCTGACTTTGGCAACCACCAGTCTGGTCTCTTATGTACAGGTTCATTTTTTTTGAGATTCCAAACATAAGTGAGATCATACAATATTTGTTTCTCTGTCTGACTTAGTCCACTAAGGGCTTAATGCCCTCAAGGTCCACTTATGTTGTCACAGATGGCAGGATCTTTTCTTTCTTACGACTCCTTAATATTATATATATATACACATACATATATACACATATATGTATATATATCCAATTGGACATATCCAATGTCTTAGATATTGTAAATAACACTGCAATAAACATTGGGATGCTGATACCTTGTCAAGATAGTAATTTTGTTTTTTACTGATAAATACACAGAAGTTAATTTGCTGAATCATATAGTAGTTCTATTTTAAATTTTTTGAGGAAATTCTATATTGTTTCCCATAGTCATTGTACCCAATTTACAACCCACCCACAGTGCACAGGGGTGTTCCCCTTCCCTGCATCCTCACCAATACTTGCTATTTTTTGTCTTTTTGATAATAGCTATTTTAGCAGGTGCGAAGTGATATCTCATTGCAGTTTTAATTTGCAATTTTCCAACATTATCCCCCTCCTCCCTCCCCCCTCCCCTCTGGTCGCTGTCAATTTGTTCCATGTTTTCATGCCTCTGGTTCCATTTTGCTCATTTGTTTCTGTTCATTTGGTTCCTCTTATAAGTGAGATCATATTTGTCTTACCAACTGGATTATTTCACTTAGCATAATATTCTCCATTTCCATCCATGCTGTCGCAAAGGGTAGGAGGAGTTCCTTGCAGGGGGTGGGCTGGGCAAAGGAGGGCAAAGGGGAAAAATGGGACAGCTGTAATATAATAACAATAAAAAAATAAAAGATAATTTGCAGTTACCCTTCTTTTCTTCTGAAATGATTCTTACATTCATTACCTCCTATTCATTTCTACTGCCCCTGCTTTTATTGACTGAATGACATTTTAACCACTTTTCCTGCCTTTATTCTTTCCTACTCAAATTGGTCTTCTGATAATTTTCCAAAATACTACTTTAAGCACATACCTGTCCTAGAAAAGCTTCAATGCTCTCCATTGTCTGCATGGTCATGATAGCATCCATTTTTGAGCTAGAAATATTCCTTAACACTCAGGTTAGCAAGACTTCATAATTTTATAATTATGATTTTAACTACTGAAAGCACCTACAGAATTCTTAAAGGTGAAAGTGTGTCCCAGAGCTGTTGGAATGGTGGCTTTACAATGGTGTAATAAGTGATGTTAACAATACCGAAAAAATGATTTAAAAGAGGTAGGAAGTATCTCCATTTATGATCTCTAAAAAGTCTCCATTGGTCAGATCTTTGTATTTAATCTTTTTGTTGTCCCCAGCTTACTTCTCTTCAAATATTTCCCACTGACAAAATCAAAAGCAATTCCCATCAATTTCTTTATTTGCATTTATTTATATCTGGGGAGGGTGTCAAAACTTGGAACCTGTCCTGAAAAATGACTTCTGGAAATGTATTCACCGGCCAGTCCAATCATAAGATTAAGAGATACAATTACTCATGAACTTACCTGCAAGCAAACGGAGGGTGGTAAACCAGCTGCTCACTATGTTTCAGTGGAGAGAAAAGTCTAGAATCACCAATGGTCCTTGTATCATCCACTGGCATGAAAGACAGCCATGGGAGAAAACATGTAACTCAGAGGGAAATGGATTTCTTCTGCTTAGCTGTCGCCCTCAGACATTATTGTATTGCCACGGGGCATTTTCTTTGTTACAGCACTAACTTTTATGGTGCAAACAAGGATGGACATGCCGTTCTAGGCACTCAGAACACAGATGCCAAGCTTCTCTACGTGTGTTTTATGTATATGGGTTAAATATTCAAACTAGGCCTATGAATAGTTGGCATAAGAAAGGCATTTACAGAAACTAAATTGGTCGGTGCGTATCTAGCTCCTTTAAGGATGAGGAACCTTCTACTGGGTTATTCTAGACATCTGGTCAACTATAATATCTGAACCATTTATATTAATTAAGCAATGATGTGTTATATTATTACATTCTTAATATAATACTACATTCTGAAGATAATAGATTATACTATTATTCTTAATATCCTTAATATATTATATTATATATGCTTAAGACTACATTGTTATTGCAGTCTCTACACATTTGTTCAGAATTTCATTGTTATTTTCTACCCACACAAAACTATGCCCTATTACTGTATATCAACTATTGGTAGGAAGTCAGTTATATGGGCTAACAACATGCATTGCAAAATCTACTGATTATAACATTCATTTTCAGGATTTTAGTATTTAAAATACAATGTGCTATTTTTAAATACTAAAATACCAGTAATATACCACCAACAATGTCAGGACTATTTTTTGTTGTTTAATATTTGTTTTATTTCAGGCAGGACTAACTACTCCAATAAATAAACCCTGTGTCTTGGTGACTAAATAAAAAAAGGTGTATTTCCTAATCAGGTGAAACCCATTTGACAGTAGGTGTGTCTTCTAAGGTCAGTCCAGGCATTGATATCTAGCCCACTGATCGGAAGAGAGAGGGTGGAGGAAGCACACCTGCTAATCTTAGACGTTCCCACCCGGAGCAGACGCGAAGCAGGGGGAGCTGGTCCCCTGGCCTCTCAGGCTACAGAGGACCTGGGAGCTGCAGCCACTGCCCAGGCAGCTGCTTCCCAGCAACAATTCTACAGTGTGAAACGGGAGCACGGATCTTTGGAATTCAGCTGGCTATGTCTTATTCAGATGATTAAGCAAAATCTGAAAACTCAGTGTTTTGTTTCTTAAAATCAAGATCAATAGACCATTAGAATTACGCAAAAGGTCACACATTTGTGTAGGGACCAGTTTAGATAGATCTATGCCTACATAGCTGTATTAGTAAAAGCTTGTACAAAGAATCATTCTTTCTTGAACTCGAAGGATTCTAAACTAATATGGGAATTGATACAGGTAATTTTGCAACATAATTTCCATCTACTGGAGTTAAAACTAAAGAAAATTAAGAAAATTGGTTTTTTTTTACAAAGTGTACAGTCCATTATGAGTTTCAAAATGTTTTTCAATAACTATCTCATTCAAGTTATAAAGTAAGGGATAAAATGATTTAAAGATAGTGTGAAAGAATATTTGGAACTAAAGCTGGGATTGAGGGAAAAAAAACAGTGAATCGGATGAATCTGGACAATAGGATATATTGTAAATAAAGTTTTATTGGAAGAGAGCCACACCTGTTCACTTCCATATTGCCTATGGCTGCTTTTACGTATTGCCTCTCGCAACATTATAACAGTACAATTAAGCAGCATGCCCTGCGAAGCTGAAAATATGTACCACACAGCCGCTTAGATCAGTTTTGCCAGCCTCTGTACTACAGGAAGAAATGTCTCCTTGCCATGTCAGCAACAAGTGCAAAGTCGGAAAGAGGTTTATTAGCAGCTAGAAAAATGTGCACAAAAATACTCCTTAATTGAATAATGATGTGTTTGACCCATTTTGTTTTTAATTTCATACTTTTAAAAAAAGATAAAATAACATTATGTATTTTATTTTCAATTTTAGTGGTTAATTAAATTCCCTTCATTTTAAATAGTGTGTGGCTTAGTATTTTGGGAGAATATTAATTATTTCATCTGCTAATAATTTGTGTTAGAAAGAAAGATAACATACTTTAACTAGATAATATAAATTTATGTTTTCATTTAAAATTTGTTATATGTTTATATGTTTTGTATTTAAATTGTACTAGATATTTGGTTCAATAAAAACATTTTTAAATTCCAGTCAGAGTATCTCATTCTCATTAAGCTTCAGTGTCAATCACTAAGAAATGCTCACTATTCAATTCAGATAGATGTTTGAATCAATCCAGTTACCTATCAATTCGTACACTAAGTCTCTAACAAACATACACACCTCCTTTAAGAAGATTCCGGAAATAATTAGTAAATAATTAGTGGGTGCTAAATGAATGAAGAGTCTCTGAAATTTGGGAATAGAAACCAAAACAGAGTTATCAAGGTCTCCCCTGTGCGAGGCACACATAGGAAAAGCTGAGTAGTAGTGAATGTTACTCAAAGTAACTGCAGGGAGAAGTGCAAGTTAAATTTAGATTCCACGTAACTAGAGAGGCTTGGAAAGGTGTTTCAGCTCCATTCTCTGAGCCTTGGTTTCTTCAGCTAATGAAGGAACAGACTAGTGATTTCTCAGGTATAGTAATTCTAATCTAAATGAACAGATATGTATATATCAAGGCATTGTGCACTTATAGATACATGATAGATGATGATGATGGGGGGAGAGAGAGAGAGACATGGTAGGTACATCTTCCCTTAAAACAGGTGGCTTCAAGAAAAGGTGATCAACGGTGAGCACTATTCAGAATGATTACAGGAAAACGTGGAAAGAGATTGGACTAAAAAGTTGGGCTTCATGGTTATAAAGTTCAGGTTATGAATTTGTGTATAAATATATAGGGTGAGAAATAGAGAGAAAGCAAAGAGAGAGTAAGAGTGAAAAAGCCTTGGAACCCCTCTTCTCACCCCTAAATATTACAAAATATACAATGCAATATAAATGTATAAATGCCATGATGAAGTGGAGGATAAGAGCTATAGTCCATCAAATTTCATATTTATAATTTTTATTGTTTTTTCCCATTACCATTTAGTCCCCTGAGAGTCCCTTCCCCCTGCAGTCACCACGCTGTTGTCCATGTCCATGAGTCCTTTTTCCTCTTTGCTCAGTCCCCCCACCCCCAAACCATCTCCCCCCAGCTGTCATCCTGTCTCCATCTGTGAGTCTGTCCCCATTTCCCTTGTTAGTTCAGTGTGTTCATTGGATTTCACATATGAGTGGAAGCATATATTATTTGTCTTTTTATGACAGGCTTATTTCACTCAGCATAATGTTCTCCAGGTCCATCCATATTGTCGCAAATATATTTCTTCTTTTTTTTTACAGTTGAATAGTATTCCATTGCGTAAATGTCCCATAGCTGTTTTATCCATACTGATTGATGGACACTTGGGCTGCTTCCATATCTTAGCAATTGTAAATAACATTGCAATGAACATAGACATGCTTATGTTCTTTTGAATTAGTGTTTTGGGTCCATTCGAATATATGGTTATATTCCCAGAAGTGGAATCACTGGGTCAAAAGGAAAACAGAGGCAAAAAAATCTCAGACATAGCTTGTAGCAATTTTTTAATTGCATATATCTCCCCAGGCAAGGAAAACAAAAGAAAAAAATAAACACATGGGACTATATCAAACCAAAAGGTTTTTCACAGCAAAGGAAGTCATTAATAAAATAAAAAGACAATCCACAGAATGGGAGAACACATCTGAGGTTAATATCCAAAATTTATAAAGGGGTTAATATCCAAAATTTATAAAGTACTTAAAAAACTCAACACCAACCCCCCCCAAAAAGATACCCAACCAAACAACCCAATTAAAAATGGGCGAAGGTCATGAGTAGACACTTGTCCAAAGAGGATGCCAAGATGGCCAATAGAAGTATGAAAAGATGCTCAACATCACTAATCATCAGAGAAATGCAAACAAAAACCACAGGGAGATACCATCTCACACCTGTCAGAATGGCCATCATCAATACATCAACAAACCATAAGTGCTGGACAGGATGTGGAGGGAGGAGAACCCCAGTGCATTGTCTGTGGGAATGCAGACTGGTGCAGCCACTGTGGGAAGCAGTGTGGAGATACCTCAAAAAATTAGAAATGGATCTGCCAATTTTCCTATCATTGCTCTTAAAACTCTCTTTTGGAATCCGTGACAGAAAGCAGCATTTCAAAAGTACCTTTAAAAGTACTTTTTTACATTTTACCTTTTACCTTATTTAAAGTCCCTCTGTTAGTGAAGAATTTCCTGAACTTCTTCATTCTTTTTCAGCTCCTAACCTCCTTCCCTGGTTACTATAGCATTTTTTTAAAAAATCTTCTATACCATGCATTTTGAAAGATCATGTATGATTACACAGACATCTTGAATTTTTATTTGCTTTTAAATTCATTTGACCCAGTCTTACTAGTGAAGTGTAAGGTTCTCGTTGTTTTCCTGCCCCACCCCCGCCCTCGGTGTGGTGCCTTACTTAACCACTGCAGTGTGCCAATGCAGAGGTTGGAGGGAAGTATCGGAGGGGGGTATGACTTGATCCGTTGCTCTGAACTCTGTCCCCAGCTTACGTTGGGCCTGTTCTTGAGTGCAGGGAGTCGTTTAATTCCATACACTTAGTGCTGTGAATTATAATCCCCTGTAAGCTTTCACTTTCCATACTGCATTTTACCTTAGCCAGAGAAGTGGAAGCTGCCTAATCATGTGGTATCACTTGTGCCTTGCCTGGTACTTTCATTATTTTTTTTGGGGGGGAGGGGTTAGCTGTCAAGCTGACAAGAACCCTCAACAGTATCTATGGTAGTTAGGCAAATCAATTTCCTGTGTCCTGCTACCATAAAGAGTTCTGAGAATTAATTATTACTCATCCCTGAAAAGTGACTGACCCAAGACAGAATGTTCTAGATCTTGACATAGTGATTTTGCATTTTAATGGGGACTGTGCTAGATAAGTACCCTTGGCTGATTGTTCAGTTAGGATCCTCTGCAGCCCCAAATATTTCCTATTTGGATATTTGAAAGAGATTAAATAAGGTCACTAAATATAATGGCTACACAAAATTTAAAACAGAAACAAAAATGTGTTCGCATGTGTGTGTGTTTCAAAATGATAAATCATATTTATGCCAAAGAAAAGTGAACTTTAATCTCAAGAGGAGCCCAGCTAAGTTACATAGACACTGGAACACTATGACATGTCCGCCAAGCTGTCCTGAGTCTTATTTGTGCGTTACTGTCAGGTAAATCAAAGAAGAGCATATCTCAGCATTTGAAATCCCTCTAGTGACTAAATTGCTTATCTACGGTTATTTTTCAAAAGCCATAAAATCACTTGATGTATTAAAAATAAAGTGCTCCATTTTGGTAATCCAGAAACATTTTTAGGGATCAAAAAGCTACAATAAACTGTTGTCTTTGTACAAACTTGTTACCAACGCCTATTCGCTTGTTCACCATTCTGCAGTTTTATTTCAGTGGTGAAGACAGATGATCCATCCACATCATCTCACTAGTTGTTCCTGAGGATGATGGCCTTTATTTATGAGATAAATGATTGTGAATGGACTATAGTATTTGGCCAGAGAAGAAAATAAAGATACCAGGCCCTTGTGATGATAAACCGAATTTTGCCTGCATTAAAAATTCTTATAGTAAGAGACTTACTCTTCTGGGTATGTTGAATTAATTTGTAAAGACTAGACTTTCCTCCTATAAGAACTAGAAAGACTAGATAAAACAAAGAGAAATCCATCTGAATGCATTGGAAAGAAATACAAAGTCAGCGCGGACTAGAGAAGCCAAGATTATGTACATATTAGAAAGAAGAGAATGGCAGAGAAGTAAGCCTCATATTCAGTTCCGCTTCTCCCTTCCAAATGCTCGTGCATTCATAAATGGTAGCGGAGTAATGAAAAACCAAAACAGACTCCTATTTAGTCTGCTGAAGCTTGGGAGACAGAAACTGCAGTTAGGGATTGTCAAAGTGAGATGCCGTGGGTGTTGAGATGGGATTTCTAAAGTACATCTTCTTTATTTTATTAAGAATAAAAGTGAGCAAAAGTGAGAGAGCAGTGGGACATTTTATGAGAAAGGGCAAACCATAGAATTTGTCAGCCTTCGTAAAACTGAAACCTGCCTTTAATTGGCTCGGTGATAGTTTGAGCTCATTCATTTTCTTCCTAGATAAAAACATATCAAAAATAAAAAATAAAAAATAATTCTGGCTAGAAAAGAACAAAATCCTTCAGGCACTCAAAGTAATTCTGTAATTTTTCACACACAGCAAGTATCAGTTAGTCAAAGGCTATCACACATAGCAAGAGATGCTGCAAAATGACAAAAAAAATTGTAAGAATATAAGTGACAGAGTAAAAGACCTATGGCAGAGAAAGATTTTGCAGTTATTAAATGTGGACTTTTAAATAACCATGATAAAATATGTTCAAGAATATAGATGACAAGATGGTTAATCTAGTACAAAACAATCAAGTAAATGTTATAGAATTAAAAATTATAATAATCATAGTTAAGAACTCAATACATGGATATAAAATATCTATAATATGGATATAATGGAAGATCTTCTTCCCCACTAGAATATGCTTTGTGACTTTGTCTATTATTCTTCTGTGACATCTAAAATAACACCTGATAAATAATAGATACTCAACAAATATTTGGTAAATGAATGAATTAATGATAGCCTACCCAGAAACAAATAAACTGGTGTACTCGTTTAAGGCTAGAGTTGAAAGCAAGCAGATAAAACAGAGAATACATGGGGAGAAATAATTGTTGGCAGAAGAACAAGGGAAGATGAAGACAGGAGAAAGCCGTAGTTTCACACACCAAGCCCTTACTTGATTTGTTCTCCTATTGGCTGCTGTCTACTGCTCTCAGCTACCCCCAGGGTAATGAGACTTCTCGTCGGACATAGGGAGGAATGGTTAAATGCCACCTGTGGTTATGCACCTGCTACACAGTTATGGGCTGCCCGGAAGAAAGAACAAGTTACTAAGTTGGTTCATACCTCAATAGGAGACTGATAGAACTAGTAGGTGCCATGATGATGCTTTCCTCATCCAAACAGTACTTTTCTCTTGACCTCTGTCAGAGGGGTTGCAGGAAACTCCTGTCTCAAAATCCTCTACAGCTTTGCAGTAATCCAAGGAAAGACTTTCCTTCCCAAGAAGGTAAGGGGTCTCCATTTAGGCAGTAGGCAATAGGGTGTTGTAATACTTGTGTTTTTCAAATTAGAATGAATGAATGAATGAAGCAATAATAATTGGGAAAGAAGACATTTTAAAAAGGGGGTGAGGAACACAAGGAGGAACCAAGTAGCCCAGGCAGTCTATAGGCAATGAATTTAACTTTAGTTTTCTATTGCAGCTTCTTGAAACACCTTCAAATTAACAGTAAGAGGGAAAGAAAAGGATTAGTTTTAGTTACAAAGTAGTTAGACCATAAGAAAACACTGAAAGCAAATCATAATAGTAATAATAATAATAATAATATAATAATAATAATAATAATAATAATAATAATAATAAAAGGCTGACGTTAAATACCCAAAGAGATTTTCCCAGTCTATGTAATACACAGAATTTTCTTTGAGAGCTTTCTCCGTTGAACTTCAGTGGCCGTTCTTAGATGAGCCCTCTCATTGAGGCTGCTGCATGCTTTCTTTCCTTCTTCTTTGATTATCAGCTGTCAGTGTTGTCTCTGTGAGGCCAATGCATAATATCCACTCTGGACCTTAGCTAGGTCAAAACAAAAGAATCTGAAAGACGTAGTTGAATAACAAATCCAGGTGCGGTGGGAGGAGCGATGTCGGAGGCTACGGCCAGAAGGCTCTTCCTAGAAGAAGGATTTACCAAAAATCCCAGAAATCAAGCACACGTGGCACACTCCCTTGGGCTGCCTGGGGTAAAGGCTAACTAGTACCAAAACTGGGCAGGGGCAGGAACTGAGGCCATAGAGAGGCAGTCTAGAGCATTCTTTTTAACTTACAGACACTAGCACTCTTTGTTAAGGTCTAGGAGTGACCTTTGCAAATTCAGCTCAAAGGGGCAACCTGCTCTTTCACTATCTATTACACAATAAAAGAAACGTATTGGAGAGTTGGAGCCTCTCCCAACCAGTCCAATTCCTAAACGCTACATAGAACACTTAAAAGAACACTTGGCGGCTTGTGGAAATATTAATGCTTTCCAGAAATGGAGTAATT
Organism: Anoura caudifer; assembly: GCA_004027475.1. Taxonomy (NCBI): domain Eukaryota; kingdom Metazoa; phylum Chordata; class Mammalia; order Chiroptera; family Phyllostomidae; genus Anoura; species Anoura caudifer. The sequence goes on from PVKU01001146.1 coordinate 45,252, forward strand.
ACTTTGCTTAGCTTATCTGTGATTTCACATAGTTCCAGTTACAAGTGGTATTGTTTTAATTACAGAACGAGGGTTGTCCTCATTGAGACATGACAAGGGAGGAGGTAGAAGTTAGTGGCAATGGCTTGAAGAATGATAGATACTTCTTTGTAAAAACTATGTGAAAGAACACACACACAAAGCCCACGTGCAAATACATGCACACAGTGAGCTGCAAGTCATTCTACCAGAGCCCATTAGCTCTCTATTTGGTTCCTTTAAAACAGTGCCACGCAGTCCAATAACACACTATGAAACCAGGTAAGGGGGCTGCTTTTTGTCACTCAGTGTGTCATGATATAATTTTACCTGTCATTATTTCAGTGGAAGGTGGCATTTAGGAGTTCATTAGTGATTAATAGAGCCCTCCATTGCTCAGAGCTAATCTTAGATATTTAAGGAAAGCATTTAGTTCAGACTGACAGTTTCCCTACCTTACATGTCTCTAAAACAAACAAACTAAAAAGTTATGGTGACTTCAACTGAGAAATGTATATTCCTATTAAGAAATTTATATTTCGTGTAAATGCACCATAAATTGTAAGCAGCAATGACAAGAAGACAAAGCCCTGTCTCTCCCAGCAGGCTTCATTTCCCTATCAAAAGACACCAGTGCTTGCCTGGTCTCAGCAGAAGACTCTCACCATTTTTCAGCATCATCACTCTCTTTTCACGTTCCGTTCATAATGGCAACTGTCTGGCTTGATACATTGGTTCTGATGCTTTCACCTGCTTGTTGTCATTCAGGTGCTAAACGAGGAGGATGAATATGTATAATTCCCCTCAAGAGTGCATTAGAGTGACCCATCGTGGCATATTTTATGACACATCCCACCAGACCCTGATTATTTTGTGAAGTTGGCATTCAAGTTATACTGGTTGGCTTTTGATAGCTTTTGCCAACTTCCTCTGTGCGTGTGATTAATCAGCACAATAAAACGGGACACTCTCAAGTGCAGGATTGATGCATGGGTAAGGATTTTAAAACTTTCATTCCTTTATCAGTCATTGGAGACAGTTTTAGTGGCTCGTTACAGGAAAGTATTTTAGGAAATCTTCCCCTATTTGATCACTGTGCCAGTATCATATAGCTTCTCCGGGGAGAAACGGATCTTTTGATTTTGATATAATTCCTTTCTTCCAGAATGAGGATGCAGTGTTTTCTTCTTGGAACATTGTCAGATGCCTTTTGACAAGGGATAGAGAGAAACCAACAGTAACTGGAGAATCTTAGGCCAAATTAGTTTAAAGGCCTCTTCAGAAGGAAGTCTGGCTTGAAAGTTGCAGAAGGCTCTTCTGTGTACGCCTGCAGCAGGCAGCCAGGAAAAACACAGCGAAAGTTGGAAATCTGCAATTGTTTCAGTCATCCATTCAACAAATTCTTAGTGAGCCCAATGTGTCAGAGACAATGATAAGAATAATGATTCAAAGTCCCAGTTATTTTTTTTTACAATTTACTTTTATTTAAAATTATGAGCTATTTAAATACAAAGAGAAGCACAAAGACTATCCCACTACACAGCTCCATCCCATTTTAAGTGTTTTCAAAGTAAATCACTGGTATGATCACTGAACGCCCCTGTTCTTATGTACTCACAGTTTAGTTGTGGAGAAAGAAAGGTGAATATATGCAGAATTTGCATTCCGTCTTAGAGCATCAAATTAAACACAGTCTTTCTGAGTGTAAGGGGTGGAACACAAGTGTCATAGACATCAACTGATAATTACGCAAACCTTAAGAGTCTAGTTTAGCCCTGGCTAGCGTGGCTCAGTGGACGGAGTGCAGACTTGCGAACTGAAGGGTCGCTGGTTTCTTTTCCCAGCCAGGGCACATGAATGGGTTGTGGGCCAGGTTCCTGGTGGAGGGCACGTGAGAGGCAAACTTTTTAGTAAAACACTTTTTAGTTTTTTTAAAAACCAAAAAACAATCTAGTTTTCCTCGGGACTGGGGCAAATCATCCAGCCTCCATGTGACTGAGTTTTTTTGTTTGTAAATGGCAATGTTGCCACGGCTCCTACTTTTCCAGGGGAAAGGCTCTGATCATCAGAGAGAGTTTTGTAATAACAACAATAATAAACAAAAGGGAGACTTCCCTCCTCATTTCCTCCCCAAAAAGTCTAGTTTTGTAAATGCTTTAGTAAAGATCATGGCTCAGTATCGATGACCCTAAACCAAGAAACAGCAAATGCATATCAGGCCCACATGTGTGGGAAGAAAAAAATGTATATATTATAGGAAAGAAGAGTCAGTTTGGATTATTATTGTCTCAGCCACATCATTTAAAAGTTACTGACATTTTCTTACTGTGAAGAATTTGAAATTTCACTTAAGGATACACTATATAATTCTCAAATTTGATTTTCTCTAGGTATGTCTGTTAAAAGCTATACACTTCTCTGTAAGAGTGATAATTAAGGCATTTTTAGAAAATTATTTTAGTCATCTTTATAAAGTTTCAAGTTAAAGAATACTTCATGTATTGTATGTACATACTAGGACTGGATGAACAACCCTAACTAGTAGGATCCAAATTCTGGTTCCCAGTAGCTCCTTTTGCAGAATCTCACCCCACCCAGGAAGGCTAAGTATTGCCAAAGTGGGAACAGAACATCAGTGGGTTTCCCTCCCTAGTGAGACCTGGGGTGGGCATGGGGAGGTTAAAGAGAATCCACGAAAGGAGAAGAAAAGATAGAAGAGAATTTATAAGTTTCTGGAGTTTTAGGACAGTTTACCATGATTTACTACTTCTCAGCAGAAGTAGCAATACTACAAAACACAGTTCTATCTCTTCCAAGACCTCTTTGTGTTCATCTCCATTACTATTGACAACACCAAGGGGTGGTTGAGTTGGGGGATTTTTAGCTCCCATAATTTCCATCTGTGTCCCAGAGTCACTCCAGATAAACACACTGAGTTTTTACATGTCTGTATGCAAAACTTAAATTCCTTTACCTCCCCATCTCCCTGAATTCAGTTCCCAGTGCCTCTTATGTAAAAATCTTGAAAATATTCCTGCTTCTTATAATTTTTGGATCCTAATCAGAGCAATGAATGGAGACTGGATAAGATAAAATGTGGAAGGTGGAAAGTTACATACATGTAAGTCATATCCATTCTGCACATGACTCCCCTATCCTCCAAATGATCAAATTATGGTTTTAACTTATGGAAAGTGCCTGCAGAATTCACGAAGTTGCAAGTGCGGCCCAGAGCTATTGGAATGGTGGCTTTACAATGGTGTAGTAAGTGGTGTTTAAAATGAGCACAGAGCAGCTTATGAAGGAAAATCAAGTCAACAAATGGCAAATTTTATGAGTAATAGTAGCAGTCAAAGGTTATGTAACTACATGGCAGTTACTCTTCTGTGTGCTTCAGTGCACTGCGGTGCCAACCCCCAGCTCACCAATTCACATGTGCACCCCCAGTGAGGGAAGAGCCAAGATCAGCGCTGAGTTGGTCTGACCCTGGAACCATGTTCTGGTACCTGGAGAGTGTGTTGTTTTTTCATCCCACCATCTGCTCCCTCTAGCAACTCAAAGAAGGTCTAGAACAATGTCCCTGATTATGTTACTGGCAGCTTCAGCATCAGTGAAAGGGATACTTTGGGATCCCTTCCTCTCGGGGTTTTGACGCTGATGATCATTTGATATTTAAGAGGAAGTCAGTACAGGCGAAAAGTGGTGGGGTTACTGCTGCTTCTGGAATCTAAAAGATGGAAAGGGCTTTATTTTCTTAATGTTTTATGGTTACAAAGTTGAAACCATTTAATATCAATTTTACAAATCAAGAATTCAGAGGGGATGCCATTTTGAAAACCATAAACTCTATGATGATTGTGGAGTGGTTTAAAAATATGGACTAGGACTATATACTCCTTCACTTTGCCCTCTAGGCACCAGTGGATTCAGTCTCAAGCTCCTCACCAATGAAAGTTCACTCCCTGCTTGTCCAGAACCGATTTATCAACATTAAATTAATCATATCTATGCCTGGTCATTTCGAGGGGAGTCTGAGAATAAGCAGATAATCTGCACAGACTTTCAGAGATGAGATGCTGCTGAATGATTGCTTTCTTATTATTCTTTTTTTACAAAAGAATAATTAATGGAGGTGCCTAAAATTAATACATAGTTTTCAAAACAGTAGTTTAAGAAAACCTTTGATAAGCAGAGGCCAACTTTCTAAAAGCCAATAAATAAGGTTCCAATGAAAGCTGAGGAACAAAAGCCTCGGCTCCTTTGCCAGTTACAGAGTTACATTTTGAAAGAAGCAACCACAAGTGGTAAAACTTTTTCCTTTTTTAAATCTATAGGGAAAAAACATCTGATACCAACTACCCTCAGCTTTCTGGTCTTTTGAGTTCATTTTCCAAATCCATACACTGAAACAGCCAAGAATACAGTAGCATAAATGTGTCCAGGGAAGAAATAAGTGCATTGGGGAATTGAATAGAAATGATAAAAATCACTCACACTTCTTTATTGAAATAATTAAATATGAAGTGGAGTGGAGAGTGGCAGATGAATTCTAATAGTAATTGAATTGGCACTTAGGAGTTACCTTATCTGCATTGCCACGACTCAAAACTCCCCACAGTGTTTTCCCTCAGTCCACATCATATTAATTACGCCTCTCACCCACCATCTTGTCTGTGAGCAAAGTCGTTAGCATGCACCGAGAGGCACCCGGCCATCCTAGCAAGGTTCGGTGAGCAGTTATTCCCTCCCTAAGGAAAATGGCTCTCGCTCCTTTAGCTCATGAGAAACAGCTGACACGCACACCAACAGCCGTGGGTGACTTTCCTTCATGCTTCATGGAAAGAACAAAGGTTTCTACTTTATGTGACTCAGAGAGATGATCCTGCTTTTTCTATCTGGGACAAAATTCTAGACCTTGATTTTTGTTGACTCCATCTCCAAAGTATTTGCCCTTGCACAAATAAGTTTTCTCTTTTACATGTGTCTTCACGGATCCCACTTATTGCAGAATGAGTGCTGATATCCTCTCTGGAAGTGGATTTTTGTTATAAAGTTATTCATTCTATACCATTGTCTTGGTACACTTCTTTGTTTCATTTCATAGAGAAGAGAGCATTATTAACCCAAGTGTTCCAGCCAGTCAAGTTATTCTGCCTCTGATTTTTATCCTTCCTCTTTGGATGGGGGAATATAATGAAATATGATTCTGAGCTTAACTTTATGGACCTAGTTTTTGTTTTGTTTCAGGATTAGGCAGTGGGGAGGCTGGGTTTGAGGAGTGAGGATGTTGCTGGCTGAAATCCTGTTTTTCTGCTTGAAGACCTCCAAGAAAAGGGGAGGGAGGTGTTAACTGGGTTTAACCTAAGGCCAATTTGTAAATTAATCATTAAGGGGGGAAAAAAAGAGCAAACAGAGAATGGTAATAGAAAATACTGTCTATGAAACTGACCCACAGCCTCACTCGCCCCTTTGTCTACATGTGTCTAATTTAAGTGTCATTTGAGATTACTCTTGTTCATTGTCAGAGTAAAAAATGATGAACATCATTGGCCAGCAAAAAATGATAAAGACTTCATTCTGTGGACCAAGGTACCAAGAATTCCATTCACACAATGATTTCCCATCAAGGTGGAGAATATGATATAATTTTCAAACATTACAAATTTAACCCTGAATATTAATTCTATTTTTTCTCCAGCCATCCAGTTAGTGACCCAGTAACCTGGGGCCAGGGCGAGGGAAGTGCTGGTGGAGGGGTGTGGCTACCTGGGCGTTGCCCAAGAGCTCTGTATGAGGGAAAGGCACAGCAACTGCTGGGGAGAAGGTAGACATGAGCGAACTGGTTGATTTTTTCCAAGATCAACCTTGTATCTCTATTGCTACAACTCCTTTACTCTGCCATTGTTACTTGGTCCATAAATCTTCCTGTCTTGTCTGTTATCCTGGGTTTCCAGCCAGAGTAAGCCAGGATTTAACCAAGAGTAGATTTTCAGTACCAGTTGAGACCCCGGACCTGATTTGCACACTTCGATGTACCAAAATGTAGACCAGACTGAGAGGCTATGTCTGGTCCCTGCTTTTCAATAAAATGGATACTGGGGAGATGTTGATTGTTCAAACATGACTTTTTGGAATGAGAAGCACTATTTGCAATATTTAATTATGTTTAATCTTTACTATATTTCTTCATATTTTGAGTTGGTTCCAAATATGATATAATGTGTAATTTCTGGCATTCTTCCAATAAAAGGCCTAATTGGCCCTAAAGTAAAAATACAGTCTTAAATTTCCTAATTAGATCAGCTATATTTATCATATTAGTCAGTTATTTACTAAACCTACATTCTTGCTTCGACTTGATGGACATGGCAGTAATTGTTTAGGCTTCAAAGAGAACAAAAAGGCAAACGTTGCACCGAATGAAAGATTTAGCACCAGACAGAGTGATTAACGGATAGAACCGCATTGCAAATGGCAGCAAGACAGCAAAACCCTTGCGATACTATGGAAAAAATTAAGATGGATAAAATGTGTTAAATCCTACAAATGAGAAGGAAAAAATTATAAGGAAAAAAACCCTTCAATTCTGGTGCAGGAAAATCAGCTTAGTGAAAATTGAAAATGCATGTAATAAAACTAATTCAGGCAGGATATTAATCTTGTGTAAAAAAGATAAAAGCATGTTAAAGCCTGATTGTAAAATATTAATGTGCTAAACCATCATAAAACTTCACATATGCCCTTTAGCGATAGTATTGTTAATGATGATAAAAACTTATTTGCAAATTCTTCTTTTATGAAGTCTGGAAACAGAAAAGCTGAAAAAATGACTAATGTAGACATCCCCTGTGTGTAAAAGCTAGGAAATAGTGAAGGTTAATGAGGTTCAGGTTGACCAGTCTTGACATTTAATCGTGTGACCATATTAAGGGCCCTCTGCAGTCTGTGAGTGAGGAGACTCAGGGTAAACAGCAGGTTTTGTGCCCTGGTGAAATGGGGTGTTCTTAACTCCATTCCTGATTTGCTTTCTGATGGCCCAGAATGCTGTTGGAATTACACTCCTCTTGGCCCACTGGAACAGTATATTCCTAGATTCTCTCCACTGAAGTCCCATTTAACAGAAGCAAAACAGAGAAATTTGTCTCAAGCTTTATTCTGCTTTTGCATTATTATATTATAGGTTCTGAATTGGGGCTAGCTCACTGAAATTCTGTGATAGCTCAGGGCACTGTTTTCATTCAATGGGGGAGACGGCATTTTGCAGCACGCAGAACCAAACTGGACTCTGAAGTCGCCGTGATCTTTCTGCACATCCTGTTGTTAAGTATGACATCCACAGAAACAGGTAGCAATGCCATAGGTACCTACTATAGATGTCATATTTAACCTCTCTGGGTCATGCACACTTTGTAGGAAAAACACATACACGCACACAAAAAAAGATAATTTCTATTTGCATGGTTTTTGTCAGGGTCTCTAATCACGCATCCGAAGCTTCTGTCATACCACAGGTACTCAAATGTAACAATAAGCATTCAAATGTTTAATATTATTGTTTTTCTTTCCTCTATTCAGAAAGTTCTGCTGTCTGAGCCTCCACACAGTGTGTGTTTTCCACAAGTCAAGATCCACTCACCAATTTCTGCGTAACTGGAATGCTTTCCCTCCTCGCCGATGTTCAAGTACATCCTCTTCCTGTGTTAAGACCCGGATTACACCCCAGTTCCCCCAGGAGGCATTTTTCAGCCACTCCAGCACACGGTGATTAACCTCTGCACTTCTGAGCTTTCTCTGGGCTCCTCTCAGAGTTGTCATCTCTGCGTGTCTGGTCAAGCCGAGCCTCATTCCCCCTTGATAACAGGAATGATGACGTGTACTTCTCTCGCAACTCCCTAAAATATTTAGCAGGTCACTATAGTCTATAATCTCATATTTAATTGGGAGATAAACTTTAATAAAACATAAGTAGCAGGAATACACTTAAGACATGATTCTATTGTCATATCATTCTGAATACTATTTGGATTAAACTATCAATAAGTACAAACTATTGTATAATGATAAGATGTTTTTAGACTGGATGAAGAAGTATATTGGAGATGATAGATTAATAGATTAAACAACAGCAACAGAGAATTAAATAAAGTTTATTTTTTAATTTTTAGATTTTCTAAAACTCTGGCTTTGGGAGCACACACATACACACATTCTCCAATTGACATCATAGATCCGCATTTTCTCTTCTTCTTGCAAAACATATATGTTTTCAGATACATGAAATTCAGAAAATCTGATTATGATGCTTGAATCACTCCAGTTTAAAAAAAAAAAAAAACAAAACATTTGTTAGTGGAAGATACTGGGAGCTGTATTAGTCAAAATTCTCAAAAGAAACAGCAGCTGTAATGATGATCGGTAGATGGATGATAGATAGATAGACAGATAGATAGACAGACAAAAGAAAATTCATTATAGGGACTGGTTTACATGATCATGGGGGCTGAGATGTCCCAGGCTCTGCACCCTCTGCAGAGATCCAGGAGCGCCGCTGGTGTCAGTCCATGAGTCTGAAGGCCTGAGAGCCGGGGGGGCCAATGTGGGTGGGGAGAAGATACATGTCTCAAGCAGAAGGAGCAAATTCACTCTTCCCTGCCTTCTTGTTCTGTTCAGACAATCAGTGGATTGGATGATGCCTACCCACATTGGTGAAGGTCATTTGCTTTATTTAGTCTTTATTACCAATTTTAATGCTAGTCTCTTCTAGAGGTACCTTCACAGACACAACCAAAAATGATGTTTTACCACCTCGCTAGGGGGGCATCTCTTAGCCCAGCCAAGGTGACACGTAAAGTGAATCATCACAGAAGCCACCAATTACAGCTTCTCCAAGAGACCTTGTAAGTCAGTGACACCAGTTAAGTCAGATCTTTGTAGAATGAAGCATATTTAGTACTTGATTGTGTGGTGTTTATATTGACCTCTAACATCTGAGTTTTCCAACCCAGTTGTAAGCACTTCAAGAAAAAGTTATTTATTCCACTGTTCCTAACAGTGTTTGATGTTCACTGTTCCTGTCTAGTAGAAAGTATTGGTTTAGGAATTAGCAGACCTGAGTTCTAGTCCATCTCTATCTATCACTTACTAAACCCACTGCGCGATAACTAAACACACTGCACCATAACTAACACTAAACTTCAGTTTTTTTCTACTACATGACAATCATTATACTTGCCTTGACTAATTCATAGATCATTCTGAGGCTTACATGTGACATCAGATCTATAAGTTCCTCATAAGTATAAAGCCCTATAAAGGAATTAAATACTATTGTTATAATTGACATTCATAAGCAGTTTTTCTTTTGTATGGTATTACTACATGAGTTTGGTACCCAAACATTCGGTTCTCTGAAGCAATATTTTATTCATGATATGACAAATAAGCAGTTTCTAAACTACTTCATGTAATTATAATTGTAGTTTACAGACCATGAGAATTGAAAATTTAACTTTATATATTTCTTCATATTAATGAGATGAAACCCATTTTATCCTCTGAAGAAAAAAAGAGTCTTTTTCTTTTTTTAATATTTTACTTATTAGAGAGAGAAGGGAAGGAGAAAGAGAGGGAGAGAAACATCAATGTGTGGTTGCCTCTCACATGCCCCCTACTGGGGACCTGGCCCACAACCCAGGTATGTGCCCTGACTGGGAATTGAACCAGGGACCCGTTGGTTCACAGGCCCATGCTCAATCCACTGAGCTATACCAGCTAGGGCAAAAGTTTTTTTCTCTAAGCATTATTTCTCCTAATTCCACACCCAGATTCCTAGAACTTTCTACGAAGGCGAAAGATTATACACTAATATTTTCTAAAGTCTCTTCCAATGCATATTTTGAAAAATTGAAAAAGTTCTAATTAAAAACTATTACAATGATCACTGCTAAAAAATTTTATTCTCTATTTTTTATTTTCTGAAGGTAATGAAATATCTATGGCTCTTAATATAGAAATCTGTTAAAGAATCTCTTCATTACCTGTAGGTATGTGGAGGCAAATTCCAATGACTAGATTTGCTGGATATAATACAACAAAGAAAAGTAAAATAAATAGGTTTAGATTTTTTAACTGTGAAAAGACAACACAAAGGTTAATGCAAGAATGTGTCTGTTCTTGGTCACTGGGTACCTGGTGTAGAATTTTAGAACTAGATTTAGGCCAAGGTAATGCATTAGTATAAGTCATTTGAGACAAAGAAAGTTCTCATTTACAGGTACCAGCCAATCCATTCCTATAGTTATTATTATTTAGCAATAAGCAAAAGAACACTGAATATGCTGGAAACAGAGAAAGAAAGGAATTGGAAACTTTCTCCTTCACGTCCTGTACTCTCCCTCTTGCAGCCAAACTGCTTAATTATAGAAGGTCACATTTAATGAGACACACAGAAAGTTTTCCTCCAGACCAATCCCTCCACTGGAACTTCTTCCACTAAAGTCATCCAAACTTTTTTTTTTTTTTTAAAGTAAGACAAATAGAAACTTCAGAGAATTTAACTTACTTGAAATTTGAGCAACATTTAACACTGGTGATGACCTTGACCTCCTTTTAGACATACTTTCTCCTTTGACCTCAGTGACAGTATATTCCCCACGACCCTGGTTATTGTTACAGAACAGACTGGGGGATGGGACTGAACAACATAAAAGACCCCCATTTTTCTCCAAGGGTCCCCCCATACTAGGTTCACTTTGCCCACTGCCAGAGTAAAGATGTTTCTCAATACCAGAGATCAGTGAAAAGGAAAGGAATTATTATTTATTTAAAAGTCATACAGACTAAAGTTCTTTAGAACACCCCACAAACACACACAGTCCTTCCTTCTTTCTCTACCCCGTGTGGGGTACCATATCTCAGGAAAGGAGTAGAAGTCTGTGATTCAGACTCCCAGCACCATCCACGTGGCTAAAAGGGAGCACTTCCCAAGTTGCGTGGTCCTGACTCTCGCCCCAGCCGCATGGTCCCTGAAAAGACACATGGTCCTGAAAAGAGACCCCTAATGGCTGCCGTGCCTGGGTTTAAATCCCAGCGCCAGTCTTCCTCTGCAGCCTCACTTCCAGCTCCTCCCACAATTGGCCACAGCTGCCAGCATTCCAGGCAGGTGTGGCCATGTGGTGTGGAGCTAATTATCTCCAAGCTCTTCTGGGCCCCGTTACAAATCCCTGCTTGGGGACCCCTCTTGGCTGCACCCTGTTACAATTCCTTTTACAGGCCTCCTTTTCTCTGCCTGCAGATCACGTTTGCCATACCGAAGGTTCTTTCCTTTTTCTGAGTTGCCAATTTTTCCATGAAAAATCTCATTTAATATTTACAGGTTGATAACTCCTAATCCAGCAGAAAACTTCTTCCTGAGTTTCAGACTCGAAAAGTTTAACCACCTTTAGTATATGTGCATTTTCTTTTCCTGCTTCAAACTTAACACAACTGAAAGTAAATACATAATCTTTATCAACTGCAAAATCTACGCTTCCTCCTCTATTTTTCATCTAAACAAATGGTGCCATCATCCACCTCGTTGCCCAAGCCAGCAACTTGGTGAATTCTTGGACCACACTTTTCCCCTCCCTGCTCTGTATCCAACCAAGTATCAATTCCCTTTGATCTCTCTACCAATCTAAGTCTTTCTGCTCCTTTCTGTGTGTAACTTTAGGCCTGTGTAAGCATCAGTGTGATTCGGACAATGCAGTGAACTTGAGTCCCCTGGCTCTTTGATATGTCCTATCGCTCTCATATCTCTCTAGGATTGAAAGAAGAATATTTAAAAAATTCCAGATTAGTTATACATATTTTATGAAGCACTGATCCCTGCACAAATTAGGAAGGCTAACATAAAGAAGCAGCCCACATTTTAGCATCCTTTAGGCTTGAGATGAAATCATATATCCCAGCTACCCCCTACCTTTGTGTTCTACTCACTGCCCCACCACAGACCTGCCCACCATCGTCTCTCCGCCGGGTCACTGCTAGAGCGTCCTAACAAGCACTTCCACCTCTAGATTTACACCGTCTGTCTGTTGTCCACACTGCAATTAGAGAGATCCATAAGAATTTGAGATTGAAAACATGAATTAATAATTATACATATTTTAGAGGTTTTTAAATGTGAAATCTCATCCCCAAACGAGAAGGTTTAGTTACTTCTTAATTAGTTGTTTGTAAAAACATATTCTAGATGTATAAGTGCCTGTTAAATATTAGAAAGTTCTTTTTCTGTCACATGAGATAATAATATACTCTTCCTGAGTTAAAAAAAAGTGCTATATACTACCCTCCTACTTTTTAAACACTGTACTCCAATACACCAACCATTTGTGGTTTTTTTGTTAGATGTATCTTTCCTAGAGCTTAGGGAAATTGACCATATTCTTTCAATGACTGTATATATATGTGTCTATTATTTTATTATTAAGATGATGATGATGATTATCAATGGATGTTCCTCATAGCTTGTTCACAAGTAGGGCTTTGATTACATCACCTAATCTCCTCCGTAAGCCTTCACAACATCTCATTTCTTTTGAATTCAACACGGAGCACATTTGTGATGGAATTTATTTCAATTTACCTGGATGCAGTCTACTTTGCAAACTTCATGGTTTACCACTTCGTGTTCTCCATGGTTGGCACAGTTGGATGATGTAAAAGCAGACCTAGTAAAATGCTGAAGAAATACCGCACAGTTTTGTAGCCTGGCTCCATTTCTTACAGGCTACAGCACTATCTAAATGGCTGTCTTTGTGGGATATAATAGTTGCATTTTAGATTTTCTTGAACTTTCTACATGACAAAAATTTTAACTAAGAAATTATAATATGAAGATTCACACCCTAAGCCAACTTTTTTTCTTATTTTAAAACTGAAAAAAAAAAAAAAAAAACAAAAACCCTATATTACCTGGCGTTGCTACTAGGGTTACTAGGGACTTAGAATTCACTAGCACAGATAGCGTGCATACTTCCACTCTAGTGAAATAAGTGTGCAATGGGAGTAACAGCCATCACTAACAAGTTTTTCTTTATCCAGACCTATCTGGATGCAAAGGTGAAAAATAAGACTAAAATAATAATCGTGATCTCAGCCTTCCCAGAAATCAGACAATATACAAGCATTTATATGACATGTACGGACATAACCAAAATGTGAGACAGAATCTAAAAAATAAGAGTTGCCACTTATTTTCTAAATATGTGCTAAGAAGTACTAAAAATATGTGCTAAAGTACTTTCTAAATATGTGCTAAAAAAAACATTCGTAGAGTTAATCATTAATCTTTACCAAAAACATGTAGTGGTTTTCCAGATAAGGAAATGAATGCTTGGAGAAGGTGATGTACCCAATTTGACCAGGTCAGTATGAAAACCTAATTCCATGCACCTGTCTGTTCATAACACCTGTACTGTTTCATAAGCTCTGTGTATGTTCAAAGTAAGGTGCGTGAGGGATGGCTTATAATAAAGTGTTACTTTTGTTGAAGAGTCTGTAAGACGTGGAGCAATCAAGGCAGAAGGAATGGCAAAGAGAGGTAGGTACCAAAGGAAGAAAGGGATGAGTGTGTACAGAAAGCAGTAAATTCTGTATTTCCCTCGTCGGTTAAGTGGAGAGTGGGAAGGTAAGCTGTGGTCAGTTTACAGAGGGGCTCAGCAGTTGGGACTTAATTCAGCAGGCTACCCGGAGCCATCTACGTTTTCTGAGAAGCATAATTACTGGATTATGATTGTGCTCTAGGAAGATGTCACTGACAACAGCCTGGAAATGAGTAGGTGTGTGGGAGGGGAGACTAAAAAATAGATGATAATTGTGAAAGGTTATTGAAGTAAAAGGATAATGACACGAGGTGGGACAATGGAAGTTCAAAGGGAAGGAGAAAATGCATACCACCGCTGCCTTCCAAACTCCACAGCCTTGGGCACTGCTCTGGCTGACCCTCAAATAACAGACTGCAGTTTGAAGCATGGCAGCTCTAGAAACTACAAGCCTAGGGGCCTAAGTGGTCTCATTTAGATCCAAAGTACTTTTCAATATGAACTTGCCTTAGATTCTATAAGGAAGAAACATCCGGGATCAATATTTTTGCATAGTCTGATAGGCAATTCACGGCTAAAAATGCTTGGTTTTCTGGGTGTAGGAAGGAAGAGTTCCCAAGTGGTGTAATCAAGCCCCTCAGGGTTTTATTGAGGACCTGGGATAACTGGCAGAGCCCCTTGGACTTGTGGGCTGCAGCGTTCTCATTTGGAAAACATGCATAGTAATAACTAGCCTCCTTGACTCTCTTGAATGGTGTAGGAACTCAAATGAGATCATTAATGTGGAGGTACTCTAGGAAGCACAAAATTCTCTCTGCTGGAAAGGGTAGGTCCTATTTTGTAACGTCTCTTTGGAGTTTCCGCAGCCCTCCATAGAGCGCACAGAACCCACCATAGGGGCTGGAAACATTTATCGAATGACTGGCTGAAGAATGGCTCTCGTGCCAATACTTCGATCCTCTGATCTATGTAGTGCACGGAGGCTCATGAGGGTGAGAGGCAGACACAGCGGTGACCAGCTGTGTTGTGGAAACGGGGAAATGCAGCGCAGCCACCGCGGGTTCACTCTCTGCTGGAGAACCTTTAATGCCTACCGTAGAGATGGAACAACTACAGAGAGAAAACACATTAGCGAAGCAAGCACGTGCCCTGCAGGCAGTGTTCCAGAATCGGGATAGAATGGCATCTCCTGGAGCAGGCGCTTCCTTTGCCTATGCCGGGGGAAAAGCGGACCAGAAAGTGGGGTATCTGATCAGCGTGTGGATTGCGAAGAGGAAACAGCACTCTTTCCTCGACACAACTTTAGAGTCCTGGGCCCTGAGAAGGGAAAAAGCAAACAGCGATGTTCAGAAGAAAAAGGGAAGGCCACATACTTTCATTCATTCAACAAATATTTATTGAGTATATAGACAGGTACCGAGGGGAGCGCACCTTGCATGTGGGGTAGACACGCTGCTCCCCGGAGGACACTGCTTTCCACCCGTGACTTTGAATGCAATACAAGGAGGGATTAATTTACGCACAAACTCAATAAATTATGCTTCTGACAATTAGTAAAAAAAAAAAAACAAAAAAACAAAACAAAACAAAAAAAAAAAAACAAAAAACCAGCATCCAACTTTTAAGCTATAAGAGGAATGGTTAATTTCTGAAGATGTTTTCACCAAATCAAAACACATTTACTCTATAACAGATGGAGAGCACAGAGGAAATAAAAATCAAACAAAAGCAGAATGAAAATCAGTAAGCTGCTTTTTCATTTAGTTGAATAATTTTTACTCTAAGAAGATCCTCTTTTGATTATGAAGACATTGGTCGTTTGAGTTTTGATTTTAAAAGGAAAGTAGCTGCTGTTCAAAAATTTCAAAAGCTGATGTTTGTTTATCAAGGTCACGGTGAACATTGTATCTAAGAGGTATTAAATTTTGCATAAAGGGTATGGATATGTGAAACAGTCTTCTGCAGAGATACAAATGAATCGGAAGCAAAATCAGGACTCCAGCTGGATCTACACTTGGACACAGAGCAAATGAAGAGACACTGGCAATGCAGTTTTAAGTGGAAAACACTAACAAAGAAGTTAGGGAATAGAAATTTCTGAGGAGAATTTGGTGAAAGCCAAAATCCATTGTTTCTCACGATCTAACAAATGAGACATAATTCTGCTTGTCCTTCCCATTTTCAAATGCTTTCTCATTTTTAATCATACATTTATTTCAAATATATGGGATGTATGTATAAGCATGTAGCCAATCACATAACGATGACCGAACGAGCAAAACTGACACAGAAACAGAAATTCCGACAGAGACAGGGAAGTAGGAGACAAGATGTTTTATGAAAGGAGAGGATTACCCTTGGGCTTGTTTTTCATTATATTTCTTTTCTGTTGACTAAAATAACATTTTTCTATCTTGAACATAAAAGTCCTTGTCTGGGGTCCCAGCTATATTTCTTTCTAGTTTAAACGACATCTTCGACATCTTCACTTGTATCTTTTATTTTATTTTGTGTTCATCTGCAATCTTGTAATATTCCCATTTACAGGAAATTGTAACTTCAAACACACAAAGCCCTCTTGTTTGCTCTTGACACAGACTTAGCTAGAGCGTTATTTGATGGCATTTTAAAAATCAGTTGCGAATTTTAACATTCATAAACTTGTTATCCTACAAATAGGTGTTGCTTTTTTAACTTCCACATTTGGAAGCACCCAAGATGCTTTCCTGGAGCCCCTTGGAGGGACCTGTCTTGGTTTTCAATTTGATCCTGAGCTCGGCATCACACTGTGCAATCGGCACATCACTAACAAAGGAAAACAGCCGAGAGCTCTCATTTCAGGACAGTCCAGGCTGTTGCCCTTCAGAGGCGTCTCAGAGACAGAAAAACAGTCTGTGATAATTTCAGCCAACCTACGTATTTATCACAGCTTCAAGCAGGCGGTAATTCACTTATATTTGTTTTCTCAGAACGTAACACTAGTCTGAATTAAACATTATGATACATACCTGCACTAGTATAAACTATTTTTTCAAATTTTCCTAGTCAAGATTTCTTTCTCCAGGAAGAAAATTAGACAGGTGCAGCACACCAAATGAGATGAACTTTGTCCTCAAAGAAAATTGGTTTTTCCTTTTCAATTTCATTTCAAAGAGATCTGACAAGTGTGGCTTTGAACAAACTTTAACAGCACAATATCCTTTGTGTAAGTTTTCCCTTGTCAGCTTTTCCATTCCAGCAGGAACTTAGAACAAAGTGGATGTTGCCCTTTGAGTTGAGAACTTCATCAGCTGAATGAACACCAGTGCAATGCAGTGAAATTGAGGGCGTACTCTGTCCTCCAATCTCAACGGTGCAGTGTCTCAGCAAATATAATTTCTCTATCTGGTGCAAGCAGAGGCACTAGCCATACATTTACTTCCGTGCACTCTCCTTCCTTTCGCATAGTAAAAGCCAAACTATTTGGCAATATGCCCACCTGAAACTTGCACAGATTATGCTAACAGATCTTCCATTGCATGTGGAGCACAAACATACATCATTTTGCGATGCTGTTTGGTCCTACACCATTTGATATCGAAATCACAAGGAGCCTGATATTTGGAGGTGCAAACTTACACTCAGGTGGTACTGTTTTTCTTACACATGAAAGAAAAAAAAAACAAACATGGTTTCCTGTTCATTTTGCTTTGTTTCATTTTTAACCAGTTGTAGCTTTGCTACCATTTAAAAGTAAAATTTAAAAGCAAAGGATAAAACACAAGAAACAGCTTCACAGAGATTCTAATCTTTATTGCACAAAAGCTTGTTCTGGCTACTCATTCCTTCGAGTTTAAGATTGTGTATAAATTGTGCTACTTTATGCGGGTACCCAACTGCTGTGACAAGTTTATTTTTCTTTGTGTACTCTCCTAACTTTCTTATAGTTTTTTATTACAATTGCCCCTTACTATCTTTTACTTTGTCTTGGCTCCAGCTGCTCTTTTTATTTTTGTTTCTTCCCTAGGCATTAATATTTAAAGACAGCTCTAGTGTCAAACATTCATGTAGAGACAACTTAAATGCAAAGTGGTTAAGGTTGCAGAATAAGTCCATGCCCAATTTAATTACAGCATTTTGATTAACACAGATTGTAAGCAGTTTGAACTTAGAATTTTAAGTCATTCAGCTTGAATGTTACAAAGGCTAACCAGAGATGAAGTGTAACTCTGACTCAGACACTGCCAGAAAACAATTTAGGTGTACTATCTAACTAAGGACCTAAATATCTTGGGGTCACAGGAATTTATGTGTATTGATAAGATAAAATATTTATTGCCCAGCGAGCTGAATTAGCAAAAAGAATGTACCTAATCAGGTGCTAACTCCTAGAGAGAAAAATTGTTGGTTGTAGCTAAAAATGTGATATTCGTGAACAAACCTGGCTTGTTTATTCAAAGGCCATGTTTCTTGCCAGCAACTTCAGTATCCTTGAAAGGCTGTAGTTGATGAAGTCTGTGGCCAAGTTTGTAAGCGGGTTCGATAGATAACGACTGCCCATGGCGATTGCTAATTGAGAATAATGACCGGAAGAGGAGGAGAGAGGACAGAATAGAGAGGAAAGGAAATGGCTCTAAAACAGAGGCCTGAAAACACTCCAAGGTCAAGGGGAAAGAACCCAAGCTTTTTATGTTCACTGAACTGTCACTAGGTGACTGCACTGTTTCTTCAGATGAATATAATGATGCTTCTGTAAAAAATTACAAGGATCAACAAGGCAGGGATACCTTGTAAGTTCCTGTTAATATAGTTCCTTATTCCTGGCAAATTTCTATGCAGAGGAAATCAGCAATAAATGCGCAACTTTTTCATCTTAAGAAACATGAAAATAGAGGCTACTTCAATTTCTCTTTGTGTAAGATTTCATTTTGTGCTAACTTGTTTTGTTGCTTTTCAAGGAATCTCAAATGGATCTAAAGTCGGTTTTGAGCTATGCAAAGATTGAGAGCAATATTATATAAGGTGGTTGTTGTTCTTTAAATTATTCTTTAATTTTTAAAATATTAAAAACGTTGTGAATAGCGTTTTGTATGCATGAGGTTCAATATAATTTTAAAAGAGTAAAACTGTCTGAAAGAACATGCTATTTTTACACATTTAACCACACCAAAGACAGACTAAATATCAGTACCTTTTCAAAGCCAATACCTTCTCAAAATGGGGTAATTAGCCAGGTACAACCATTTGCCTGTTGGCAACTCTATTCAAATTATAATTAAAAATTATAATTTGACACACAGAAGTCACAGATACATGTACACAATCCCCATTCATTCTAGCTTTGCAGACTCATAACAGCAAAGAGATAGAGTCTAAGACATATCAGAGTATTTGGTAGTTCTTGCTTGGATAAACTTTGCCTGACAAAACTTACTAGAAAAAGTTTAGAAGGGGAGATGCTGAACACTTGTGCAACTCATGACTACAATTTTTGGCACATATTACACAATCGTTTACTCTGAAAAAAGTTGTTTCCTGAGCTCGTGGATACAGTACTAAGTGAATCAGAAATTAAAACTGGGCATCTATTCAATATAAACATTGAAAATATGTAATCATCTGACCATCTCATCCATCTTTATGTAACTAAAAAGCACAAATACTTTTTAGTGAAACATCTTTTTAGTTTCCTTTTCCTTTTTGGGGGGCACAATATTACCCATTGATACCAGGGCTGAATAATGTATATAGTCCCTAGAAATTATAGTGGTATCTATTATCCTATTAAAATAACATATTATAACATCATCAGCATCATTATTACAAAAAATGGATTCAGAGTAATGAGCCAGATTTGACCAGAGGATCGTGCGGCTATTAATCTGCCAGAATCACTTGATGCTTCCTTCTGCTGACAAGAAATTCTTGGGCACAGGCCTCTTGAGACATGTTAGATTCGCAGGCATGGGACACAAGAATATCACACATTTCTGTCCGAGTGCTAAAGAGGTTACGTTGAAGCAGGTAATGTCCTTCAAGACCAAACATAGAAAGCATTTCTGGATGAAATCAGAGTGTCCACCAATATATTTATTGGAGGGAACATCTAATGAACATTAAAGTGAGAATCCTAAAATGACCATATGTAATAGTGACAAGCTTCATCGTTAAACTCAGTGCCCAGAATGATAACAAATTATAACCTATCACCTATAATTGAGGTCTGTTTCTGGGCAAAATAATAATTCAAACAGGATTTATCTTTGTTTCCTCCGTGCCTTGCATTCCTAGTCTCCATCCCCACTGGCTGCTTTCTCTCTTCCACTCCAGGCCCAGTCATCTAGGGGGCTCACTTTTTTATAGGAAAAACATCAGTCTACTGAATTAAGAAGTGCCCTTGCGAGAACTTAGTCTACACGCTACGGTTTATCACAAAGAGAGAGATACTGACACCTTAACTGAGCCACTCAACATCGCTCAAATAAATGCTTCCTAGCAGGTTTTCACATAGAATACCTCCTTTCCTGACTGATAAGATGCAATACATCCTCTTCTTGTGATCGTCTTATTAATAGCAGGCAAATTATTAGCCAATACTCTGTATTGCTAATAGTGACAACGTAGACAGAAACAGATTCAGTTGTTCTGTGTCTGTGTTTGGGGTTGGGTGCAGCTGAAAGTGGAAGCTTAGCAAATTCACCTTTGCATTTCGAAAAACCTCCAGCAGTGATTCCTATATGTGGGAACAAAAATATTCCTTGTGGATCCATCACAGTTTCCAAGAGCAGGTAGAGCTCTTGGTTAATGCCTATTTTTTTTTTCCTGGAAAAAAAGGTTAATTAATGGAGGCTTTGGAAGTTTTTTTTAATCTAAGATTTCCTTCTTTAAAAAAAAAATTTAAAAATGTGTTTCTTCCAAGTTCCATTAGTATTTAGCAGTGTTTGGAGAATAGTCAGACTCATGCTTCATTTCCTCCTTGTTATTTTATGAACAAATCCCGTATGATGTCGCTCTACACGTCTTGCACATGCGCTCTTAGCCCAGCCAGAGCAGCACTTCTCAGATACCAGTGCGCCCAGAAGCCCCTGGGCCCGAGACACCACAGCTGTGAAAGTCCCCGAGGGACGGCAGCGCTGCTTCTCTTGGGGCCAGGGTCTGAGTACAGGTGTTGCTGTACCAGGGGTGTCCGACCCTTTGGCGTCCCCGGGCCACAGTGGAAGAAGAAGAGTGGTCTTGGGCCACACATGAAATATATTGTGACACATAATCACAAAAAAATCCCGTAATGTTTTAAGTAACTACAATTTTGTGTTGGGCCACATTCATAGCCAGCCTGGGCCATGTGCAGCCCGTGGGCCGCAGGCTGGACACCCCTGCTGGTAGACCAAAGAATGCCAGTCTGAGGGTCCCACACAAGATTTGGGTTTGAATCTACACCCTGCTGCGTGATTTAAGTATGTAAAAAGCTGACATGGTTCTACCGGTAACAATCTGAACGTCACATGTGTCCTCACCTATAAATCAGAATATCGTACCTTTGCTGCTTCTAACATTGTTGAAAGATCAAGGAATATAATGCACTGAAATGCTTCATAAGTTACAAAGTGCTCTATGATTAATGCTAGTTATTAATGTTTTATTTCAAGGCCCTCTCCTAATGCAATGTAACACCGGCCTATGAGAACCAAAATCCACTGGCAGAAGAAGTAAAAGAAACATGGGCTGCATCTCTCTGTTATTAAAATCACATGATTAAATTCTAAGAAAAATAGGCACCATAAGTGTTTGAGAAAAAGTTCAGTACCTAATTGCTAAAAATGCTAAATTAAATAAGATTAAGAAGCCTGTCGTATTGGCAACATTTTCCTTCTTACTAGGACGCCTAGCTGTCGGGAATATGCGGTGAGAAGGGCAGTGTGATGCGCTGCTGGGGAGGGTGTAAATTGCCACTTGATTTCTATACAGCATTTTAGGAATAGGTGTTAGAACCTTAATAAAAGTGTTTGTCGTTAAACTCAGTCACTTCACTTCTAGGGATCTATTTTAAGGGAATAAAAGGAGATGTAAAAAAAAAATCGTTTGTGCATCAAAACGTCCATTATAGAATTAGTATCATCATAAACTTTTGCAAGATCCCAAATGGCCAAGAATAGGAGTACTGCTAAATAAAATACGGTGTGTCAATATAATGGAATATAGAGGTAGACCTTTATTCAGAAAGATTTATCATTTCAAGTTTTTAATTCAGTAGATAAAAACAAAGCAGCTATCCTCCAGAGCAAAGCTGGTGATATAACAGGCTTATTATGCAAATGTTTAAAACATATGTATGTGTTAATATATATTAATACATACTTCTGACCTTAGTGATATCACTACTGGGCTCTGTCCACCCCTTTCTATTTTCAGAACTAAAGTAAGATATTTCATAAAAATATGCCTCGTTCTGGCATTCTATTAAAGTCTACAACAGTTGTGAGCGAATGTGGCTGAACTAGCATGCTACTGGGTTCACAGGGAGCATTTTCAAGACCTTTGCACCTCTCCTAATTCACTGTTCTATACTTTAGTTTAATTGGGCCCTTTATTCAAGAGTTATTTATTGGCACCTATTATATATCTAGTATAGAAAATGATGAAAGCAAAGGCAACAAACAAATAAACAAAATCATGCTATATCCAGGGATACTGGATTCTTCTATTGGAAATACAACACTGACTGGGTTGGGGAAAATGCCAGAAAGTTTTCCTGAGATCAAATGGTCAGTACCGTGAGTTTCAGGACAAGGTATATAACCTTCATCTTATGGGAAATTGGAAGTCATTGAAGGTCTTTAAGCAGCAAAAAACTACACAAAGTCACACTTTAGAAAGATTATTCTGATGTAAATGTTTTAAGGGTTTTGTGGAGAACTGTAGATTTAGCTAAGGATATCATACAGGAGACAGACAAATCAGAATTCTAAAACCATCTCAATAACATCACTATTTCTATTGCCCTGAAAAAGTTCCTCCTCTCCTTTCTGAGATTTGGTCTTCCATCAGAATAAATATACCTTTGTGTGAATAGAAAAGGAACCACTTGGGCAGGTAGAGCCTGTGACCATATTACACTGCTTAATAAGCAGATAGCACCTTTTTGCAGAGAGAGGGGAGCAGGGGAGAGGAGGGGTAAGAACAAGAGGGGAGGGAAGCTTTCTCTAGGTCTCTGAGTTGATTTTGGCAACATGATTTATGCATAAAACATATTGAGTGTATATTTTCAGTTTAAGTCCCTACTCCCCACTTCGGCAGG
Source organism: Anoura caudifer (assembly GCA_004027475.1). Classification (NCBI taxonomy): domain Eukaryota; kingdom Metazoa; phylum Chordata; class Mammalia; order Chiroptera; family Phyllostomidae; genus Anoura; species Anoura caudifer. Next base: position 68,127 of record PVKU01001146.1, read on the forward strand.
CATGGAATCATGTTTCACGTATCTGTGAATTGAGAATATCAAATCCTACTTTCTAGGGTTATGGTTAGGACATACAGCCAAAACTTATAAAAGACAACTGTGATAGAGGTTCAATGAATGATGATGATGTCAGCAAGCAGCCACAGTAGCGGTAATTGCCATAGCATTGTTTATTACGATTATCTTGACTTAGACTATTAAGGTCTTAAACTAATATTTAGAGAATGAAAGTGAACAGGTAAGTTAACAAGTGCGAAAGTAAGAATGGATTATACCTGGTGACTAGTTACGCCTGCAAAGTGAAGGGAAATAAGTCAAAGCTGATATTCAGTTTGGTGAACAGAAGAAGAATGATTATGCTCCAGAGAGAAATAGTGGAGCTATGAAGAGCTATTATAAGAAAGATGACAAGATTTGTCTTCTGTGTGTTATATATCAAGGAAATAATGAGGTATCCAGATAGAAATATTCATCAGGTGATTGAAAATGTGGAATTGGAACTCAATGTAAGGATGGAGCTAGGCACAATACATCTGAGATTCAGGTGCATAATAAAGCTATAAAAATTTATGTGATCCCTGAGGGAAGGTACATAAAGAGAGAGGAAAACATGGACAGAAGTGAGAGGATTCTCTTATTTATTTGTTACAGCTATCTACTGCTCAGTTCCAGAAGTTGTCATTTGCAGTATAGTTGATGCGGTAAAACCCCACAAAGAGGAACAGTGCATCTCTGTGCAGTCATACATGATGGTCGTGTTTGAAGACTTTCCATGTGTAGGAAATAAGAAATAAACACACTCATCTGCAATGTGAGGAGAGGTTAGAGAACCCACAAGAAAGAGGGGAGCCTTCCTCTCTAAGGGGTGGAACTGTGATCTTGAAAAAGTGAGATGAACCTTTGCTCATGAGCTCACTCTCTCTCCCCCGCCCCGCCCCGCTCCTTCAGCCTCTGGTTCCCAGGGCAGTACAGAAATACCTGTCAGAATGAGGGAATTGGAGATCCAGCTCTCTAGCTGGAGGACCAGAAAGGCAAGCCCTGGGGAATGTGAATCACAGAGAGAGGGCAGAGAAGGAGGGCCTCAGGAAAGTTACTCCATAAAGTCATTTATGAACACCTGGGTCCCTGGAGCAACGATAGATCTCTACCCACAGTGGTGTATGTGCTGGGCAGATCTGAATAACACTGCAAAGCCTTTGAAAACTTAACTGGCATTGGAACCATAGCACATAGAAGGAAAGCTGGTTGGAACTTACAGATTGAAACTAACCATGCCAGATACCTACTAAAACAAAAATATTAATATCTTCCACAAAATTTAAATAGGCCTAGAGTCTCACAATATTCCAAACATCCAGGACACTATCCAATATTACTCAGGATATCAAAAATAAAGAATATCTCAGCTCTTATGGGAAAAGACAAATAACAGTAACCGATGCCAAGAAGACACAGATGTTGGGATGTTGGAATCATCTCACAAATACCGGGAAGTATTTATGAGAAATCACAAACACTCTTTAAATGAATGAAAAATGGAAAGTTTTAGCAGATGAGTATAAGAGTTATGAAAGAATCTAATGGAAATTATAGAGCTGAAAGAAAATAAATGAAATAAAAATATCGATGAATGGGTTCAGTAGCAAATGGAGATGAACTTGCATCTGAACCTGAGTGAACTTGAATGAGTAACAGAATTTATGTAGTCTGAACACACACACACACAGATTTTGAAAGTGCAAGCCAAGCCTTAGGACTTGTGGGACAACATAAAAGCTCTAATATTTGTGTTATCAGAGTCCCAAAGAGAAGAAAGAGTGCAGCGCTAAAAGATACTTGAATAAATAATAGCTGGAAACTTCATGTTTGGTTAAAGATACATATCTATAGTTTGGGGAGCTCGGCAAACTCCAATCACTGTACACCCAAAGAAATCTGTGCTTACATATCTGTGTATCATAATCACACTGTTGAAAACTAAAGACAAAGAAAATGATTTTGAATTCAACCAGAGGAAAACTAATATATTACTTGCAGGGGAGCAATGTTCGAATGGCAAGGAACTTCTCATCAGAAACCATGAGATGAAAAGAAAGTGGCAGAATATTATTGAAGTGTCAATAGATTAAAAAAAAAAAAAACAACCCTTCAACTCAGATGGCATGAGGATTTCTTTGGGGGTTTTTCGGGGACTGCTCTGTGGCCCAATTGTGGTGGGAGTGACCCACCTGTGTGCTTGTGTTAAGAATGTATACAAACGCTGTGTACCAAGAAGTCAAATTTGCTGTGTGATAATTGAAAATAAAATTAATAAGGAAAAAATGGTGGCTAAGAATCTGAAGCCAGAAAATAAACTGCATCCATCCTCAGCTAGCATGATTCTGGTGTACTGTTTCTCTCGAACTACTGTATTCCTTCCCCCGACCCTTCTCCGGATTTAGAAAGAGAGACAGCATGGAGAATATCGATTGAGGAGATGAAATCATGGCTGTTTTTATAATTGGGTAGGATCGCTTTTTCCCAAACAATAAATTCTTAGTGGCAATTTGGAAACTACATTTAGTATTTCAAGTCATTAAGGTATCATCTGTTGAATGCTCTATAAATGCACTTACTTAAAATGTGGCAACCAGTGTCTGGCGAGCCATCAGGGGGCTTGTGAGAGGGGTCTTGGGGATCAGTAACCAGGGAATGGGGCAGGAGAAGGAACCATTTCACATCACTTGGCACAGAATGGTGCAAATGCCAAGGTCAGGGCTGGTAAAAGCAGAAAGGAAGTAGGCGTGACTTAGGAAGTAATGGGTAGTACAATTCAATGTGTGTACTCCCACACTTTGATTAATACCTCACCAGACCCATCCGTGGTCACTTCATTGTTCAGAACAGCGCTTTTCAAACACCGTTTTTGAAAGACCTAGGACTCAGAGAAGGTGTTCAAGGAACCCTGCCGGCAAGGACATTTCCTACCCCCACCCCAGTCTCAACAATACAGGTTGTAATATTTGGTTTTCATGAAGACTTTTCTTGAAAAGGGCATTGTTTGTTTAGAGCAGGGAGAAAGTGTTGCATGGGTAATACCAAACATCAGCCTACATAAAAGCATTCAACCAAAAGCAGACACAGAAGTAAATGAACCACATCAGTGAATCTCGGTATCACTTCTACAGAGAAACAGTGTCAGGGACTTTTAGGAGCAGCTAACTTTTTCAGGAGGCTCAGGAAACTGCATTGAGAGAAGCTAACGAAATAGGAATAAAGTAAGAAAAACTGATCCTGAGGAAGCTGTAAGAGAGTGATACACTCAGTGGTAAAAATCAGAGAGAAACTCATAACACAATTCTCAGATTTCCTAGTTGACCTGCATGCAAACGAGCTCACAGGGAAGTATGACCTCCTGGATCCTCAGCACAAGCAATTTTCAGCCTCTTCACTGAGAATGTGGGAGAAGTTAAAGAGGAACGTGGGAAAAAGAGAAAAACCGAAGGTGCATATCATGAGGAGGGAAGAATAATACCGGCCTGTGGGGTGCACAATGTTAAAATCAGTAAAGGATACAAAGAAAAGCCAGAGAAGGTTTTAGAAGATATAATTTGAGAGCTAAAAAAAGGAGAGGGTGTTTACCCGTTGTAGGATGACTGAAGGGAAGAGAGATGATGTTCACGCGGGCAGCAATGGGAAGGCTGTCGCCAGGCTCAGCCATGACAAGGTGGGTCTGGGACAGACGAAAGTCAGAGCATTTTAGACTTATCTCATCCTCACAGGAGCAGGGTCACGACAGCCTGCCACAGGGTTAGTAGATACTGCCACAGAGCCCTTGTCGGTCTGAGAGACTCCCGCAGAACCGGGACGATGACCTCTGAGGTCCTGCCTCTTCTAAGTGCTTCGCAGAGGGAGGGCAGGTTTGCAGCCGGGGGTAGGGGCAACAATAACTCATATGCAGGAGTCCTTTGGTCTTACTTTTACAAGGAGATCTAAAACATTATTTCAAGTATTAAAAAGTCAGAGTTTAGCAAAATGGAGTTTTTTCTTCTCGTGTTAACTTATGGCAAGAGAAATCGCAAGAAGTGCCAGACAAGGGCATTGCTATGTGAAGATAGACCATTATAGGTTACTCCCATGTCTGGAAAAATCCATTCACCAAGTCAACATATGTCTTCAATATTACCAAACTTGGAAATTCTAAAGCTCCTTTTTTTAAGAGTTGTTGGTTAGAAGGGTTTGTGTTTAGATTTACTTTTTTTCTTTGTTTGTTTTTCAGTACAAGTTTTCTGAAACCCAGTCATTTTCCTTGTGGTCACACAAGTCAATATATGTTTTGGCAATTTTAGAAAACATATTTTATTTATTTTTTTCCAATCAAACCAAAAAGCCCCTTAGGAGCCATTTTACTTTATTAATTAAATGTGTTTTCATCCATATGCTTCTTTAAGAGGTCTACTCTTTACAAAAGGCAGCAATGACTTCATCTGAGCTAACTCAGTTCACCATGTCATTATACAACATGTTTAGGGCCTGTCCTGAATTTGGAAAACTCCCTGAGAGACCCCTATGCAGAGTGCCAAGATCCACAGGAGCATTTGTTGAATTTCCTGACTCCAGTGTTTATATGCTTTTTGTTTCTCTAGCAAAGACTAGCAATTTGTTGTTTTGTTTTTTTGGTTTGGGGGGAGGTTTGCTCTAGGAGTACTCAGGCAAAACCAATGTGAATATCTGGTCTTGATAACGTTGCTGTATCATCCAGCACCTGTCCCCAACTGGACAGGTAACAGTAAATGCTTGTGGTCATTAAAGGGGTGGCAAGGGAGACTACAGATATAGATCTATGTCTCAGCTCTCAGCTAATTAGTATAGGGTATAACGAGGTATACCACTTTTGGGGTCCCCCAGACCAAGGAGAGGATGTTAGGAATTGAGCAATGCTTATTACCATTTACTCTTTACTGGCCTTCTTATAAAAGATTCTTTGTGTTATTTCCTTTATTTTAAAGTAAAGAAAATTTGCTGTTTTTTTTTTTTTTTCTTTTAGAGAGAAGGGAAGGAGAAAGGGGGGGAGAGAAACATTGATGGGAGAGAGAAACATCAACTGGTTGTCTCTCGTTCATGTCAGACTGGGGCCTGAACCTGAAACCCAGGCAAGTGCCCTGACCAGAATTGAACCCTCCACCTTTCAGTCTTATGGGATGATGCTTCAACCAACTGGGCCACGCCCTCCAGTGCTGCTCTGGATTGCTTTAAAGAAAACTGATATTGCTCATCAAACATTTTTTTTCCTGTAGTCAAAGGAAGGAGGGAGAGTTTGGTAAAATATTTCTTGTATTGGCCAGCTACTACATTTTTTTTCATAAAGGCATGCATCCAAGGTCACTACACTGTGGAAGGTGAGATCTAAGGTAAACTTGGAGAAATGGTTATGAATGCACATGATGGACATAGATACCTCTAAACAAATTTATGTGTGTGATACAGCAATAAGTGAGGCATTCCCCTTTGGGGCTGACGATGCCCTTTATTTTATTTTTCATTTATAAAAGTTAATTGTTTAAATTTCTTATTGTATTTTATTTATTTATTTTCTATTTTATTATTTATTTATTTTTATTGTCAACACTGTTATAGCTGTCCCTCAATGACACCCTTCAAATCCTAACCCAACAGAGGCATCCTAGGTGAGGAACTTGTGTTTGGGCTCTGGGCTGGTCTCCAGGCTTTGCTTGCTTCATGACACTCTTCCTTTAAGGATCATCACATCCTCCCATTATCTGTTGAATTTAGGGCATTGTCCTTGGCCCTCTAAAGTTAATGAACTGAGGAAGAGTATAGAAAACTGAGTATAGAGTATAGATCTCCCCATAGAGTATGGGGAGATCTTTATAATCAACCTGAAGTGCAGCAGAGAGACAAAAGCTGATCAGGAAAGCCCTAGAAGAATGCCTAGAAGGAGGGAGTCAGTAAAACTTGCCAACATGAAGATGGCAATGAGTTATTTGTACTGACTTCTGGCTTGCACAAGGGAGGTGGGGAGGCTCTCACCTTTCAGGTCCTGACCACATTCTTCAAAGCCACCCCAACATGCATTCAAACACACATTTGGAATAATGCCATCAAGGGGCCATGAACAAGTATGAGGCTCTTCAGGACTATATATGCTTAATTTTCTATTTTATAAATTTTTCTTTTGTTCCAGACAATTCCAGATTCTATTCCCAATTTTTTTTCTCTCTATGTGCAAAAACTAAGGCTTTGTGTGCTCTGTTGCTATGGAAACAGGAGAGAGAGAAACAGTTTATGTATTTCAAAAGCTGTCAGCCTATATGCTGTGGGTTTTGATAACTAAACCTACACACGAACCATCTTTTTTTACTCTCAGCTCCCAACACCATAACATTTATTTTTCATACGTATGTGTGTTGCTTGGCAAAATTAAGAATCTATTTATTTAGCTTTGCTGCAATCAATTTTATACTTAATTTAATGTCCAGAGGACAGAGAGAGGCTTTGGCGAGGCATTTAGAGAAATATAAAACTGTTCTTAATAAATGCTTACTAAATCAGAATGAAGACAGAGTTAGCAGGCATCACAACTCAATCTCTTGCCAAAATAAAAAAGATTGAAGCTCTATTAATTTTAAAACAGAACTGAATGTTGCCTGGCTTATATTTCATAGAAATGTAATGTCTGCTACATACTCTTCGGCTCTCTAATAAAAGAGCTATTTTGAAATTACAAAATACACTGTATTCTCCCCCAGAGAATCCAATTCAATCACTTATTGATTTTTCCTGGCATCCTTAGTCTGGTGTGAAGGGGTTTCTGGGCTCCTGGACCTAGAAGGAGGGAGTGTGTTTGTAATTGATTCAGATGCTGTGCGGCCAAGCACCCCTCCCCCTCACACCAACAAACCCATAGTCTTTATGATAGTCCAGCCCATTAAGTGCTTGCCTCCCTACTACTCTCAGTTGCTTCCCAGCACTTGCAAATATTTTCAAGAAAATGACTTCATTGTAAGGTCACTTTTATCAAGTTTAGATGATGCAGTTAAGTGGACCAGGAAAAACATATAAGAACTTAGACCTTCAAATCTAGAGCACACTCTAATAGTTAAAGGGCCTGTCAGGCTCTCTGCTATAAAGCCTGCTTTCCTAGTCTTTATAACTGGATGATTCACTTGAGCCTGAAAACCTGCCCCTTGTCTGAAATTGGTTTTTTTCCCTTCCATGAAGACACACTAGCAATAATTGATCTAAATGTGAGTGAAGGACAGGTGAAGGACAAGTTACAAAGTAATGAAAAGGATGACGCTACCCATTTCCTTTGTTAGAAGCAAAGCTATGTCCTTGATCTTAGAGGAAAAAAACCCTCAAGTTCAAAATCTACTGGTCACAGTGTGAGTTTCACAGCTGTATTAGTTTAGTCTCCTTGTTCTTCAGTCTTTTACTCAGCAGATGAGAATAACTACAGAAGGATCAGGACTCTTCAAAGTAAATTATTTTGTTATTCTTAATAATCATAGATATGTAACCTTTTTTCCTCCAAGGAACTTAAAGAACCCTATCGACTTTATCTCACATATACTTACCCTTCTCCTGAGATGTGAAACATTTAAAATTTCTATTAAATTGCTAGGGGTAAATAAGACCCAGAGATATCAGATGACATCCTCAAGGCATCTGACAGTATCTGTGACATTTTACAGATAAAATGGAGAAAAAAAGCCTGGCTGATTGAATCTCAACTATGCATATTAAAATAACCTCCATTATTTTGGAAGAAGGTTCTACAAAGTGTCAAAGGATTCTCTTTCAGTGGCTTGGTCCTGCTCACAGATTTTGTCAGTTACTTGGGTGAGAATATCAAATGCATAATTATAAAATTTTCAGATGATATATGCTATAAGAAATGCTATATGTGCATTAAAATCAGATTCCAAAAAGATATTAACATCTTGAGACAATGGCTAAAGCCAGCAAAATTAAATTTGGTAGGAATACAAGTGCCTGGTCTTAGATTTTTAAAAAGTTCAAAGAGTCAGGAAAGAACAGCTTGGGAAATATGCAAATATTATTTTTTATAGATTTTATAACATTAGCATCAATATGAGCTTGCCATGTATTGTGTCTGATAAAAAAAAGCCCCGTGGCCTTGGGCTGCATTCACTGTGGCATTCTAAACAAAGAAGGAACTGCTGGGACAGTAATCTAGTTGGTGAGACATCCTCCAACAGTCTCACCTATCAGATCGCAAGAATCTCATACACAGGAAGGGACTCAGACTAAGTGGAGTTTATTCAGAAACGGGTGCAGAATGCTACAGTAATTAAACCCTACGTTTGCCATGATGAACACCTGATGTGATGGAGATGTTCAGCCTAAAGAAAGCAGACCCAAGGAAAACACAACAGTTGTCATCATTATTTCTTCAGAGATAAAATTAGGACGGGTGTTTTAAAGTTACATAGGCTGGATTCTCAAGTAACATGACTTTTTAAACAATCTGGGAAGTTCAAAGATGAAATGTTTGCTTCCTTGGGTAGGTGAGTTCTCCATGGCTGGATCTAAGTATCAGATGGGTAATTAAACTAATTAGCCTTTGAGGTTTCTTCTAAATCTGGGTTTATAAATCTGTGGTTCTAAAACTTGCTCAGGAACACATAATACAGTTCTCTCTGGCCAAAAATAATAAACTATATAATGGACCAACACATTAAGATGTATAATTCATAATGTGCATCTGGACAATTGAAAGTATAGAGCTTCAAGTTTATCACTGTGTGTGTAGCAAGAACTTTTAGTAAACTCTCCTTTCTTCACCTCTGAAGAGGATGGGACTGTGCACCCACCACAGAAGGCAGGTCCTCACACTGTCACTCCGATGCTGGTGTATCCGAGTCAGTTCATCCCTGTTACCGCCTTCCACCTGCTTCTGCAGATTGAACGTGGAATCTGAAACACTATCAATAAATCTTTCATACTCTGTTACCTTAAAATCCATCCGTCCATCTTGCACTTTATGTGGATATTTTATGCATACATAATTCTGTCATGGCAGGCATTTATCATCTGTAAATTCTTATTTAGTTACATAGACCTCCCAAATGTTGATACGCTTTTATTATACAACATCAAAGAATTGTATTACATGTGTTACTTTCCCCACTTGTCTCATTTGAAAAGTCTTAACATATTGAAAAGTTATCAAGTTGATGACAGTGGATAAAATTTTTCCAATGGTAACCATCATGTGAAAACTTGAACTTCATGGCTCCCAACAGATACTGTAATTTGTTTTCCTTGAAGCAACAAACTTACTTAGTCCATTTAAGAAAAAATGAGTGCCACCCTGGCTGATGTGGCTCAGTGGATTGAGTGCCAGCCTGCAAACCAAAGGGTCACTGGTTCGATTCCCAGTCAGGGTGCATGTCTGTTTTGCGGGCCAGGTTGCCAGTAGGGGGCACCATGAGAGACAACCACCCACTGATGTTTTTCTCCCTCTCTCCCTCCTTTCCCCTCTCTCTAAAAATAAATAAATAAAATCTTTTAAAATTTTTTTAAAAAGAAAGAAAAATGAGTGTCAAATACATAATAAGTCTGATAACCAGTTTGTTAGTCATTCTTTCAAGTGTAAAAATAAAAAGTATCCGTGAAAATGGTGGCTAGTTTAGCTTGCAACTCAAGTGAAACCTACACCTGTGCTTTTCCTCAAGAGAACCATTGTACTTCAGTATGCAGCAAAGGTATCTTTTTCATATTTCATGATGCAACTATTCAACAAACATCTATTCATAGTTTCAGATTTACTACAATTACTAATTTTTCCTACTTCATTCATCAGGGACATTCTTAAATGAAACTGATTTTTTTTTTTTTTTTTTTTAGTTTAAGTTTATAGCAGTGAAGAATATAATTACCAGCATGTTTTGGTGACACTGTGTTGATCCACCATTGGAGGTGCCGGCAGGCCTTTTCACCATTGCTTTTGGTGAGACTACGCCTCTGGACTGTGACCTCTACAAATATTTCTCCATTTTTCCCCTCTCCCCTTACATGGAACAGGATGGCTAGAGGGGGCTGGAGGGTATGTGCACCTACTCTCATTATTAGTGGACCTAGCACAAACATAAATGGCCATGTTCTATTCAAATATTTAATACCCATTAGGCACCTAAAATTGTTTGCCCTTCCATATAGTTCAATGTTTTAGCTTTGTAAAGAAACTAATAGGATTCAACTGTAACTACTGTCTATTCAGTATCTAAGTTATGTTCATGCTAACTCCATCCTGTTTTTCCCTGTTTCCATCTCACAAGACCTTTGAGACTTTCATGCCTCGTGACTTTATTGACATATCTTGTTTTATGCATTCTTTCCATCCGGCTTCAAAGGGAGAAAGGGAAGCCCAGAGGGCCTGGCCACGGCCGTGCTGTTTTAGCCTGAGTTTTCATCTCAGCCCTCTAACAACAAATCCAGAGAAATGTGAGAACAGAACAAAAAGAAAACAGCGTAGTATTCTAAATACCAGGTATGCCCTTAATCTGCTCAAATTGTATAGTATAGTTAGGGCAGGCTGGTAACATTTACCCAGACAGGCTGCTTTGGTTTATCCGGTAAACCCTGTCTCTTGAAATAAGAGAGCACTTACAAATTGATCAGAGCTGGCTCTCTCTTAGCAATGGGAGATTTTCTTTTCCTTCCAAACAGTCATGAATTACAGTCAGAATACGTACGAATGGTATAGAAAAAGCATGCACCACAAATGCCGCCATTGTCTTGCATGTAATTTATCATGGTTTTCTTTTCCATTGAGCCCTGAGGTGGCTTCAATATTCTTCTCAACGCGGGACTCCGAGAGCACCACTACCAATTGATCACTGTTAACAATTCAAGATGAAAGCAATTTTCTTCTCTGGTTTAAAGTAAGTCTTCATCATTGTAAACAACTCAAGTACTATTTTTGCTTTTAGGGGATTTACATATTGAAAGATTACAGTTGTGATCTATGTAGGCTTAACATTACATAGATGCTCATTGTCATAAAGAAAATAGTCCAATACGATTTAAGAGGTAACTCAATACCTGCCTACACAGACGGGGTATATTTTCTCTTACCAAACAGCATCGGTGCCTTCTTATCAGAACCTAAATGCAGCCACTTGCTGCATTGTTTTTCTGCTATGCCCTTCGGTAAGTTCAGGAAGGTGAGAGTCAGAGCTCTGTACCACCGGGATCTGAAGAAGATGAGTCATACACACCTGAGCACCATGAGCCCAGGCATCCTCTCTTGCTCACTCATCCGCCCTTGCCTGCATACTCAAAAAAAAAAAAAAAAAAAAAAAAAAAAAAAAAAAAAAAAAAAAAAAGAGAGAGACAGAATTGAAGTCTTGGATGAGCTCCCCCAAAGAAATCCCTTAGCAATGCTAACTGGACTCAATCAACTGGCAAATTCTTTCGGGCTTTTGAGAAAAGTTAGGCAAGGTCTGAAGATAAACCTCTAATAACAATTAAGGTCGTTATTCATTTCCGTACAATAGCAGAATCGACATTTCCTGGTCCGCACGCAGCAGGGGACGGTGCAGCCCAACAGCTGTGCGCCAACATTGACGCTTTCCCAGGGGGGCTTTCAAGCCTCAGTCAGGACAGCGATAAGGGATAACTATATTGGAAATGTGGAGCTTCTGATGGGTCAGGTGAGTCAGTCAAAACCAAAAAAATTCACACTTCAAAGGGTTGCCTGCATTCAGAAAAGCACAACAAAGGAGAAGAGAGAGGGCGGCCCCACACCATCACCTTTGCCATGGAAGTTCCCCTTATCGTTCTGCTCCAGCCCCTGTGATTAGGAGGAGCGAGTGAAAGCACCCACTAATCAGGGCAGTGTGGTGTGCTATTCACAAGCTCATAACTGGCAGTAAAACAGAAAGGCCCATGTCTGCTCTGCTGAGTAATTTCCACACTGAGGCCCTGAGCAGATATGTCGTGTCATTTGTAACATCTGCCTTGGCATCCAGGAGCCAAAGTAAGCTAGTTAGGGAGTTTCACTGCTTCTTTCTCCCTCCTCTTATGACAAATCTAAAGGACTCAGGGTAATTTGTAAAGAAAACTAGTCTGAGCTCTTCAGAGAGTTGTCAGTTTGATGCAGGTGAGACAGAAGAGTGTATTTGGAGGCTACAGAGACACTCTGGCTTCCTATTGCTCTAGAAAAGAGGAGAGACTAGCATCATTTATGAATGCAGAAACCCTCAAATATCAACATGGAAACAGGAAGGTTAGAGGGGGTCTTTATTACCTGCCCAGGAGGGCAGACTCCGTCTTTAGGCCTCATTGGTGTTCTGGCTCCTCACAATTTCCTGGGCAGTAAAAGTGGACGACTTTTCTATATGAGACTATGCCCCAATATTAATGATGGGACCCAAAAACAATTGCTAATTTCAAGAGTGCTCAGCTTTCAACTGTAATCTTGACTTTTCCTAATTATCCTAAAACCCAGGCCCTTGACTAGCGCTTCTCACACTTAAGGTGCATACAAATTACCTGGGGATCTTGTTAGAATGAAGGTTCTGATTCTGCAGGTCTGGGGGTGGGGAGGGGACAGTCGGCAGCTTCCAGGTGATGGCTATGCTGGTGCTGCCCCCCTGGCCACTATTAGCAGCAAGGTGCTGCAAATCACCTTTCTGGGTCGTTGCTAAAGAGCCTTCACTTTTACCCTCACTACTGTGACTTCTCTTAAAAAGACCCAGAGGGTCCAAAGGGCAGTCACAGCCCACAAGCCACATCTCACCAACAGCGAGCCTCATTCCTTACACGGGTGGGAGAAACGAAGCTGTAAAAGACAACTTCACTCAGGCCTGACTGGGTGTGAATGGTCACTTTCTGATGAATTTCAGGGTAAAGTAAAGCTGTATGTGAGGTACACTCAAGCCATACATCTGTGGAACCGACTGCATAACTAGAGAGCCCAGAGAAATTGGGAAGCAGAAACATGGCAACTTTGAACGATTTGGCACTTCGGAAGCATATCCAAGTGACACAGGAAAATCAAAGCCGTTGGCCGTTCCACCTCAAAAGTAAACTTGAGTCCCAGGGACCTTTTTATTATGGCTTCTCTTGGCCTTGAGTCATATAATGAGTAGTGACCCTCAACTGAGACTCCTTTGATTCAAGGCCCTGGAGTAGGTACCGTGGAACTTGCAAAACATGAAGAAAACATGAAATGTGATCTCAGGAAGCCCACTGAAAGGCTCAGGAGTGGCGCACCTAATCCACAGTTTTTGTTTGACATATTCGTACCATTGCCCCTCAACATTGGCACAGGGTAGCTATTGCTTCAGCGATTCCTAAAAGGCTAGCTACATGTAACAGCTGATGGCGTATTGGAGGCTTGCTGTACCGGGATTGCTAAATACTAATGATCTTAATTGCGTTCTTACCAAATAATGCCACACTGAACTGGTTTTAAACTTTTCCACTGCCCTTTCCCTTTCCATATCCCAAATACTATGTGTTCATCATGGGGGGGTTCCGCCTCACAGCTTCTCTGCACTCTTCTTTCCATTTTACAGATGGAGGCACCGGGCAGAGAAAAGCTAGCGACTGCCCAGAGCGAGAGCTGGAAGGGAGGACTGAGCTCGGGCCCTCTCTTCTCATCGTCACCACTGAGGCATCCTGGCTCTGTCACCCCGATTTGCTGCACGCACCAGGCCTTGCCAACCGCTTTAACAGCCAGTGACAGACGAGTCATTATGAGCTGCTATGCAGAGAAAAGAAAATATAAGCCAGATTCCCTTCCTATATAACTCTAGGGGAACTTTAAACTGCCAGATGTCAGTCTGGATCCTTTCCTGAGTGCTGAGCTCTCACGCACAGATGGGAAAGCAGGGTTCCCTCGGGGGCTTTCGGGACACAGTCCAGGCAGCCCTGGAGTCCAGAGCACAGGGATGGCACCTGGCTCCGAGGGCTTGAAAGTGGGCCTTTGCTAGATGTCATTGAACCTTTCCAGAAAAGTCTCATCTCCAGAAAAAGGTTTGTCTGGCTCGTTTGCCTGCGAGTCGGAGGATGTTGTTGAAAAGAGAATAGGCTTTGTTATGTCAGACTTGGGTTGCATCTTCTTTTTAAATTTATTTTTCAACTACCTGTCCCCATCTCTCATAACTGCATGACATCAGGCAAGCTATTGTACCTTGCTGGACTCCATTGTTCTTACCTTTCAACATTTAAAGCTTCCAAAAGCAAATTTTTTCACAACAATGCTGTGAGGGTTAAACATGACAACATGACTGAAACTTTGCTGATAAATAACCTACACTCAATGAAAGTCCTATTTCTCTCCTTCTTTGATGACATTCATGAATACAATATCTTGGAAATATTTGGTTAAGAGAAATAATGCTAATATATTAATCCTACTTAACAAGCATTCACTCTGGGTCAGAAATATATCAACAAGTTACCTCATAAAGAAGCAAGGTAATTGAGATAAATTAACTGGAAAAATAGAATACTAAAAAGGGGTTAGTTAATTGTCCTCAAATAAATGAACTGTTTTCATTCAATAAATTATGGTTTCCTATTAGTTTTCACCTCTGCTGAAAGACACAGTGAAATGTGTTCAGAATCAACTAATGCATAAGGAAAAACCTCCAAATAATAATGGTTAAAATTTAGAATATTTTTCTAGGAGAGAATGCCCAGAGGTTTATGGGAAGGCAAAATCCCATTTTAGGCCATCAGAATCACCTAATACTGAGGGAACACGATAATAGTTTTATGTGGTAACTACCCTTTTGACCTTATATAAGATACAGGTTTGATCCTCAGATTCCTCATAGGTAAATGGGACTGTCGATTTAACTATTTCTAGGATAAGTTTAAGTAGCTGGTTTAATCTCTGATTTAAAATGTGTCTAGAATTATGAAATGAAATGACATTTTTATACTTTTTAAAGAAACAGACATACTTTGCACGATGAAATATGTCTGCAATACAAATTCCCATCCCTCTAAAATGACCAAACTCTTCCCCAGCCTGGAGGCAGGATGATGGATTCAAGGTCACGGTGCACAGCACACCGCAGCTACGCCTGCCACGCAGACGGTCAGTACACGTTCTGCGAATAAAATAAGGTACGACCAGATAATCCCACACATTAGCTCCACAATTTGTTCAAGTACTCATTCAACAAACCTACTACATGGCAGGCAGTATATTTATTATTTGCATTGGTATTTGGATATGACACGAGCACCAAATTTAATTCTTTCAAACTAATTTATTTCCTTTCAGTTTAGGGTTTTTGCAGTCCTCTCAAAGGCAAATGAAATCAGGTGATTTTGTAAGAGCTGCAGAGGACAGTTGGCTGACCTTGGTCTCCAAGTTTGTCTCTTCGGGGGCAGATGCTCTCAGAGAGGAAGGTTGGGATGAACTGGAGGATTCACAGAATTCTTAGGTAATCTTGTCTCGGGAGCCTTCAGGGAACGGAGTAATAGACTAGTGAAGTAAGTCACAGTACCTGTGTGCACTTGGAGAGAAAAATGAGTTTTCTGTTCCATGTGGAAGTGGAACTTATTAATGAACGTGACTAAATTGTGAGGGATTCCACCAATGCTGAAGCAGGTGAAATGGACAAGGATGAACAGGAGCGATGTCTGCAAGGACGTTTTCATGGGGATTTGACACACAGACAGATTTTCAAATGCTTTGACTCAGAGGGCTCAGAAAGCGAAAGCGAGGAACACGGAGGTGTGTGCAGTGTCATTCGGTGGGCGAGTGAGTCATATCACAGGTTTCTTTCCTGAAAACGGTATTGTCACAGCGCCTGCTTAAGTTATTTGATCCAAGCTCTGAAAAGAAACCTAGCAAGCCTCCCTTGCAGAAAGGAGGCCCTGAGGACTTAATAGAAATTATGGTTTCTTTTCATCAACACTGCCGCAAGCCCTACTGCCACCAGCACTAATTACCGGAGCCCACAAACCCTGTGCTCCTACAGTCTAAGGCTTCAAGGATACTCAGAACTAAACAGTGGAAATCCAACACTCATGTGGGCTTTTTGCTCTCATTTTAAAATGCATTATATAAGAGGGAAAATCCTTATCTGGAACTACAGGCTTCGGCACACCACAGGTCTGAAATTAGACCGCTCTCCGAAGCTTCGTAACAGAGAGGTAGATGGGAACACAGACAGGGTTCAAAGTCGTATTCCGGGACCAGTGTGGCATTCCTTTTGTGAAGGGGGGTTAGAGAAAGACGAGCACAAATTGAAAGGTTATAGACACTAAACAGCTGTGCTTATTTGGGGAAGAAATGTCCATTGCTGAGAATGTTTCCTTGAGATTTATTCCTAGAGATTATGTTCCTATCGAAAATCAGGTTCACTCTTCCTGGGAGGAAAATATTTCCCCTCATGAGAGAAATTAACTCTTTTAATCACCGTGCTGTTGAAGATAGAATTGTAGCTAATGCTAAGCAAAAGAGTCATTCTTCAGCTGAAATTTGCAATATTAGTTGTGAGCCTTTCCTTTCCTCTAGGACAACGTATTCCTCTGCCCGTAAAATTCTCGCACTTACTACATTCTATACTCATCATCTCTGTGCTGGGCTTCCCTCCCGCTCACTGATTGTTTGTTATAACTTCAGTATCTAATCTGGGGCCTGATTTAGAAAACATGTCCTGTGTGCATGCTGAGTAGACATTTTGTTGATTTTTATTTTTAGGATTCACTTTAATTCCGAATACAACAAAATGTTACAAAGTTGAGAGTGCAGAGGGACTAAATCTCCACTCTAGCCAGCAAATATTGTTTTGGAAAATAACGTTTTGAGGAATATTATTTGGGGGGAAAACACAAATCTAAAATTAAATGTCATTTTACAACTTCAGGTAGAAAACATAAAATCATACCCAGCATCACATATTAAAAATGTATTTCCTATGTATGAATTTCCTTGAAAGCCATAACACTTCACTGAGATAGCGTAAGTGGGTGAGAATGATCTCAGTTAGCAGATGAGGAGACAGAAAGAGAGCTTCATAAAACTATTTTACTGACAAAGAATGGATGAGATTTAAAATTATCCTTCCAGTGCAGGATCAAATGGTGGTGACATACTTTTTTTTTGCATGTGCCAAGAATGCGTTTAGAATTGTTTCTTATATCAGAAGGTTGTACTAAAAATTGCCTTGAAAATAGTTTCTAAATTGTGAGCCAAATGAAATTCTTTGAGAAATGTGTCTGGTTCTGGTTTTTCAATTTTAATCAGACCCCAATTTTCCAAGCTGAATATAAGAATGAAGAATATCCAAGCAACTCCTAGACTATTAGGACCAAAGATATATGTATACCTAAGATATATATATATATATATATATATATATATATCCAAAATAAAATAACATCCCATTTGCTCATAGCACTGTGGTTAGTGTAAACAAACAGTTAAACAGATATGACCTCTGCCTTCCTGGAGTGTGATGAAGACAAAAGGTTGGTTTAGGATGCAGTATAATCCTTCCCCTTCACACATCAGATGGTTGAGTTATTTTGTCTTTGCTGTTAGGAGTACATTCGGTGACCTCAGACCAACACAGCATGATTAACCCCCAAAAGAGACAAGGGGAAGAAACATTTCCTCCCTTAAATATTTTACAAAAACTGAATCTCCACATTGCTCAAGTATATTTAATCAAACAGGAAAAAAACAATGCAGCTAATCCATTTAGGGTAGTTGAAAGGAAGGGGAGGGGAGGCCAATAACTGGTCAGAGAAAATTTCCAGAACTAGAGTTGTTTTTTTTTTTTTACCAGATCTCTTTTGCCTTAATCATTTCAATACTCATACTCTGAGTAAACCACTCAGAGATGACAGAGCCTGCCCACTGAAACCAATTTCTTAAAGCAAATCTGTTCAACTACTTTTTGAGGACTCTGAACTCAAGCTTAAACTGATCGATCAACTCCCCTTTAAGCCCCCAGTTCCTACGTGTGAGTCCAATTCTTCTCTATATGATTCTGGTTAATCCTAGGCAACCTACTCTGCCATGAAGTCAGTGTGGACCGGCGCTGACAAGTGCCCTGCTGTCCCATCATGGTGTGTGGCCTTGCAGGGAAGGGACCCGGCACCACCAGCCTCCAGACAGAGCAGCAGGAGCATTGTAGGTGTTCAGCCATGGTCAGCAAAATGCATGTGTTCAGCAGTTAATTAACCGTGGCCTCTGGTATAAGATTTCTAGATAAAAGATGTGTAAGAGAAATGGGTTTCTTTGACAGTCTCTGGTCCCAAAGAACTTTCATTGTGCCCCATTTTTTCCAGGCTCAAAATAATTCCTCTTCACCTTATTATAAGGAACCTCCAGATTTGGGGGATGAGAGCAGTATTTCAGAAATTTCTCGTCATTCAGTGCATATTGCTTGGGATGGTGGCAAATCAATCACAAACCACCTATTACTGCTTAAGTTTCTATTCAAATACTAATATGTACTAGGCACTCTACTAGGCATTTGAAGGTTGCGGGGGGAGATGGATGTTATCAGTAGTAAGAAATGCAATGCAGAATAATAGATGCTACAACCAAGAAATGCCTATGTATAGTAGAGCTGGAAAACTACAGACAGAATCGGGAAAAATAACAAAGAAAGTGGTACATAAGCCAAGTAGAGACACAGGCAGACAGAGTTGAGGGGGTTCATTCCAGGTAGTGGGAAGTTTGTGTACAAAAAGACAGAAATGAACCAGCATGAGGAGTCCTGAGGCACGGACCATGGTGCGCTTTGTTCCTGGGAGAATGGTGCATGCTGGTACCACTGGGTTTCTTCTGCAAGGTCCTGGAAGAATAGAAGGTCCTCGTGGCCCTGCCAAAGGGCTTGACTATCCCAGCAAAGATGAAGCACCGTGGAAGCCAGAGAGCATCTGGATTAGACTTATACTTCAGAAGGGTCACTTCTACTGCGGCATGGAGGGTGCATTGGAGACAGGAAGACTGGACACAGGACGCCAGCTAGATGGACATTGTACCAAAACAAACTGCAGATATCGGTGTGGAGCACGGAGATGACAGGAAAATTAGAGAAATTTTTAGAGATGGAGTCAATGAGACTTGGTAAGTAAGTGAAGTAACTGGATGTGGTTGATAAAATGGGAGGAAGATTCTAGGATGAAGCCCAGATTTCTGGCTTGGGAGCAGGATATAAAAATTATTCCACTTTGGACTGATTGAACTTGAGATGTCCATGAGATGCTGGGTTAGACAAGTCTATTAGAATATATTATATATACGTCTAGGGCTCAAGAATGACATCTAATCCTGAAATAGATAATTGTGAGTCATCAGCATATAGCCTAAATTGAAGAGCCTTCAACAGATTAAATGTGATAGGGCCAGAGGAGACATTTTAATTGAGGTGAGGGGGGCAGGTCCAAACTGAGATAATGCTCCACGGTGAGGGTGACCCGGGACACTCCAGAAGTTGTGGCTGGAGTGGTTCTCTGGTCCCCACGCACTCATTCTCCCCAGAGGCAGGAGGGGAGAAGCAGCCAGCCACTACCCTGGGCGGGGCAGAAATCTGAGGCAAAAGCTGTCTCAGGGTCATCCCCCTCCCCCCAAATCACTCCACAGTTCCAAGGCTTGGCCAACCTTGTTGATAAATAGAGGTGCTTGTCACCATGACATTCTCAAGAAATATTCCTCGGACTCAGGTGTCCCTAGTCTGGGGGCTGAACAGTGCAGATTACGGGTAGGACAGAGGCAGTGAGAGCTCTCTCCCTTTTACATAGAGGAGCGTATTTTTCTGACCATTTACAAAGCTGACATCATAGTCAGGCAGTCTCTGGCCCAAATCTTAACCTCTCACACGGCCTCTTCACTATCCTAACATTGTTTCTTTAAATCTTATCTGGCTTTCAGTCTACATGGTAGCTTTTTAAAAACACATATACCTGCAAGATGCTGCACTTTTACCATGAATTACCTGGATGTTATAGTGGAAACAGGGCTGGATTTAAAGTTAGAACACCTCACTTCGATTTTCTGCCCTGGCGCTTATTAGATTTGGGACCTGGATAAGTCATTTAACTTTTCTAGGCCCAAGCTTATAATAAATAACAGGGTTAGATGAGATAATCTCTAAGATTTCTCCTCTAAACATTTCTGGATGAGATTTAGTTGACAGCCAGACTCAAGAAACTGCTTATTCATTTACTGACTCAGTTACTCAGTTATTTATTCAATGGCTATGTATTAAGCACACATTAGGTCCTCTAAGAATGTACAGGTAGTTAAGGAGCTCAGAGACTTGTGGAACTAAGATATATATTTTTCTTTAGTGCAAAATGCATTTTTTTCATGAATGAATTTATCAGGTGGCAAGTACTTTTCTCATGAGTCAGGCTTAGTGTATGCGGTTGGAAGTTGCTGGAAAGGAGGGAGAAAACATTTATTGCCCAAAGTGATACCCTTAGAAAATAATCTTAAAGCTTCAGCTGCTGAGGGTCCCAATATAACAAAACTTTGTGGGATTTTAGCAAAGACTAATGCCAATAGACTGCAGTTAAATAGACATCCTGGTAACAGAATGATCTAAAGTAGCCAGACTACCTTTTTGGGTAGAGTCAGAAGATAGATACTCAAAGGTACAAGAGAAGGTTAACCATGTAAGTCTTCGGACTCTCCGGATATGGGGAGCTAGGGCTGGATATACGTGTCCAAAGCGTAAGGATCCACCCAGCAGACACAGTTTTGTGTGGTAGGTGGGACCACTCTGGACCTGCTGGAGAATTCCTGCTTTTCCCTAGAATCTTTTTTCCTACCCGTTCCATCAAATAGAAGGTAAATTAAGTTTCTATGAGTTATAAGGGTACCCAGAGAAGGTAAGACATGGGAGAGGAGCAAGTGCTAATGCGAGAGATAAATACCAGCTTTTCAAATCAGAATGATCTGACTGGGAAGTTGAGCTTTGTAATGGCATTACTTCTCTGTTCTCGTACATTTGTTTCTTGCTTTTCAAGATCCCTTCCTTCTTCTTTTGGGAACAAGTCTGTTTTTCTTTTAGGCAACTATGCTTCCAATATTCCACGTGGCCCTGATGGTCACACCCTCACCCACATTATCCTCAGCGTGCAGGTGAGCAATGACTCAGGTTAAGACATTTCCTTAGCATTCCGATGTATCAAAGAGGAGTAACTCATTTATGGAAAACGCCTGACCCAGTGTCGCCTCCATTGCCAGCCCTGGGGAGAATTGGACCTTCATTTAGCTGCGTGGGAGCAACTTTGAATCTCACTTTCCCAGAGCCCATTCAACCCTGTCTTCAGTTTTCTTATTTGCCCAGTAGTCTTTCAGTAAATGCCTCATCTGCTTACGCTAAGACAGTCCAGGTTTCTCATATTCATATGATTATAAATTGAATGTATCCCCTCAAAATCCACATGTTGAGGTTCTTACCCCTAATGCAATGGTATGAGGAGGTGGGACCTTAGGGAGGTGGTTAGGGAGGGATGGTGGAACCCTCATGAATGCGATTAGTGCCCTTGGAGGAAAAAAACCCCAAAGAGCTCTCTAGCGCCGTCGCGAGGATAAACAAGAGGTCCGCAACTTGAAGGAGGGGCCACGCCAGAATCTAATCACGCTGCCACCCTGATCTCAGGGTTCCAGCCCTCACCACTGTGGAAAATAAATTTCTACAGTTTACAAGCCACCCAGGTTACAGTATTATAGCAGCCCCAACTGACCGAAACATGTTAAGTAGATAAAACCTCCTCCTCGTACCACTCAACACAATGAGCCCTTCCCATTCAGAGGAAGGTGAGAAAACACATTTGAAGAAGACTTGGTCCTGGGTCCTCCACCCCAACTCTGTGTAAGAAAGAACAATAAAATTCCAACTACGGACGGGTACCTTAATTGAAAGCTTATTTGCGACATCCTTGTTCTAAAGAGATTGATCCTAAAAACAAAAGCCTCTTTCGGTGATAGAATCCTCGGGAGGCTGCCACGTGCCCCTGCTCACACGTCCAGGTGCGACTGCACGCGGACTGATTTCGTTGACATCTCCGCTCCCCGCCGCCGCCGTAGCTAAACTTTCAGGAGTTGCCCCACCTTCAGCTTTGGTTCTGGAACAAAAGGGTTCCGTCATCTCTGCTCTTTCTTCAGCTTTATCTACAAGTCTTTTATTTTTTTTTTTTTTAATATTACCGCACTTCCTGAAATTTAGCAAATTCTTGAAAAGAAAGATTTAATCTTCTTAGGAGAAGCTACAGAAGATTTATGGACGCCCATTCTTAACGTGTCAAAATGGGGCTTGGCTGCTAAGTTTGCTGGGACCACCTTCACAGCGGAGGGTTTCTGCGGTTCTGCGGGCACGAACCGCTTTAGGGGGCAACCGAATAGCCGCAGAGAAAAATAGTGGAGAGAAAACAGAGTTTTTTAGGTTGCAGAAGGATTTCTTGTTTTATAAAAGAACATTACATTTTCAGGGGCTTATTAAGTTGTTTTCCTTTATGTTTGACCCCAAGTTAGAGTTTGGATCCCTTAATTTTCTCTTTTAAAGTCATCTGCAAGATATTGAGCAACCCTAGTTTCCAAGTCTTCAAGTGCCACGCAAAATGAAAGCATTAATTCTTAGGTATTATTATGGAATAAATTGAATTTTGTGAGGTTGCCTTTTACAACCCTGATATTTTTCTGTGCTTAATCATTACAGGTAATTTAAAAATAAATACTTCTGCAAGTGAGCCAATAGAAATATTTTACTGTCATCGAACAAAATGCTAAAAGCCTAATTACTGTGTGTATTGAACATTCTTCTGTGGCAGTGGTTCCTTCACCCTTTCCGTATCTTTATTCTTTTTATTTAAAAATCCACAATTTCTTCCTATATATACCGGCCTTCTCCCGCCCCCTTCATTTCATGGAAGAAAATGTACTCTGTTATACAAATGTGCTCCCTGTTTCCTTTGAAACTCTATTCAGTCAGCCCCTGCTGAAAGAATAGGTAATGAAATTCTATCTCTCAAGTGTGTGTAGACATATCAATCACTTTAAGTGGAAACAATCATTCCTCTGCCATTTGGAGCCCACATCTTTGAGCACAGAAGCAGTACTATTGCTTTCCGTTACTAAAAATAGTTTTTCCATATAATGCTTAGGTTTACCTTCCAACCACATGCGGCAGAGGTCAAGAAAAGCAGATTTCCTGATAACATTTGATCTGAGCAAAGGGAGTGATAGAAGTTGCATTCTGTGATCTGGGTTTAGAACCGGCTGAAGATGGAGAGGCCAGGAGAGGTAATCACGCAGGCTGCGCTGTCTCCCTGCAGCCGCTCCCTGATCTCTGCCCACGGCTGGTCAGGAGGTGCAAAGACCTATGGTTCTCTTCCAGGCTGTTGACACCCAGTCCCCTACTGTAACAGTCCCTGCACAGTCCGGTACTTCTTCCTCCCTCCCGTGCAAGCAAAAAGATCCTGAATTGGTGCTACTACCTTTTCCTCAGAAATCATCATCCATGTTAAGCTTTTTTGCCTTCCCTTCAGCATTTTTGGAGGCTGACGCCAGAAGATACAGAAAATAAAGTATTCGCCCTCTTTCGTTGCCATTGCGCCTGTCCTTAGTGCCTTACTCTACCTACCATGAACTTTAAAACATACACATGCTGTAGGTAAGATGCTGCTGGCAGAAGGCATGTCGCTGATGGACGAGAGAAGGACGTTAGCGGGAGGCATTCTAGTTGCGGTGAGATGCTGTCGCTGTCTCTACCCAGGGCATTGCTGCTGTGAAGCGAAGCAGCTCCCCCAATCCCCTGATACGGAGCAGTATCAATGCAGAGATATTAAAGAGAGAATTAATAATTGATTTCAAAAATTCATTTGCAGCTAGCTGCACTTCAGTGAATTAATTACTTTTTGTCTTCCTCCTATTCATTCCTCCTTCTTGCTAATGACCAAGTTAGAACTGGGAAGAGGGCGTAGGTGGGGTTGGAAGAGGTGGGAGTCTACCGCTGCCGGAACAGAGAGCACACAGAACCGCTTTAATGTGGGGGGCCCTCAGGGACCCGACAAGTGAAGAGGACTCCATTAAGTGTACTCTCATCTTCTCTACCCCCAAAAGCAACAGGAAAACTATGTTACCATGCTCGAAGTTCTACTTAGTATTTTAGAAGAGGAGAAAATTAAAATCCAGTCAGCAAAAGTCCCAAGGCATTAAAAAGATGAACCTATTGTTTATCCTTACATTGGCTATGCAATTCACTTCTCTGTGCGCTCATTAAAACAGTAGAGTCACACAGACACAGTGATTGGATGATATTCCATTACATGTTATTGGAGCTTATGCACTGACTTCCAGAAGGGCTGGGGGTTGAGGCTGAAATTTTTGCACAACACTTGCGTATCACCACTTGCCAGATGACGTTAAGGTAACATTATGGCAAGGTTCACCTCCACAGTCATTTTAGTCATTTTCTAAGCTAGAACAGGAAAATCTGGCAGAGAAATTGTATTTACCAAACCCCAGACTGAGGCAAAGCAGATGCTTTCTTCCATATTTAAAACACGGATGGTGCAAGAAGACAGTCATGCCAGTCCAAACTACCACTTCAAAGCAAGCAAAAACATGTGCTCTGTAATATACCTTACTCTAAGTAACCATTTAATGAGAGAAATAACCTTCGTGCTAATGAGATTTTGAAAACGAATGTAAAGGCAAACACTGAATCTTCTGTAATAATCTTGTTGTTTTGGCACAGGCTCCGTAGCCATTTGAGTACCAAATGATTCCCTCAGGGATAAACAGTTTCCATGGGCGCAATGAAATGTTTGGTATACGTATCAGCAGAAAGGGGGATAAAGTTAAAGACAAAGATGGAGAGAATCCAAAAGATCAAAGACAGGGAAAGGAAAAGAAGGAAGTAAGGTCACAGAGAGGGAGAAGGACAGCAAGAGCCAACATCGATGACGTGAGAAACAGATCGTTTCCTGCTCTGGTAGGTACAAACTACCTCCCCAAGATCCCGTGGACTCCTCTCCGAGCAGCTGTCTAGCTTACATTGTAATGCTGTGCCTCAGAGCATGGGACAGGGTCATTTGCCACTGCTTCCGAGTGACCTCACCTGACCAGGAGCTCAGCAGTTAAATCCAAGTTTGTATTCTGAAGGTTGAAATGGGACAACAGTATCAAAAAGGTGCACATTCTACTTTGTCTCACCTCTGAGTAAGGGAAACTATGGCTCTGTGACTTTCTGTCTTTCAGTACTATTGTCGGTTGTGAGAATGCAGCTCAATTACCATTAGGTCTCTTTCCTTGAATTTCTGAAGTGTGCCTAACTAATAAGCTTGAAGAATCCACCCTGAGGGGCTTAATGGAAAAGATTTCCTGTCCCAACACTGAAAACTCTTCAGGCCAGATGAATGCGTAATTACACCATTGTTCATTTATGTAGCTGTTATCACTTGAAGAAACCAGGCTGAAGCAGGCTTATTCGGTCTCAGTAAGCCATGGATAACCTCCATGCGCTAAATACATTGGTAAATTTCCACCTGCAATGAACATAGGTTTACTTTTCCAGCTTCCCTAGACGTTCTGTATTTGAAATTTTATCAAAGAGCAGCAGCTAATCATATCATACAACAAGAAAATGAAAATCTATACCTAAGAGATACTTTGACCATTCCAAACAAACCTAGACCATCATTTGATAATCTGATAACAATGGTTTGTCGGTTTC
Organism: Anoura caudifer; assembly: GCA_004027475.1. Classification (NCBI taxonomy): domain Eukaryota; kingdom Metazoa; phylum Chordata; class Mammalia; order Chiroptera; family Phyllostomidae; genus Anoura; species Anoura caudifer. The sequence goes on from PVKU01001146.1 coordinate 93,824, forward strand.
ACATTGTGCATGTGGAAGTAGTGTTAAATGGAGTCATCAATCAAAAATTTTCCCCAACAGCTCTTGGCAAGTGCTTGCACCAGCAGCTGGAAATTGGTAGACATCGCTCCTTCCTAATTTTTTCAGCAAGACCATTTAAAGCACTATAATGATTGGCTTTAAGGAATCTTGTGCTTATGAAAAACTAACCTGATTCTGCTTCATGCATTCTGTCTGTCCCCTGCCAGACTCTGCCTGCCCTGGAAGTTCCTGGAGGCTTTTGACTACCTAGTACTGCCCCCATGTGGGCCAAGAGTGTCACTACTACATGGAGCTACCTGCTTTCCGTTTTTGACATCAGCACAGGGAGGTAAAAGCCAAGATTTTTCATGGTTTTTGTCTTATACATTGATGTAAATCTTCAAATGAAACGGAACTGTTTCCCAATCTCGGAGCTAGTCATAAAAAGCTACAAGGCCGGTGTGCCTGCAAATGAAGGAGAGAAGGGGCAGGGAAATCTAGGCCAGTGTGCTCTCTCACCTGGGATTCTTGTTTTTCCTGGCCCAGAAGGTCAAATCTCGGTTGAATCAGTATGCAGATCACATACACAGCAGCTACAGTTCCAGACTAGGGAATGTGCTAATTGGCTCACCCTCCAAAAGAACTGGGGTACCAGGCATCTGACACATAGCCTCCGAGGGAAGCAGGGCTTAGTGCAGGACAAAACGTTCTTGCCGCCGCACTGTCCCCTAGTCTTTCTTCTAGCAGGCAGCCTGGTCACATGCAGCGGTGACTGGAGCACTTCCATAATTATTTCTCTCTTTCTAGAATCATGTGTATGCTTGGGATTTTAAAAGGCGATCGAATTCAGAAGAAATTAAAATTGAAGCCAGTGTCCCTTCAGCCTCCATTCTTCAGACATTTCTCCTGCAGTGTTCCAAACAGTGTTCTAAATAGTATAATGCACCCTAAAGGCAGGTCAGAAATTTGCCATTGGTAGTGTTAACGCTCTTTAAGTCTGTTCTCAGCGCTGAGAATATTGTGAAAGCCATAGTCCCCAGCCAGACGAGACGGTACAAGAAACAACCCTGTTGGTTATTTGCATGTAATCCCCTCTACTACTGCCTCATGATTCCAACTCAAAAACTAACTGTTTTTCTGAGACTGTTTCTGGAAGAGACAGAGTAGAATTTAATTTTAAAGAAACCATTTACTGATTTCAGAGAAAGAGAAAGGGAGAGGGAGAGACAGAAAAACACTGATTTGTTATCCCACTTAATTATGCACTCACTGGTTGATGTTTGTATGGGTCCCAAGCAGGGATTGAACCCGAAACCTTGCTGTATCAGGAAGATATGCTAACCAACTGAGCTACCCAGCCAGGGTGAGTATAGAATTTCATGAGAGACAGCATCGTCCCCATTCCAAGAAGCCATAACATCCCACAGCTGCCTTTGAATAGGAAGCAACCTCCCTAAATCATGTGGTGTCCACGAAGCCGATGCAACAGGAGTAGGAACACAGTACAGCCATCAGTTGTTGATTAACTCTGATAACTCACCCTGGCTAATGAGATGGAGGTTTTTCATGCTTCCACTGCTTAATGTCGCTCATTAGATGTACACTTATTAAATATTCAGATAATTGTGGCAGTCATAATGGTGGTAATGATAGCTGCATGATGGCATGATGAAGAAGAGAGCATCCTTGAACCGAAAAGGTTTCATTTTGCTGAAGCAAGTCCAAATGGTGCTGCTGCAAGACACGTGCGGAACACACGCAGACTATTTAGATATTCCTTTGCTTTTTAATGTTTTTAATAAGCTAAGAGTAATCACCTTGATTACTGGGATTACCTGGATATAAAAAATTATAACCAATTCCCAGAAAGCACAGGTACTTTCTCCTGATCTGAGTTTGTATTTTGACCTGAAACTAGCAAAGCAAAGCCCTGTGTCAGCATTGTAATTTATGTTCTGCTTCAGTTCTTTATTTATGATAGTTAGATTTTAGGTCAAATGCCCTGGTGGAGCCAACTACCTTATACTAAAGAGAGCCTTCAACTTCAACTAAGTAAGACTTGTTTAAGAACAGGTCTGCAGCTGAACATTTTTTCTTGCTAGTATCTTTCAACTTTTATGTTTGTCAGACTCTCCAAGTTTGGGGCAAGATGAGATGTGAAGATGTCAAAAAATTCAAGGAAATCTCCTCTTTGTAAGACTCAAAAAAATTTGATAAGAATATGAATTGTCAGTTTTGTTCATCACTGAGCCCTAAAATCTATACTCAGGAACTTTCATGTCTATCTCATCCCTCACTAACATCAAACATCGTAAAATCAAAATAAACTTTTGATAAAAATCAGGTTTCAAAATTTTGTCATGAGTTTCTTTTCTGTTTGATTCTTTTTGATTAGCAGCAGGTACTCCAGAAACAAACAAGTTTCTCCAATAACTCCATTTTGTCTTCCTAGCAGGGACAAAAAAAAAAAAGACAAATATGGAAATGATTCTAAGATATTTCTTCTGTCATACTTTTAACAAGTTCATAAAAGCAATATCCATATTGACCTTATGAATTTTCCAAATTGAAAACAAGATGGATAAGCCAATAAGACTCAGATTTTGAATTTGTGGTGATCTTTCTCCTGCCCTAGGAAAGGTTGCATCCCTGACAGTTCAGTAGCACCGTTTGCTCTTAAATCTAATGTAAGTCCAATGGGCTCATTTAAGCTCGTAATGAACAGTTCAGGAGTTTTTGCTCTCACGTTCCCAGTCCTGGTAGGTGACAATAAATGGCCTGTTTGCATTTGCCTTATGTATTTGCTGCTACACAGCGGTGCAATGCAGTCCTTTGCTGTCTATAGAATTATCATGATGCTTTTGCAGCCTGATGTGCTCACTGACACCAGTTCACTTTTTGCACCCACAGGCTTGCAGCCCGGTGGCATTAGAATGTACCTGCTCCAAAGAAAGCACTGGTCTTATGACAGCTGCCTGATGTGGAATGAGCTGCAAACAGGCTCAGCTGACCCGATTATAACAACAACCCTGAGTCTGGAGACTCTTCTAGCCACTGATGATTGCTTTTCTCGTACTTGGGAAAGGCTATCACTTGGCTTTAAAAAACAAAAACAAGAAAGAAAGAAAGAAAGAAAGAAAGAAAGAAAGAAAGAAAGAAAGAAAGAAAGAAAGAAAGAAAGAGAGAAAGAGAGAAAGAGAGAAAGAGAGAAAGAGAGAAAGAGAGAAAGAGAGAAAGAGAGAAAGAGAGAAAGAGAGAAAGAGAGAAAGAGAGAAAGAGAGAAAGAGAGAAAGAAAGAAAGACTTTTTTGACCAAGTCTCTGAACTACAGGAACTCGTCAGAGACCTTTTATTTATTTGTTTTTGTTTTTTTTTTTTTTTTTTGTCCTAAGCAAAAAGCTAAGGATAGCAAACTTCTGGAAACCTATTTATGATAACTGATTATTCATAGAGTCCCAGCTCATGTTTTTCATGTCACGGTAACTGGCATTTCCAAAGGTTTAATTTGGAAGAGTGGGGTGGGGGGTATTGGTGGCCCTCTGACTAGGAGAGTTGGAGGAATTGTGATCCTTCTGTTTTGACCTAGAGTGTCTGACTCTATTTTTTTTGGGGGGGAGGGATGGCCATGGTGGCCCGAAGGAGACTGTGGACAGTAGCATGTCTTGCACCCTTTCTCTTTGGAACTTTTAAAATGCACTGCCAATTTGATGACCATTTTAGAAGTTTTTTGTTTAATTGTCTCTACATTTCAAGACATGTAACATAAACAAGATAGGGTCCACTTTATGGATCCATTTATATTGGATTCAGAAAGTGGTAAGTATGTAGAAAAATTGCTACAAATACTCCAGCTACTGCTGATACAGAACAGAGATATTGCACAAGATTTCTTTGCAAATAAGAACAAACTAAAAACTAGTTACTAAGTACATAAATTTCTCATCACTGCTGAAGTGAAATGAGGCCCAAAATTCTTACTTACAAAGCCATTCACCAGAAAAAAAGGGAGGAGAAAGAGGAGGAGGAGGAGGAGGAGGAGGAGGAGGAGGAAGAAGAAGAAGAAGAAGAAGAAGAAGAAGAAGAAGAAGAAGAAGAAGAAGAAGAAGAAGAAGAAGAAGAAGAAGAAGAAGAAGAAGAATTATTTCAATATTCAGAAAAAGAAAAAGAAGTCAAGAGCTGACTATGGTAGTTTCCTTGTGTTCTCTCCAGAGCTCCATGGAGACTATTTCGTGCTGGTAATTGTTCCTAATCAACTGGATGAAAGAGAAAGCAAAAATAAGAATAATGTCTTGCTATATGTTAAGTATATTCTCAGCTCTCCTCTAAAAAAGAAGGACATCTAGGAGAGTCTTAAAAAAGGTCTTTCCAGACATTTCCTCCTACCTATTAACCAGTTCCCCTACTTGCCCTCTTTTTAGAGTGATTTTAATACTTTCCATGAAAACGTATGCAGCATAATAATCTGCTAAAAATGGTATAGTCAGCATAATAATCTTTAATATTCACTATGGTTTAACCATCAGCAAGTTCTAGCCATGCTAGATAGTGGATTTTGAATGAGTAGAATAGCCCCATCTAAGTCAATTGCTTGGAAATGATCACCACCATGAGGGTGGGCTAACCCTTGGAAACCTGGTGCTGTTTGCAGGGTAAGAATTCAGTTCTATGAGGCACATAATAGTTCCATGTCTCTCTAAATTCACTGAATTATAAAGTTGTCTGCTGATTTTATGTATTGGAATGAGAGGGCCCAATATTAATTATAAGTAAAACCATGCTTCAAATCAGTACTCAGAATGGACATTTCCAAAGATCTGACGGAACACAGTGCTCTCGTTTTTTAACTTATTATGTCTTCTCCTTGCCCACGGATAAAGCGAAGCCCTATACCTGGTACTTATGGTGTACCCTACAATACCACCAAGCAATTGTGGTGTAACTCCTTGTCTTTCAATTTTTAAAAGTCATTCATGTAATAGCTGGGTTTACTCATTCTTGTTTCTTTCCATATGGCTTGGATAAGTGCAGACAATTTTCTTAGCAACAACTTAATGCTAATTTACCCACAAAGAAAGTCTGAAAGAAATTGAATGAGAGGAGAATACACACAAATAAACAAAACCACATCTTAGGCCTATGGGCAATATGCATTTAGGTTCTTAGCTGACATAAATTTGGGGAACACTTCCTTACATAGCTATGACTACTAAATTATAGCCACCCTGAAGGCATGAGCTATATTCCATGCATCTTTGGATTCTTCAGATTACAAAATGTCTGACTAGGAGTAGGTTCTCAATTAATTTCTGCTTAAAAATGAACTCAATGGGACAATGGACTCCTCGTTTATTTGTTACCATAATACTTTGTCTTAAGGAAGAATGTAGAACGTGGCAATTAGTCACATCTACTGAGTAAATAAGCTAGATCTTCAATGCTGAGTTGAAAAAAGTTAATTTATTTCCTCCTTTTTTGACCTAGATCTGTTTTCCAGAGCCATCCATACATAAGCCTTTCTAAGGACAACTGGCATTCTCAAGTCTCTGCAGAAGTTGAAAGGTTATTTATAAAAGAAATAATTCTATACTCCAACCTGTAGATAATGGAACTGAAGCTAGGCATTTCACTGACTAACTTTTTCCATATACTAATTTACCACCCACTGATATAGAAACACATGGGCCCACTGAGTACAAGAGATTAGCCAATCACATTCTCAGCCTTTAGAACTTGGAAGGGAAGAGAAAGAAAGAACTTTTTTCCTGTTAGAAGAGGAAACAACAGAGGAACAGAAAAGGGTAGTGATGGTGGTGGGGACAAAGGGATGGGGTAGCTGAACTTCATTAATGGTAGGTCACCAGGAGGAGACCCCCAAACTCCAGCAGCTGACATCCTTAAGGGACCTTGAGTTCAGAAGCACTTCCATGGGGGTGAATTTATTACTGATCATGAACTTACCATATTTTTCAGCCCATGTGATGCACCTAGGTTTTAGAGGAGGAAATAGGGAAAAAAATTTTGAAGCAAAAAATGTGGTAAAATATTTAATAACAAATAACATAATATTTCACCAATGTAAATGTAAACAGAACTCAGCAGCAGCATTAACAACCATTTATTCCTCCCAAATTTGGGGAGGGAGGGAAAAGGTGCATCTTATAGTCTGAAAAATACGGTAGGTATCTATGGGAGCCCACTACTAAAACCACCCATGCGTATTCTTAAGCTGCCCTTCTCTCCAGTTAACTTGAGTACTAATTTATTCCTCAAAATCAAATAAGCCTAATGAGAAGCACTCAAAATATTTTCATACTTGTGAATAAGTTAAAGCGTTAACTAGCTCCCTCCCCTCCAAGAATGATTAAAGGAGGCGGGGAAGCAAGAAAAGAAGGAAGTTAGAAAGTTAGGAAAGATTTCACTCGCCTTCCAAGGTATGCCCGAACTGGCGACTGCCGGCTTTCCTTTGCTTACCGGTTGCCTGTCATAACGAGCATCAACTTCCTGTGTGTCTAAGAGGAACTGTACAGACGGGGAAGTTTTGAAAAAGCTGGAACCATGCAAAACCTAGGAAGACCTGTGGAGGTAATCAGTGCTTCTTAATCTTTAATGTTCGTACAGATGATCTGGGGACAGCGTTGACAAGGCAAATTCTGCTTTCATAGGTGAAAGCAGGGGTCTATGGTTCTGTGTTTCTTACAAGCTTCTGTGTGAGGCCAATGCTGCTGATCTGTCCATCACATTTTGAGTAGCAAGGACACAAAATGAAGAGACCCTCCCTAAAACTGCACAACCATTTTTGTTTATTCTTTGCAGGATGGTAAAATAGAAAATGACCATCGAAATCAGACAAAAAGTTGACCGTTTCAGAGCTGCGTGGCTTTCAGCAACTCATTTCATCCATCAAAGCTTTGGCTTCCTCATTTGTAAAGTAATAATGATAATATTTGCCTTGCAGGATTATTCTGAAAACTAAATGATGTAAAATATGTACATTTCACAAAAGCTCCTAAGTAAATGGTATTTATTTTCCTATTAATTCACTTGTTAATCAGAGTATTTTGAACAATATACAATTTTGATAATAAGTGCTAGAGAAAAAGAAATATATGATCTATGCTGTAAAGAATTTATAAACCAATAAGGGTACAAACCAAAATGCCTGCAAGTTGCTATAATATGTAATATAATACAATTTAATACAGCCACAAGAATGGTGAAAACATAACACTATAGAGTTAGAAAAGGGATGGAGGAAGAAGAGCAGGGTGATGAAATCAGGAGAGTTTTCCAAAAGGAAGTGACGTTTGAACTAAAGCTGAAAGGATGGGAACACAAAGAGAAGATGGGGACAGTCATTTAAAGCAGAAAAAAAAATCACTGTGGACATCATGGTAATGCAAACACTGGTGGCCTTTTATGACACCAGCAGAATTCTAATGTGGCTGGATCTAGCTTAAACTGGGAGACAAGGGGGGAGATGAAACCAGCTCATCAGGTAGGCAAAGATCTTGCACACCACGCTGAGTTCCGGGACAGGCTGCCTCGCCTATTAGAGCTCTCATCACAGCTTATTATAATTATGTACTAGCTCCAGAATAACTCCACATCTCGACAACAAATGCCTGGTCTATAACAAGTACTCAATTAATATTTGGTGACAGAATAAATGCATCAATATTGGGAAGAATTAATTTTGGTAGGGGGAAAAGTCCTTAAATAATACTCCATGGTCAGATCCCATACACAGTTGCCTTCTCTTCTTGTCCTGCAATGTGCCCAGAAAAAAACAGATGCTCCAACATAAATATACTTCTTAGAGAAACAAAGCATTTTTTTAAAATTTGGAATGATTGTTACACTAGATATAACAAAAACAACCCTTGCATTGTACAGCCCATCACATGAATTCCATTTGGCCTCCCTGCGATGATTCAATCTCTTATTGCTACTTAAGATGGTAAAGGTTGAGAGAAACTATTATACTCTAAGCAGATTGGGATCATCAGATAAAAACTGTGGTGTGTCAGCATTGTATCCACCATAGCTTGTAACACAAAGTTCAGCAATGTGGCTCGGGGCTACTAGTTGATTAGAACAGCCTTCCAGGCTCGGACTTCGGCTTTCTTAAATACACAGGAGCACAGGACTGCTTGTTTGCCCAAAGAAGCCAAATGGTGCAGTCTCCAGTGAATGACATGATTTCAACACAGAAAGCTTGCTTACAACTCATTTCATTTTCATCCCATTTATCGATTCCTTCAGGATTGCGCGCATGTATCGGAATACCTTCATGGAATCCCCCAGGCATTTCAAGTAAATGCAAGCAGAGTAATTAGGAACAACTGTAAAAGAACAATTGTAAAGTAGATCTCGCCAGTATATTATATTAGAAATAGAAACCTTGAATTTATCAGATGGAATCATTTTAGGGCTGGCTCTAGGCAAAATGCTGAAGCAGGCAAGAGCTCCTCTACTAAGGAAAGAGAGCCCCGAGGTCAAGGGCATGTGCTGACAGCAGGCTACTTGGATTCGAAACCTCACTCAAAGACTTCCTGACTTGATGACTTTGGATGCGTTGCTCAATCTTTCATGCTTCAAGCTCATCAAAGTAAGAAGTAAGGATTATCATATTACTTAATCCATGAAACTACAGAAAATTAACCCATAAAACATTGCTCAGAATAATGCTGACATACAGGAAGGGTTTCATAACTGTCAGCTATTATATTCCTCAGGTCTCCACCGCACTAATTCAATAACTATCTCCTACCTCCAGAATACCTCAGCCCACATTCAAGTGCCCGTATGTCCTTTCTCCTTCTTCAGCACACTCATTTCTAGCAAGAGCTGAGTCACTTGTATGTTTGTATAATTGTGTCCCACAAAATATTGTCCCTGACAGAAACCTTTTTATTTTACCTTTTATCTCTCACTGTAGAAAGAGACGTATCTTTTTTATTATTGGGTAATCCATACATTAACATGTAGGAAGCTTATTGCCCCAGCCCATACATACCCAGAGCCCTTGAAGATACACAACATAGAGCCTTTGGTACAAATGTATTTACTGGAGAGTTCTGCATGTCAGATGGTCCCAGATGCAAAGATAAACAAGGCAATGTCAAGGCTCAGCCTCCGCTCAGGAGAATGGCAGGAACAGGAAGGGGAGTTCAATGCAGGCTCTGTACGGGAGGAGATGGTGACCGGAGAAGTCTTCTCTCCCTACATCATTTTAGGCTTTCCTAGGGTTGTTTAATGACAAACTTCAGTTTTCGTTTGTTATTTGTCATCTAACTGGTTAGAAGACAAAGTCTTCTTTCTCTTCCCTCTATAAATCCTAGAAACATATCCCTCCATACATTTGCAATGCTCAGAGGACTGAAAAAATATCATAATTCTCCAACTCAGAAGTTGGAGAGCTGGGCTGCATATAGGAAACTTTCAGGCATTGCTTGCTGACTCTGTAAGAACGGCATGAGTGTATTCATTCGTTCCATTGCTCATTGCTCCCTTACTGTGCCTGCCTACACCATCCCTGTTGGGCACTCCCAATCCACGTCAATAAGGTTAGAGGAAATGGACTTTACAAAAGGAATTTTGTCTCTGCCCACCTGGGAGCTAAATAAAGTTGAAAAATATGATGTGTTGAAGAAATAGTTAAAAACAAGGAACTAAGATATATGAATAAATCCTGCTGCATTATTCAATCAATTATTCTTGATGTTCCGTAAAAGACGTCAGCTAAGATAGCAGATAGAGAAAATTTCATCTCAATTGCCACTTCCTATCAACTGGAGGCAGACGCCAGGCAAACTGCACAGCCAATGATGATGTGACTTTGCCAGGCTCAGAAGGAAGTAATTTGAGGACTAATATTGGTCCTGCCACAGAGGGAAGTGACCTTTCTATAAACTTTGCCACGTCTTTGCCATGGGGCCTGGCTGAGAAAAGTGTAGTCTCGTAGACTTGGATTCTGCAATAGCAAATAGCTAGTTCTGTGGCCTTGAGAAATTTACCTTACTTCTCTGAGCCTGTTTCCTCACTTGAAAAGTGAGGATACTGTCATCTCAAAAATGTGACCTATCGCTCCGCTAGTTTTTAAATTCTGTGAAGGAGAGTAGACGGAACCGAGTCTGTCTTGCTCATCTTTGCATCTCTGGCACATGGCCCAACAACTATCTGCTCCCCTTCCTCACAACATACTGCATTTTGGAAAAGGTCTTTGAAGGAATTAGGATTTCAGAACTTTAATGGGTGAGTAGAATATTAATATGTCAAGGATGAGAAAAGTTGCCACCTGAGCAAAAAGACCTGGCAAAATATAAAAACCAAAGCAAGTATGATAGTCAGGGACTAAAGAGGAGACAGACAAGCCAGAAGGAAAAATAAATAGGATCCAAACAACTTTGATTTGGGAGGATGTTAAGAGTATCTCATCTATATTTCACTTTGTAAAGCAAGAAAACTGAAGCTCAGAGGACTTTAAATAACTTAGAGTGGTAGACATTGGCATTGCTGAGATTACAACCCAGATTGCCTGACATACCTCAGTGCTCACTTGGGAAGCGCCTGGAAGAAAATGTGGGGAGCTCATATGGTGGAGCTCTCCGTGTGCGGAATTCACTCCTTAAATAATGAGGATCTCTCTTGTCTGTTACCAGCAGGAAGGGGTCAGAATGAAACTCCCTGCAGGGCCCCTTGTGGGAGGGGGTGGGGGTGTGGTGGGGGAGTAGACCTGGCCAGGGGTGAGGCCACAAAGCAAGCACCATTGATCAGCAAAAATGATTCCTGAGGATCATGAACTGAAAATCCTCAAGCTAATTTAGAGGAAAATGTAACTTAAGTGTGTTAGCAAGAGAAGACACAAAGGGCTGATGGCTGAGTTTAAGTGGGGATCACATGACACACATAGGAGGCTCCCCCTCCCATGAAGACACCATGTTGTGTTTGTACGGCAACTGAGCTCACAGAAGGTGAAAACCGCACCTAATACTTTGAGTGCTCCTTTGGTTTTGTGCTGGGTGATTTTTGGGGGGTGGTGGCTGTTGTCGGCTTTCTTTTGCTATTGTTTCCTTTCATGAGGAATGGCTATTCCTCACAGCATTTATCCCTTTGTCTTTAGGGTCACATGTATTCTTAGTCTCATTTGTAATGGAGCAATAGTGAACAGTTAAATAGGAATAAAACTCCGGTTTCTTGACTCCCCTTGCCTCACTTCTTACACCTGATGCTGTCCTACCCAAAGAGGAGGAATCAGCACCCCAGGTGTCTTCGGTGGGTGGGTAAATGTTGATGATTTTAATTTGTCATCTAATAAGTAAAAGGCAGTTTCAGAGGTGGAAACTTCAAAGTGCACTTGCTTTATCCTGAGAAAATGTTGGTGTATGTTTACATCCATATATTAATGGAATAATCTTCCAGATCAGTCGGAGTACTCGAGATACAATCAATGATACATATGCCCCCATTGTTCTTAATTATCTTCTGATTAAAATGTCTTCTCATGCTCTTCAGGCTTAATTGTTGTCATTGAGACCCATGAAAGTGCTCTTGCAAAGATTTCTGCATCGAGAGTTAGAGGCAGGGGACCAACAGTGAAGCACCGTGACCCCGGGAACTTCTTCTCTTTCTTCTAATTATAATCAGTGTCTGACTGCCATCATACAAAAATTATAATACCCAGGTAATGGACACCCTTAGAACATACTGTGACTGTAATGTTTGGGTTCTTCAGGCAGAGTGGCCCTGCAGGGCCAATTGTTGTGTTCAGTGGTGCTCAGCAGTCCACATCAAAGTTTCTTCCATCAATGAATGGTGTTTACTCCTGTTCTCCACCGGGATGTAAGCATTGCAGAGCGGAAGTTGGGCCTAAATTCCAGCATGGTTCTTTTTACATCGATTCCACCCCTTAATTCACAGTGTAGCACCACTGTTTTCAACTCTGGATGTACAACAGGGAATGTTTTTAAAATCACTAATCCTTTTTTAGAAATTTTTTAATTAATTTTTAGATAAGGGAAGGGAGGGAGATAGAGAAACATCAATGTGTGGTTGCCTCTTGAGCACCCCCTCCTGGGGACTTGGCCCGCAACCCAGGCACATGCTCTAACTGGGAATTGAGCTGAAGACCCTTTGGTTCACAGGCCAGCACTCAATCCACTGAGCCACACCAGACAAGGCAAAAAAAAAAGAAAAGAAAAGAAAAAATCACTAATCCTTAGGCCCTATTCTAGACTACTTCAATAGGAATATTTGTACAGAGGCCAAGAGCCAGGGCTCTAGAGTCAGAAGCTGGAGTTTGTATCCTGAACCCACAATACAAATTTGGGCCATTTACTTAAACTCTCTGTGCCTCCATTTTCTCCTGTAAAAAATGAGGCTGATAATAGTACCCATCCCATGGTAATGTGGTAAAAGTTATATAAGTAAATATTTGTAAAGCACTTAGAACAGTGGTTGGCATATATAAGCATAATTTAAGTACTTTTTACAGTGGTGATAAAGATGATCATCATGATGGAGGAAATGGAGCTGGGACTTAATCAAATGGTGCTTGAAGCCACATGCCTGTGAAATTTACATATTGAAGAGCCAATAAACACCTTTTCTGAAACAGAAAGTCCTTTTGAGCTTGTTTTTTCCATTATTTGCAGCTAATATGCAACCTTGGGTAGGCTAGACTGAGCAGCCTCTGGGTATTCAGGCAAGGACTTGGAAGAACTCAGTTTGAGCCCAAGTGATACTTTCTCTAAGAAGCACATGATTTCAGAAGGCTTGCAACATTAATTTTATATCATAGGGGAGTCTATGGAATTGACGTGTGGTAAACCACCAGCCAAGACACTTTACCCCTCCATTCTACTTAACTAGTAAGTGAGGAGACTGAACTAGAAGAACCTGAAGAGTGATCAAGCTTAAGGAGCTTATGTTTTTATTATCTCCTGGGGGCCAAGGGGTAAGTGACCTCTTCAGACAAGGCAATCAGTGGACTGAACTTGGTAGGGCATTGTGCTCAGCTTTTCTTTCTTTGCAAAGTAGTTTTTCCTCCTCTTTCTGAGGATGAATAGAAAGGAGATATTCAATGCCGCTAATTTTCAGAGTGGCAACTAAGGCAACAATAGAGGCGCTGATTCTAGATGGCTGATAAATACAGAAATTACCTGTCTTTGTTACATGGTTGGAGCGGAGCCACTTCTATAATTAATCTATGTATCTCAGAGAGTCTATATACACCGCACTAAAATGTTTTCCTCAATGGAAGAGACTCAAAAGCAACATTTGGAAAAAAGCAACTGTCACTTACATCTGGTTACCATCCATGCAGCTTGTCCAAGGCTAGTTGGAGTTTCCTCAGCTAACCTGAGCGCACACAAGTGCTTTAGGCCACAGCCATGCAATATCTGAACACCCGTGTGGGGTGTGAATTCTGCAGCACAGAACATAAACTGACCACTTAAAGGTTTCATGCAGCTGACAGAAGGGTTTTTTTTCAGCCCATGGTTTACTTTTATTTAAATTAGGAAGCCATTTTTAAAATCAGTAGTTTACATGTAAAAATCCAATTTCCTGGGCTGTCTAGAAAAACATCGGAAGACCTGACCACACGGGGCAGGCACCTCCCTTGTCAAGGATGGGCTCAGCCTGCGTGGCAGCTGCCTTGAGTTTGCCGCAGTCCTCAGCCTCTCTGATGTCAGCAGGACGGGGAGGCTGGCAGTGTCCGTCACCCTGCTTCTGCTCCTGTCTTCTCGTGCTTGGTCGGCTTCACTCATTTTTACCAAGTCTGCGACTCATGAATATTTTACTTTGCAACTCCAGCTTGCCTTTAAATTTTGCCCACACCCAAGCTGATGAGCCTGAATTTAACGTTTTAAAAATTGAACCAAGTGTTGCTGTAGAGTGTCAGTCAGAGCGTGGGCAGCAAGGGGCAGGGAGAATGCAAGCCAGCCGCTTCAGAGGGGAGGCCGCGCAGGGACTGTGCAGAGGATGCCGGTGTCCCAGGATCCAGAGGTGTCTGTGGACTCCAGCCAGCTCCTCCAGATGCAAGGTCACCGTGTCCAGCCGGACATGGGATGAGGGCTGTGGGCATCTCAGGGCTTACCCACCAGTGTCTGGCAAAACCCCTCCTCCACAATGACCCTGACACCTTACACGGGAAGTGCCAGGGAGTCTCCCCCATTGGCCAAGATGGTGGATGGGGAGGTTCTTACACTGAGCACGCCAATGGCTAGAAAGACGAGTGGGTAGGGTCCCAGTTCCCAAAGCTAGCAAGATAACTGGATAGAAAAAAGGCCCTCCCCGCCCTGTCCCTACAAGAACCCCACACTTGAGCAGGAGAGGAGGATGGTCCTTGGGACAGCAGGCCACCATTCTCCCAGGTCAGGACACCTGAATAAACCTACTTTTTTTGCACCAGCACCTGTCTCCCCAGTTTGGCTTTCACTGAAGCAGGCAGCCAAACCTGCATTTTGGCTACAAAAGTGCTTCAAATGATGTCGTGAGCAGAGGTGAGGAACACTGGCTACATGATGCCATGTAATTTGTTTAACTACTTTACTTTCCAAAGATTTCCAATGATGTTCCATGGACATAGAAATGTAGTTGAGTGTGTTAGGAACTTCTAAAATGCACTTAGACCTGTATGTATCACACAGAAGTGACGGTTCTTCAGATCACTTACCGAAACGAATTGAGGAAGAGTTTCCTGACATAGTCTTCAAATTGCTTTGTAGATTAACCTGAACCTTTTTCTGCATTTTCTTCATTTCTTCTATGGAGTGTAAGTCAGAAAAAGCTTATCTAGCACCATCTATTAGAAGCACGTGAAATGTCAAGCCAGATTCATAGAGTAAGAAATCGCCATTGGTTCATAATTCAGTTTCCAGTGGAAGGAAGGACTCGGAGCCAATTCCTTCGTGGTCACAGTAACAACGGAAAGAGAGTGTTGGTTTCCTAGTCAAAGCCCCTCCTGCCTCCAGCCTGCCCCCAACTCTCATTTTGGTGTTCTACATACCATGACTGTCAGTGCAATTAAAATGGAAACCTAACATATGCTCACCATTTCTGCTATTTTCCTTTCCCCAGACCTCTGAGCTTCTTCTCTGTGACCACCATTTCCTTTCTTCTTTCTCCCATTTCCCCACTTCCACCGAACGTCTCGTCTTTTGTACATGGCTGCCTCTTTCCCTGCATGTGACGGCCATGGAGAAAACACATCTTATTTATCATTGTTCACCCAATTCCTAAGCACCCTACTTGACACTATAGAAGCGCAAAACCTATTTGTAGTTACACAAATAGTTGATGACCTCCAGTTGTACCTCAGGCCCTTGGTCTCATTCTAAGACATCAGCCTTCTGGTTTCATTTATACTTTATCGCCAAACCTGAACCCCACGGTCAGACGTTTTAGGGAATTCTTGCATTTTAGTGTCTTCCATCTGCCTTTGCCAGATTCCCAGACTGCCAATGGTTACTATGAAAAGTTTTGAAGGCTTATTTATCAGTTCTAAAGTAAATATCATATTTTTGGGACCATCAGATGCATCTAGGTTTTAGAGGAGGAAAATAAGAAAAAAATTGAAGCAAAAAAATGTGGTAAAATATTTAGTAACATAAATAACATAATATTTCACCAATGTAAATGTAAACAGAACTCAACAACAGCATTAACAACCCTTATCCCTCCCAAATTTCTGGGGGGTGCATCTTATAGTCCAAAAAATACGGTACATGTTATAAAATAGTAACTGATCCTTCACAGACATATAGTAATGATTGTATTCAGTCAATTCTTGTTCACTCTCTCACTGCATATGTCCTCAAAATGTTCCAGAACCTTCAGTCTTTCCAATACTCCATACTCATTCTCCTCAGTCTTATTAGATGACCACTTATAAAATTTAGATAAACCAACTCAATTTCCCTTAATTTTTAATTTCCCTTTAAAAAATAACACTGCACTGTTATTTCTATTTTCCTGTTTGCCATTCTTTGTCATTTAATTTATCCATTTGTTTATTGATTTCTCCCTATCCCATCATCTATAGGACCTTTTCCTGATTCTTCTCTCTCTTTCTCTCTCTCTCTGTCTTTTGTCTTATGTTCTTATTTGTTCTTTATTTTAGTCTGACTTTCACTCACTTCTCATGTCTAAAGCAGCTCTTTGAAGGTTAACAATGATGTCACAACTGCCAAAGCCAAAATTTTTCTGGATATTATTCCTCCCAAACATGTGCAATATGTTTGTCACTTTCTTTAAAATTCTTTTTCCCCTTTTTATTGAATTTGTTGGGGTGATCCCATCACATTGTGGTTCTATTACTTTTCAATCACTGTATTTTGCATGTATAACATGCACCTACATTTTTGGCCCAGGCTTTCATGAAAAAAAAATTTTTTTGTTTTAATTTTTTAATTCAATTTATTTATTTATTTTAGAGACTTGGGGGTTTTTTTTGTATTATAAAGGAATTTTAGCATTTACTTTTAAACATATTATGGTACAAGAAATTTTATGTACCGGTAACAAATTTACGATATGTATATATGGAATTAGTACTACCCATGTATAATATTCATCCTTATTTTTCTCTCAAAAATTTGGGCAAAAAAGTACACATTATACATGGCAAAATACAGTACTTTTTACCTGCCTCCTATTTTTGGCTCCTTGTTGTCCTTCACTTCAATCACACAGATCCATAATCAATTTTGATGTTTCCCTTTCCTTTGCTGCCCTTGCACAGTCAGTAACCAAAGCCTTTAAGTGTCTTTCAGGAGACAAGATACACATTTAACTAGCCATGTTGCTAACAAGTACTCAATTTGAATATATCGATCTCTTTTTAGGGCCCGGAGACGTTCTAGAAGGATACTCTGGAAAACCTCAAGTAAGTTAAGAGATTAAAATCAGGAATGAGGCTGAAGCTGTAAAACCAGCACAGCAGTTAATTATTTGACGTACGACAAGTAAGATGACATTTGAGCACATTTATCTTCTGCCTCTACTTCTGGATGGGGCCTTAGTTCAGGAAAGTCATTCCTCATGCCCCCTCCCCCCACACTCACTCCCTCCATACTGAAAGGAGAGAAAACGGAAATGAATTCTGCGTAATAGTGGGGATCACCCTTAGTTGCAAGTGGAAGAAATACAACTCGGACAAGCTTAGCCTAAAGCGGGGGATGTCTTGGCGAGAGTACAGTGCAATCAAGTTTGGGGAAGGGAAGCGGTGCCTTCGGGACAGCTGGGACGGCTGACTCAAGGAGCGCCGCGCTCCAGCCCTTCTCGTGCTTCCCTCTCACTGCAGTTGTATTCTGTTCCATCATCTTTATCCATGGTGAGTGAATCATGGCGTGTGCAGGTCTGGGCCTACATATTCTCACTTTATCCAGCAGGGAGAGGAGGACTCTTCCCTCTGCTACAGCAAAATGTAAAATAAAATAAAGACTTTGACAGCCTCGGGTGATACACGGATCCTCAGATCAATCGGGTTAGTTGGGCACATACGGTACCTAGGAGGCTGGCGGCTCTCATTCCCACAAAACAAGATCCCTAAGCTATGGACCTACAGCACCTCCCTCAAACCCAACCAGTCTGGAACCGGTATGTGATCCCTATTTTAGCAGAATGATCCTTCAGGCTAAGATGTGCTCTCAGATTTTAAGTTTTGTTTTTCAACTAAGATGGTTTGATTTTAAGCTTTATTTGAGTTCAGAAAATTTGAGTTTTCCAAATTAAAGTAATACTCTCTCATGCATCTGTGGCCACTGGGTTGGGAGAAAGGCTTGAGTATAGCCCTCACTAATCTACGAATCTCTGAAATCAAAATTACTTTGGCAGAATTCTCCAAATGGATTATATGACAGTGGTACTAGTGCGCACTTCACAGATGACGGAACACTTTCATACAGCTCTTAGAACTGCCCATCAGGGATGGGCTGAGGTTGCTTTAACGTGCTGATCGGGATCGCACAGGCCTGGGATGGAGTGCGGGGACAGCATCATGCAATCAACATCTCTGCTATCTTTGCCCTGCTGTAGACAGTGACATTGCCATCCTGACTCCTGCAGGCCATAAGGAACCCCCGTTTCTCCAACACGTAAGACTTTCTCTGGACTTGAGGACAGGAAGATGAAATAAGTGAAAGAATAGCTTTGTCTCACAGTCTAAATCTACATAAAGAATTCATTCCCAGACTACAACTTACTTTATATAATATCTACATAATTAAAAAGTATTCCAAAGACCTGGGTAATATACTTTTAAATTTAAGGTCCTGCTTTGACAATCTTTTATCAAAACAACAACAACAAAAAAAAAAACATCCAGAGGGGAGAAAGGAAAACCCAGCCTAGCAGATTATGAGTGACTGTGTGTATCTGAGAATAGATGTAATGGAAACTGCAGACAGCCAAACAATCAAATACAGGGAGGGCTGCCCGAGACCTCCATGCTCCTTTCAGACAGAAATCTTCTCTTTTGGATGATGTGATTGAAAACAATTTTCTATGTAAGACATAAAAACCACAGTTGAGAAATAATAATAAAGGGTTATAGAATCAGAAAATTCATTCCAATCCATCTGAAAACACAAAGGCTGACAAAAATCAAAGCTCGGAACAAGCTGACACACACCCCAATTCAAGAATTCAGTTTTGCCTTAGTACTGCTGCCGATTTTATTTTTTTTAATTGGATACTCAAGGTCAGTTGCTGGAGAATCAGTAATTGGTGATCTATTGTGTTAAACTCACATGAGTAACAGTCAATTCTGTAACAATGACTGCTTTAGCAAGGAAGAAATTTTTGTTAGTTTCTTCTGTATCACAAACAGGAATAATAATAGGAATAAATCTGCTGAGTGTGATAGGAAAGATGTAATACGCATTTCCACAGAAATGTCTTGTAATTTAGGATTAATTAATGTCCAATTATTGTAAGCTGTTACTAATAAATTTTAAAAGTCAGCTCTGCACTTCCATTTTGTAATATTTTTATAAAATGGAACATTGGATGTTTTTAATCTTGTCTGTTCTTGCAAAATACCCCAGATAACATGCTGTTTTGCATTTCAAATAATATATACTCATTTAAATGCAAAACCAGGGTCCAATCAGAATAAGATGGCAATCAAATTACAATATTCAATGAAGAGTTTTCCAAGCTGACTTCATTAGTAAACTATCATGAATTTCAAGATCTTACAAGGTTTCTATTTGTTTGTACAACTGCAAAGGGCTCAATTACTTAGCTTTGAGAGAGTCTAAAAATAACATCAGACTAATTAAAAGTTTCAACTGGATTTGGGGCTAGCACTGTTTTGAAACCCTCTTAATCTGTTCGACTTTCAAAATGGACTTTGGAAGATAAGACTGTTTTAAAACGTTAAAGTAAAAGCAACTGGAAAGAAAGAAAAAGGAAGAAGAAAGAAAGAGAAAGAAAGAGGAAGGAAGGAAGGAAGGACTGTAGCCTTACTCTTCCCAGTATCTAAAATAACAGAGATGTGTGCAGATCTGTGGGAACAGACCAGCCAGGCCTTGAGGGTGCTGCTTCCAGGTCCTCATGGGCTCTTAAGGGGACTCGGCTCATTTTCTGCTGTTACTGTGCATGTTGAAAACAAGCTGGGAGAGTTTGTAGCTTCAAGTTGCTAAATTTTTGAAAGACTCAGGGAGAGGTTCAGTCTTTGAAGTCATTTTCCCCTTGGGCGGTAAGATCCAGGTAATCAGGGAAAGCTCAGGTGGTGGTGCTACTACGATAATGTTCCGCCAGTGTAGCTGCTGCTCACAGCCTTCCATCGGTTGGATCACAGGCCTTTGTGGGAAGGCTCAGCAGGGCTTCCCCCAACAGGTGCATTGTTTGACAAACAGGGCAGTGATCGGGTGGGGGACTGAAGGCACCCGGGAGCTGAACTGCTCTCCGTTCATCAGACAGTGCAGTGCTGTGGTTCACTGGAAGCGTTTTTTATTTTGTTCTCTTACCTCTTTATATTTCACTCTTTGAACCGTCTCTCTTATATAAAAACAAAATAACAAAGAGCCTTAGGCTCTCCTGAGATTTTCCACAAGATACGAGGTAAATGTTAGGAAATTATTGTCTTTGCAGAAATGCTAATCTCACACTAAGGAATCGCAGAAATGAATTTCTCTGATTTCAAGTCTTCCGAAGTTTGATAAACACTACATTCGCTGAACTCCTATTCTGGACATCCTGTGGGTATCAGGGCATCTGTCACTGCCCTGGAAATACATTAGAGCTGGCTAACAGCTTGAGGAAGATACAGCCTTTTAGTTTGGTGTTATGTTTGCTTATTAATGTGAACACCACTATGGCAAACGGTGTTTTTGTTTCCATGTCATTTAAATAAACAGGAGAGAGACTGTGACCCAGACAACAACATCGCCATGAAACTGAAGGAGGCAAGTTGCGCCCTCAGACCGGCAACGCTGTCGTTGCCTCATTTTCGAAGCTGGGTTTCCTTTAGAGGACTTCCTCTATGCCTAAGCATTTTTAAGGGCAATGATCCATGAATAAAATATCTATAAGTGATGGAACTCTAGACTCTTAAAAAACTAACTCAAATATGTATGCAAATGGGAGCCTGGGTTGCATAAATCAATGACCTCCAAAGCTAATCCCCTAGTTTAAAATTAGCCAACAATTTCGACTTTTCATCTTCCTTCTCCAACAGACTGTCTTTTCCCTAATCGGAGCTGCAGCTAAAAACACAAAATGCAGCCCCTTGAATTTCATCTCGCCTTCTCTTTCCATCTCTATTGGAGGGTCTGATAAGTTTGAAATGGTCAACAGATGAGAGCAAAAGACCTAAAACATCACCAGCTGTATAATCAGTTCTTAAAGAATCCAGTACTGGGTGCGATTAATGTAACTTCCCATTGTCATGAGACTCAGGTCAACAGTTAGCAAATTCCAATCTTAAGGCTATCCACAATCCCAAAAGGCATTAGTTGGTGGTCAGATTTCAGCTGTACAGTATTTGCTATGTGACTGGATTTGTGCTGAGTGCAATCTGGATGGGCCTTTACAAAAGAAGGCATCTCGAAGGTAAGAAAAAGGACTAGATGGTCAAAGAAAGTAATAGAAACACAGAAGGAACTCAGAAAGCCTTTAATTGTTGGCAGTAGTGGGAGGAAAAAAATACCAATTAAGATGTCAAACTCTTTTATCAAGGGGAGATCAGAAAGAAAGCTAAAATCACCATCATGTTGTGAAAGTATCAGTAGGGGTGTCCAGCCTGCGGCCTGCGGGCTGCACGTGGCTCGGGGTGGCTGTGAATGTGGCCCAACATAGAATCGTAAATTTACTCTAATCATTGTGAGAGTTTTGTGATTCCATGTTGCAAAGTATTTAATGCATGGCCCAAGACCACTCTTCTTCCAGTGTGGCCCAGAGATGCCAAAAGGCTGGACACCCCTGGTAGAGTAAGAGCCCACACAGAAATTGCTCTCAGCCTTCCTGACCTGCTGTGTTTCTTTATGAAACTTAAAACCTGAGACTACTCTATGTATTAAGTTTATGCAGTGATACCCTTAGGGGTTACAAGAAGTGCTATTTTATCAAATAATTGCTATTTTTAAAGAAAGTTTGCCATTTAAGTTTGAAATTTTTAAACTTAATGTGACCACATGTGACCACATATAGAGAACAGATTTTAAACAGTAACATAGTGGTTTTCTCATGAACGTACACTGTACTTTTCTAAGACAAACAACTATCAGGATGAAGGGATCATTAATGAAGCTATTTTTATGCATCAAAAAAGATGGTAAGTATGTAAATTACCTCAATTTTTCAACTGAAGATGTAGAACAGGTGTGTCCTCCTAGAAACAGCCTTGCCACAACTACAAGAAAGGTGCTTATATGAATATACATGACTATTTGTTCTTTTAAAATCTACCCAGGACCCTGCCCCAGCCTTTTCTGATACAACCTCAGAATCCTCTATTAGAATTGTCGTTTTCCCAGTGCATATTAGGAAGACTTGTCTTCCCTACCCGAAATGTGGGTATGTGAGCTGTTAGGCCAAAAGGATGTTTACTCCTTGGAACCTCCTGAGAGCGACATGATAAAGAGACAGAACACTTTGCTGCTCCCTTCTGCCTGAGAGGGAGCCTCCAGATCAGAGCCTCCCTGCCCAAGCCCATTGCTGTGGGTCCTGTCCCATTGTTTCTAGCGCTGCCTTGGTTCCCCATCTACTCTCAAGCCCAGGTCTTCAGGCTCTTCCACGTTCTCTGGGCTCACTGTATTCATCCAATAAATCCCCTTTTGTTAAAGTTAGCCAGAGGCCATTTCTGTGGCTTTCAACAGAAGAACTGATATATGCAATCTTTAAGGCAGCTTAGAAACTGAGAGGACATAAAATGTGGAATGACAAAAGAAAGGCTCAACGTCAATAACACAGAATTTAAAATCAGACCATTAAAAAAGAAAGCTGTTGGTAGGGGCAGGAGTCGTGGAAGGTAAAAGGGACTCTGAAAAGACAATATATCTCTGAAGGGACGCTTCCCTTCACACGTAGGCCTGACATGCACTTCTGTCCTCAGAGAACTCCGACTGCGAAGGCCTTAGTCAATGGTCCTCAATCTTTTTCCACCCCAGCACACCAGAAGGAAGATAAAGAGGCTCATCAACACTCAGGTCCCCTGGAAGCAGTGATTGAGAGTTCTCCAGGCAGATCAGAAAAGGTGAGAGGGCTGGACAAGCCCTCTGGGTGATTTGAATACTTCTCTCCCCCACACCTGTCAGCTTTAAAAGACAACTGCTCTTGATGTTGGCAGACAAGTTTGAATACATTTGAAAAGTTGGATTAAGTACAGGTAAAGAAAAGAAGCCACACAAAATATGCCAGCAATGAAGTGCAGGGCAATACATTTCTAAAGCAATTCAGTGTTCAGTTGTTTGAGCCTCCTTACTTTAGGTTGGAAAACACTGAGTACGAGAATGTAAGTACCCAGGGGTTATGCAGTCACTGTGTTAAGGAAAGACTTGGGGCTCTTGGTTCTCAAACCATGGCACTAAGACACCCTGCATTCCTATTTTTAAGTCTTTTTCCAAATAATATTGGTGTTGTATGTGTGTGTGTGTTTACTTATCTAGCAAAGCTTCATTATGGTATATTAATAAAAAATACGTAGCAGAAGTTCAAATTCATTCTTTTCAAAAAGTTCACCAGAAAATGAAATATTACATTTTAGAAAATATATCAGAAGTTCAAATTCATTTTCTATTTTCTTACCAAAAGAAAAATCACCAGCCAACTTCTTTGTGTGATAATTGCTGAAAAAACATTCAGGAGCACATGTGCGTGTAAACTGAGACACATCTTCCATACAGAACATGAACACCAACCCACGTTGAAGAATATGACAGCACATGCTCTTCAGATGCCCTTTGCGATGAGAATACTGAAAACATCTGCATTTGGAACCAACTTCAGTAGATGCCAGACTGACCACTATTTTATTTTCCACAAAATCACTCTCATTTTTTTCAAAGTGAAAGTACTTGTGGCAGTTTGGGAAGTCTTAGCATTTTTATTCTGAGTAATCTTTTGTTCTGCATTTTTTAAAAGTATAGAGGCTTGGCTGATAGAGTAATCAAGCAGTTATCACTCTATGCAATCCTATTTGGTTTTTGTCTTTCAATTTCTCATCATTCATTGATGATACAAACAGACTTGTCTTTTGACTAAAATTCCTTTTTCATGGTTTATAATTTATGAAGAACATGGCCTTCTGTGATAAAGACCCATCAAAAGCATCATTATTCTGCATTTATCTGCATTGAACTGCCTGTTTTATCTGTTAGTATTTAAAAGGTTCCACATTTTTTTTCTGTATCTGACTATCGTCCTCTAATTCATCTCTTCTCTATTATCTGCAGGATAAGGCTTTGACTTAGAGTGTGGGTCAGAAAAAATCACATTATTCAAATTATCTCTGACATTCAAAATAAAAAATATCCCTATGCAATCTTATTATTTTGGTGAAGATGGCAAATGAATATCATTTAGCACTTCTGATGCTGATCTGATCTTTCATACCTATTGCCTCTGGTAATACACGGCAATACAAAATGTACTAAAATAAATGATTTGTCCTTCGGTTCTTTTAGTCCTGTATTCTTTCTCTGTTAATAGGGTACCACATGTTTTGACTTTTAAAACTCCTTAAATTGTTG
Organism: Anoura caudifer; assembly: GCA_004027475.1. Lineage (NCBI taxonomy): Eukaryota > Metazoa > Chordata > Mammalia > Chiroptera > Phyllostomidae > Anoura > Anoura caudifer. The sequence goes on from PVKU01001146.1 coordinate 118,020, forward strand.
CATAGAATAATAAATGTTTAGCTGATCTCACTTTTTCTAAATACTGAGTAAAAATAGTTGAAAAAGGGTCTGAGAATTTAAAATGAAGTTAAGTTCAAGGTGAGGAAAACACAACTTGGACTCTAGATTGATAAAGCCAAACAACCACGACTTTCTCAAGTTCTCAAAGATCTCCACAAAATCCCTCTCATTGGGGTTTAATACCTGAAATACGCTAGTGGTTTCAAATTCCTGTGCCCAAGCAGGAAGATGAATTTTGCATGTTTTCATCCCTTCTCATTCCATTAATAATGGTATGTGTATATATACTGAGATCTTCTGACCAGTAACTTGATTTCTGCCTTCCCTGACCTCCCAGCTTTGACCAAAAATGCTCTTTTTACCTTGTCACTTACATATCAGTTACAAAATGCTCAGGGAAATATAGAATTCAGATTAAAAAATAAATAAAATATAGCTTCAAGTAGGAAGAGTACGGAACCAAAAGAAATAGTGAGAAACATTTAGTTAGCATCTCTGCTTCCGGCAGAGAGCAGTGCTCCCTAGACCATGTCTGAAAGGTAAGATATTGGTCTTCCTTTTAAAAACTCTAAATAGAGGTAAATTATAAAAGATACCATGGTGACCTGTTCCAGGATACCTCAGCCCAATCAGAAGAAAAGTGTGTCAGACGTAACAACTACGGAGCAAACACTCCAACTGCTGAACACAAACCAGAGACCGTATTTACCAAGGTGTAGTGGGAACGGCCTGGGTTCAGAATCTGAAGACCTGAGTCACTTCCTCTTCCTAGTTAAGGACCTATTTCAAGCCATTGAACTTGTGTGAGTCTAGATTTCTTCATCGGAGAGAATTGTATTAGCATAGTTTGTTACAAAATTGTATGCACTAGTTTAAAGCTAAATTTACTGTCATCACTATCATCATCAAGTACAGTGACAACTTAGCACTTACTAAGCAAAGGGCCTTTTGCTAAGAACTGTGAAAAGCAGGCATATCATGTAGTCCCTGCCAAGAAGGAGCTAAGTAGAGGGAAAAAAAAACATATCCACAAAATGTGAACTAAATTGATAAGATAACATATACCACAGATTAAATCATGGGTACAAGAAGTAAGTTCTACTGAAATTCAGAGGAGGGAAAATCTAATGTTTACCGGGGTAGCCAGGGAGTCAACATATTCCTAAAGATGGGCGTGTGCAGCTTCTGAAAAGAAGACAAGGCCAACTGAGGCTCATTCCTTAAACACAGTATTTCGTGCTGAACAGAACTGACTTATGAGTAAAACAAACCCTCCTATCGCCTTTCATTGAAATGACATCACCTATTTATTCATTCAACAAGTAACAATTTCTCCACAAAGTGCCAGATTAACGGAATATAAGTTAAAATAAAACATAGTTGTATTCTAAAAGAATGTTTCAGTTAAGTGGAAAAAAAATGAAACTAAGATAAGTCAAATGAGTTTCTCACTTGACGCGCCCCCCCCCCAAAAAAAAAAACCCAGCATGGCCAGGATTCCAAATGAGTCATGACTTCTTGCACACACCATTCACTTCCACCCAGCACCTCCTGTTTATCCCCAAACCCCACTTTGTTCCTCTTGCTCTCACTCACACACACACACCATGCACACCATGCACACACCATGCACACCTTCACTATGCACATACACCATACACATACACACTATCCACACATACCATGCACACCATGCACACACACCATGCACATCATGCACACACCATGCACACCATGCACATGCACACCCTGCACATGCACACCATGCACACACCATGCACACCATGCACACACACCATGCACACATGGGCCAAAATGGTGTGATAACATTGAATAACAAACTATGTGTTTCTGAAAAATTCTTTACTTCTACCTTTTTCCTCACCATTCAAGTAGATCAATGAGTTTACCAAACACAACGACTGAGAGAAGGGATGACACAAAAGATTAAAAGAGTCAATTTACTGGATTTTAACATTTTCAACAGATTTTGAAAAATCTCTAGCAGGGGTAATGATCTCGAAAGTCGTGGCTTTTATTTTTGAGACAGGCACTTAAGAAAGAAAATGTTTCTGTTTTTATTTTTATATGTCAAACACTCAGTTTTATATATTAAGAAACAATTGAAAATTCAGGGCATGAGTTTATAATGAAAACCAATGTTTCTCAAAGCATGGATTGCAGGATGCGTGTATCAGAAGCATCTAGAACGTGCCATAGAAGTGCAGGTTGTGGAGCCCTGAATCTACAAGGTCAAGGACAGAAACATGAATGTTAACAAGCACCTTAATTTTCCTTGTTCATTATAAAGTTTGGGTAGCTCTGCTTAAACTCTGCTATAAAGAAGTAGACTCAATAAAACAGTCCATTTCGCTGCTCAAACAGGGATACCCATTTGGCCTGCAGAAAAGAGAGAGAGAATCGGAGGGCCATGACTGGTGTATGGATGATTGTGGGCTGCTGAGAAGGGTACGGAACCTCACCTATGCTCATGCAGTGGCATTGGAGGGATAACAGAAGCACCACTAGAAACCTGGGTATATTTGGGAAAGCTCCTGAACACAGAGCACCAAACCATGGTCTGACTTCCAGATTGCCTCTCTTTGAGGAGACTACAAACCTCTACTAAGTCCCAGTTTCATTATCTTTCCAGAGTCATAGCTAAGCAATAGCCAGGGAAGGTATAGGTAGGAATGTGCTTTAGAGACACCTCACAAATCCTGTGTACCACAGAGGTCACCTTCAGAGGGTGAGAAGTGCCTGAGATGATGGGCAGTCTATACAAAGAGGATGCAGAGTAACCAAATGTCATGAGTTAATTCGTGCCCCCCCCCACCACAAAAAAAAAGATATGTTGGAATCCTAACCCACAGTCCCTCACAATGTGACCTTCCTTGTACATAGGATCTTTACAAAGGAAATCAAGTTAAAAGGAGGTCACTAGGCTGGACATTATCCAATATGACTGTTGTCTTTATAAAAAGTGGGAATTTGGACACAGAAACAGACACATAGAGGGAACAAGTATGAAGAAACACGAAGAGAAAATGGCTATTACAAACCAAGGAGGGAGGCCTGGAACAAGCACAGCCCTCCAAAGGAGCCCATCCTGCTGACACCTTGGTTTCCGACTTCTAGCCTCGGGCTTCCTGTGGAAATGGGACTTCGTTTGCAGCCTTCTCTAGGGAACACAGCCTGGGAAGTCGGACCATGATTCTTTCCATTCTGAGAGCTTCTTAAGTACACTCAGTGCTCCCACTGATCTCCTCTAAGGACATCAGTGGGGAATGTAACAGGGCCAGACGCTACTGCCCAAGACCAGGTGAAAAGTGCTACACGTCAGCCAAAGGCAAACAGGATCGTAAATGGCATGAGATCCAGTATCCCTCAGATGCCCGGTGAGGACATAAATCTTCCAATTCTGCCTCAATAAGCGGGGAGAAAAGCAGATCAGGGAGGGCATCCTAAACTGACTGAGTAGGTTCCAAAAACCTGTTTTTCATAAGAAAAGTGACTGAGTTATCTTGGATTGGCCAGTGGTCACCCTCAGCTAAAATTAAAACTTGAGAGCTGAGCCAGGTTTAGAGAAACAAAAGAAAATATTTTTTTTAATTTGTATTTCCCTAATAGCCAGTGAAATTGAGCATCGTTTTATATATCTGTTGGCCATTTGCACGTTTTCTTGGAAGAAGTGTCTGTTCAGGTCATCTGCCCATTTTTTAATTGGATTGTTTGTTTGTTTGGTGTTGAGTTATATGAGTTCTTTATATATTTTGAATATTAGCTATCTGTCAGAGCTGTTGTTTGTGAATATATTCTCCCATTCAGTTGGTTGACTCTTTTCATTGTTGTTTTCTTTTGCTGTGCAGAAGCTTTTTAGTTCGATGTAGTCCCATTCATTTATTTTTACCTTTACTTTCCTTGCCTTTGGGGTCAAATTCATAAAATCTTCTCTGAGACCAAGACCCATAAGTATAGTGCCCATGTTTTCTTCTATGTACTTTATTGTTTCAGACCTTACATTTAGGTCTTTGATCCATTTTGATTCAACTTTTGTATATGGGACAAACTGTAGTTCAGTTTTATCACTTTGCATATGGCTTTCCTATTTTCCTAGCACCTTTTACTGAAGAGGCTTTCTTTTCTCCATTGTATGTTCTTGACTCCTTTGTCAAAAATCATCTGTCTACATGCATGTGGGTTTATTTCGGGGCTCTCATAAGATACCACCTCACACCTGTTAGAACAGCTATTTTCAATAAGGTAAGTAATAACAGATGTTGTAGAGATTGTGGAGGAAAAGGAACCCTCATTCACTGCTGGTTAAAAAGTAAACTGGTACAGCTACTATGGAAAAGAGTATGGAGGTTTCTCAAAACATTAAGAATGGAGTCACCATGTGACTCAGCAACCCCTCTTCTAGGTATCTATGTGAAAAATTTGAAAACAGTTATTCTCAAGGATATGTGCACTCCAATGTTCATTGCAGCATTATTCACAGTGGCCAAGACATGGAAACAGTAAGAGTGTCCTTTAATATAGGACTGGATAAAGAAGATGTAGTACACACACAGTATGGAATACTACTCAGCCATTAAGAAAAGATGAATTACTTCCATTTACAACAACATGGATGGACCTTGAGAATATCACGCTAAGCAAAATAAGCCAGGCAGAAAAACTTGAGTCATATAATCTCACTTGTATGTGGGATGTAAAACTGAAAGGAACAAATGAACAAACAAGAAAAACAAATAAGCAAAAACTCCTCGACACGGACAACAGCATGGTGGTTACCAGAGGGAAGAGGGGTGGAGGTGTGGTAAAAGGCAAAGGTAATGATCAAATATATGGTAACAAAAGATGCTTTGGCTTTGGGTGATGGGCACACTCTGCAATATACAGATCATGTATCATAGAAATGTTCTCTCAAAACCTATATAACTTTATTAACCATTGTAACCTGAATAAGTTTAAAAAGAATAAATAAAAAGATGTATTTTTTACATAGTGAAGTTTGTAAAGATATAAATACATATATTGTTTTCATTTCAGCAAATATCCTTGGCATTTCATTACAGGCTGAGAATACAGAAATGTATATTTACTAATTGATGAATGGTTCCAATGCAATGTGAAGCACTTTGCATATTTAATTGCTGTTCTTTATATCAGACCTGCATGAGGTATTATTTTCAACCTTCAGAAAATTAAACAGGTTTGTATCAAGGTCACATTGTTGTGACTGATGAGTGAGGATCAAACTCAGGTCCACTTGCCTCTGTTGCCTTTTATTCACTAGGCTGTAAGAAGTTTTGAATAGAATAGTACAAGAGAGGTATTGAATTGCAATCTATAATTCCATAAATGTCATAAGAAATGTATGAATAGCACGAGATAGGAGCACTGCTGGCAAAAGTCTCAGGAAATGTTATATAGGGATGAAATTTTTTAGCTTTGTTTTGAGCTGGAATAAGAGTGTTGGAAGCAATAAATGGAAGGGGGGGTGTTCCAAGAAAAGGAAGTCATACGCCAAGCACAGGGTTATGAAGTTAATGGCTTGTGCAGAGAAGGTGGGAAGCTGGGCTACCCAACGAGACAACCTGGGTCTGCTCTACACTAGGTGGTGGGTGAGCTAGGAGGTGAAGGCATTGCAGAGTCAGACAGTTTTTTAAGTACATAAATTACTGTGATCAGACTTGTTTTTAGGAAGAACCAACTTTGGGGAGAGTGGACGGTAGATTTGGGGAGATAAGGATGTGATGTCAAGAGCCGGGGGTAGGTAGTGGGGACTTTCTGATGATCCAGGAGAGAAATGATAAGGCCTTGGAAGGCAAGGCACAGGTTTTCAAGTTCTTCTTCAAGAGCAATTAGCAGACGTCAGTGGCTGACAGTGTGTTTGGAGTGCGTAGTTGACAATATTTTCGTCCTTATTTTGTAAGACAGGTGAGTTGGAATGTCTGCAAACATGACAGGAAACCCAGGCAGAGCCTCATTGCAGTCTCCAGTATTTATATCAGATCTCACAGGGAGCTGAGACACCAGCCAAGGAGCAGAGGCCAGAAGAAGAGCGACTTTTAAAAGCTTAAGTATAATGGAACACTTGGCAAGTCTTTGATCAGATTTTAAGCCATTTTCCCCTTAAAATAAATGTTCTATATATTCAATAAATGCAAGATTTTGGTGGAAAGAGTTCTGATGTAGCAAGGTTCTAGTGCCAAATTTGCCACTAATTAATTACATGACCTTTGGCATGTGACTTAATCTAACGCCTCATCTGTAAAACTAGATGTCCAAAGCCCTTTGTTTTTGCTGCCAAATGCAATGATTAAAGGATTCACTAGTGTTTTTGTTTTTTATCAGAAGATTTCAGCTGAAGCATATGGTACCATGTGTTTCCCAAATATGGTGAGAAGAAACATTTTATGTGGAATCTAGTGAACCAAATAAACTAACAAAGAAAACAGAAAAAGGCTCACAGATATGGAGAACAGACTGACAGCTATCAGAGCAGAGGGGTTTGGAGGGGCTGGGTGAAAAAGGTGAAGGACTTCCAGTCAAGATGGTGGCATAGGTAAACACGGCTTGGCTCCTTGCACAATCACATCAAAATTACAACTAAAATATAGGACAACCATCACTCAGAACCATCAAAAATCAAATTGAATGGAAGTCTGACAACTATGGAATTAAAGAAACCACATCCATCTAGACTGGTAGGAGGGGCTGAACATGGAATGGGCTGGTCCCACGCCCACATGTGGTGGATAAAAACTCAGGAGGGATATCTTGAGAGTAAAGAGTCCCAGTCCCACACCAGGACCCCAGCCCAGGGTTCCAGTGCCAAGAAGACAAGTTCCCATAACTTCTGACTGCAAGAATCTGTGGGGACTGAATCGGTGGAAGAAACTTCTGGAGTCCCCAGCAGTTCCTCTTAAAGAATCTACACACAGGCTCACTCCCTCTGAGCTCCAGCACCATGGTAGCAGCTTGAAAGTCACCAGTGGCAATCAGGGAGAATCTAAAGCATCTGGCATCAAGGTGAGAGCTGTGGGAAATAAAGGTGGGCAGAGGTCATCATCCCTTTTTTAAACTCCTCCCCCCACCCCAGAGTCACAGAGCTGGCAGGCTGGTGCCATATCTGAGACCATCAACCTGGCCAATACTATTTGCCTTGACCCAAGATCCCCAGAGACTCTGTCCCACCCAACTTATGGGCCCACCCAAACTGCTTTTCCACATGAATGGCTGCTCTTGGCTCATGCTGAACAACTTCTTAAATCCTCTCAAATAAGCAACAATTAGACTCAGGGAGCTCCCAGACTCTGTACCTCTTGCTAAGTGACCTCAGGCCTGACACTTGCAGCAACCAGCCTAGAATCACAGCTTGAATCATAAGTACATTTATGCACAGAAACACATAGCAACAACTGAGAGCAAGAGGGTTAGTATTGTATCACCAGTATTCTACCTGTTCTGACAAGTCCAATTTAAATCGGAAAAATAAATTCTAGTGAGCACCTACTTTCTTCCTTTCTAGCGATTCTCTGTTATATGTCATAATTATAAAATAGGAAATAAAATTGGGAAAGCTATGTACATTTTTCCTTCAGTGTTTGTTTCTCACATCTTTAATTTTTTTCTCATTTATGTAGCAAAATAAAAGATTTCATGTCTTTCAGGGAAAAAAAGAAACATTTTAATAATCCTAACTTCATAACTGTAGAATATCCAGGCTTTTGCACCTCAAAGTCATTGATAATTAGGCCTTGACATTTCTCTCTCTTTCTACTGCTAATGAGAACAAATTTTATAGACTTAGAAAGGTGATACAACAGACTGGTTAGATGAGAGAAAAGGTATCAGGACAAGGTGAAAACTTTCTCAAATTACTACTATGATTTATTAACATAATGCTCATCATTAAAAGTATCTGTGAACAGTAATGCTAAATAATGTAAAAATTTCTTCTTTATTTGAAAAGTTATATTCTAAACAGAAAAAAAGACATTTGGACATTGACATCTTACAACGATCTAAAATCTTACAACATTGTAAAATCTCTTACTGGCTCTTCAGTGAACAGGGAGAAAGGTAATTAATTCCATAGCTCTAGATCTTCTCATTCCAAGTATTATATATAAAAAAGGCTCATTACTTTAGACCTAGTACTCCTCAAAGAGGGAAACTGTTGTTGAGTTTGTCTTACCACTTATTTAATACAATGGCCCATTTCCTAAATGGTGCCCCACTCTCGGAGCAAAGAGGAGTTTGAGCAAAAACTTTTGTAAGGTGAGTTAATGGCCTGAAGCATAGCCTACGCCAGCTAGTAGGTCAGAGAAAATCATTCCAGCCTTCATCCAGAAATTAAATGGTTATTGATTAATATGAGAGATACCATAACCTTTCAGATTAAATTATGAAATGTTGCTGAACACAATTAAAGTTTTTCTAACGTAATCCTGTTTGCAGAGTGCACATTTGACTAAGTTCCATCTGTAAGGTTAATTACTATGTCTAGGGGCCAGGAATCATAGATTAAGTGGAAAGTTGGCTCCAACAGTTAAAAAAATGGGAAGAAACAAGATGTATTCAGAAGTGATTTACATCCTATTGATGAATTTGAGGGAGGAAAGCCAAATAACCACATCACTTTTCTATGCTAAAGGTTTTAGGCCAAAGGAGTGGCATAAAATTAAACGGATGTCCGTTCCTTTTTTGTGGGGCATGAGCGGCTCCACCTTTTGCTCACAATTGGGAATTACCTCATTCTTGCTAGTTAGGCTAAAGGTCGAACACCCCATTGAATGTGTGGAGACATCCTAGGCCATATGAATAGCCTCGCTTCTACAGAGCTCACAACTCTCTGCAAATCAATGTGGAAGCTCAATGACCTATCTCATGAAGTTAGGCAAGAAAGAATGCTAACCTATAATGAAAATATCCATCTCAAAGTGACAAAGGTAGTGAGATATTTTAGAGAATCTAAAAGGAGCTGAGTTTCTCCATCAAATGTTATTAACTGCCTGCTTTTAGACAAGATATCTAACTTAACTCTGCTCCTTTTTACTCATCTGTAAAATGAGAGAGTTGGGCTAAATGCTTTCTAAAGTCATTCCAGTATACGAATATTAAATATTTAAAAATTAGAAAAAGTAAAAGGTATATACATAGATACACACTATATATAATATATATACAAACCTATGTGTGTATATATACATATATACACATACATATATGTATATGAATATATATACATATATATTCAGGATGGGACAAAACTAGGTTTGCAGTTGTGAGCATGCAGAACACAGCTTATTCTTGTATTGCCATTTATGAATCATGGTACTATCTACCATGCAAACAACTGTAACCCACTTCTTCCCCACCCTGTATGTAGCTTTGAGCTGGCTGTGTGAGCATCTGCTACGGCCTGGCCTCATGAGAACCATTCCAACCATTCCGGATAGAAAGCACACACCTTCAGGTACCTCCAACTAAACCTGTTTTCATATACAGCAAGCTTCCAAAAAGAAAAGCCAAATAAAGAGTCCCTTTAAAAGTGTGAAAATGGCAAAGAATATATACTTAAAATAAAACTAAACTAAAAGGTCTTCGTGACACATTCAGTGAAGAGATGCATGCCCTCATAACTTTTACCAGTTAATTGATGCATAAAAGGTTATGACGATTAATGTACATCAAAATTAAAACTAAATTGAATTTTTGACATAAACCCCAAAGACTACACAGGGGCCTTTTGATGTGTTGCAGCTGGAAAGGTCTGAATCATGAGGCGCTCTCGGAGAGGCCAAGAAGTAGCATTAGGCGGTTTGTTGGTGTGGAAGAAAAGTAATTGAAGAACCAAACGGTGTGTATGGGCACTGCATTTTCAAATACTCACCAAACAGATATAGAGTGAGATTTTTTCTTTCAAAATTAAAGCACACAGTGTTTTCCTGTTGTCACCAGGAAAATTATATAGTTTAAATCCTTTTTTCAAAAAAAAATCACTCAGATTAAATAATCTTTGCTTAAAGGTATTTCTGGTCTGTATGAAAAATTATGGGCCATCAAAGCTGTTTTGTTTTAAATTTTATGAGCAGAGAAAATATTTAAAAGCCAGCGACTTGCCTATGCTTGTGACATTTGATAACAGCAATGTGGTATGGAAAGAGTATAGAAAGCAAAATAAGAACCAAAATTCTTGATACTGGCTACATAAAGCTGTGAATCTGAAAACAATCTGATACTCTTAGCCTCAGTCATAAGGGCAATCGCTGAGGTTATGTACATATACAAAGAAACAATAAAATAAGCAAGTGCTAGCGCACTATTAAATCAATGAGGTTCCTAGTCTTATTCTCTCAAAAGAATATTAATACTAAATACATCAATAAACAGGTAAGTGTAATGTCATTTGTAGTAGATGTAAAGTGAAAAATATGTACATCGACACAAAGTCTATATTGGGATCTCAACACGCAGGCCCACAGGGGCCTTCGTCATGGGGTCTGTGTGCTTCTGTGAGGTCAGGGGCAGCATCTGGAACGCAGCTCTGCCACCCAGAATAACTGGCTTCATCCCATTCTGCTCCTAAGTCTACAGGTGTGTTTTCTCCTGAGGCAGGATGATGAAAAACAAAACTATGCCTTTGGCATCAAACATGACTAACAAAGATGCTACAGAAAGGGACATGGATTTGAGAATTCTAAAAGCTCTTATGACTATCTCCATTGTCTTTATTTCCAATGAACACATTAGCAGTTGGCAAAGTAACACTGCCCGCAAGATACAGGTATCAAAGACAAAAAAACAAACCTGGTCTTGAAAACAATGACTTCCACATGGAACAGAAGGAAAGGTTTCTATTCTTGGTAGGACAACAGTACTTTGTTCTGATTAGTAGCAAAGAATCTAAAACTCTAGAAATCTAAATGAGGTTAATAAATCAAGAGGAGTTAAAATGGTAACTTTCATAATCAGCTTACGAATAAACATGGCTGCATATTCTATCAATGCTAGTCCCGGGATGGAGGCCAGTTGGCATAGACTTTTTGTAAATGTTGATCGTTCAAAGCTTTTAGGTAGATAAGGATCATGAGAAATCATTTTAATAAGCAACACCACTACTTAGTAAGAACTGCAACAGCAGCAAGCAATCAGAAGCTATCTAACCAAAAGCCCTTTCTCCTTGGGTAGATTTTTTTCTCAATCTCCAGTTTCAGTCTCTGAAAATGAAGCCTAAAACATCTACTCACACCCAGTGAAGTCATTCCTATCTCTTACTTATATTCAAGCTCTTGCAATGAAGTCTCTGACTGAGCTGAGATTTCTCTGAGGACCCCTTGCATTATTCCCGAAAGTTGGTAATATTTGACAACAAAGACAATCTGAATAAACTTTTCTACATACCTCAAGGATGATTCAAGGCTTCTACTTTTGGTAGGTAGATGACTGGATTAGAAGAGAAAAAAATAACTTTAGGGAACATGATTATTTAAATTTTATATAACTTATCTATGGAATATTCAGGTAAAATTTTGGTTCTTATAAATACGGGGTCAAGAGATTGATAAGAGAAAGTAGTTATAGCCATCTTAAGAGATATCATAAAATGAAAAAAAAATTGAGAACTAAAGCTTATACTCACAATACTTAAACTTTGGAAAAAAGGAAAAACTTATGAAAAAGACTGTGAACACATAGTAAGGGTCACCAATCAGGAGAAATTATGGAGATGAGGGATTAAACTTTATCAAACACTGCAGACTCTTGAGGAAGCTAAGAGTGAATAGTACCATTTCTATTCTGCATATTATGACAATATTTGTGGCTCCAGCAAGTGCTGTCTTGATGGGAAGTCATTGTAGCAAGCTGAGAAAAATGAGAAGTGAAGAGTTGAAAACACTAACTGCGATAATTGAGGCAAACCTGATATGCATACTTCAGTGACAGAGAGACTTGGATTTTAATCCTCGCTCAGTATTGAATGTATGACCTTGAGCAAACAGCATAACATCAAAGAGCTACAGCTTTTCCTCTGTACATTTGGGGATAATGGTAGTACCACTTGGAGTTTTGTGAAAATAAAATGAGATATTGCATGTAATTTGCTGGAATAGCACCTGGCATATGGGAAGCACTCAATAAATGTCAGCTATTATTTTAAGAAGAAAGATATAAAGTCAAGTGAATAGTTTTTGTGACCTTTGTGACTTTGTTTTATTCTGTCTCAGAATACATGTGAGTAGGTGTATCTATATATATGGGTGTTTTAGGTAGGAGTAAATTGAGCCTACTTATAGGTTAAAGAAAACCAGCTATATAATAAAGAAAAGGAGGCACTTGAAAGCTATTTAGGGAAGGAAATATCTCCATGTGGAGAATATACTTTCATAAGCCTAGTAGGAATAGATGAGATACTGTGGGCAGGGATTTTGGCTGGAGTCAAGAGATGAACAGAAAGAGAAAGACATTTAGAATGAAGCAAAGGGGAAAAGGTGTGCTTTTAATATTGAAAGTGGAATTTGTATTGAAGACTTGGGTATAAGTAGTTCATTGAGACTTGGTTCCAGGGAGCAGGGGTAAGTGATTGTAGAGATTGGAACTGAGAAGGAGTAAAAACAAAACACTGCTGTATCTCAAAGAAATTGCTACCTAAGGACTGAAAAAAAGTGTATGTCATCCTCCATCCCCCATTGATGTAGGGTTTCCCAGTGGTCATTAGTTCAGTTCCCTTACATTTCAGTCTATGCCTCAATCTCCCCTGAATAGGCTCCTGCTACCATTCCAGGGTGCAGTGTCAAAGAAGGCTTGCAATATTTGTGGTACACACTTGAGACAAGATGCTGTCAGTTCCAGATAAATTGAAGCCTACATAGCACTAATTTGCTATCACTGCGGCTAGAATCACAAGTGAGGCCAAGAAAATATGTTAGTGAACAAGAGTTATCTGACACAGTTTATCCCTTGCAGTGTTCCTGCCTTTCATGAAGTCCAATTCTTAACTGAGTCTTCTAGGTTTTGGTCTTCATGAGACTTAGTAGGGGAGGAGTTTCTGAAACAAGATGTAACTGCCCCCCTTTCTTGCTGTACTGATCACAAGACCTTAATTGATACTCATCATCAGTTGTCTTTGTCACCTATTCTAAATTTGTCTCATACTGAGCCATAAATTCAGCTAATCTGGTAGCTCATCCATGGGGTAACATAAACCTTCATCCTTGAGGTAATCTAAACTCTCAATAGCTTTGTCATTATTGCATGGTAATTACTGCCTCTGACTATTTTCCATTATTACTGTGCATAAAAGCACCAAGGAATGTTCCAATTTAATGCCTTGAGTTTTAGATATTGTCTTTTCCATCCTCCTTTGTAACAACACTCCTAGCTCCCCAAGGTAATCAAGGGCTCATTTCTTTGTTTGTGGGTCCAATGCCATGAAGATCCTAAAGTAATCTGGCAACAGTCACAGCTTGAAGGTCAGTAGAAACCTTGAATCTGGTAGAAAACTTGAGCTGTAGAATGAAATTCCAAGGGAAGCCTGTTCAGCCCCCTACACATGCAAAGCCCATAGTGCCCAAAAGTTAACGCCTTCTTGAACAATCCCCAACCAACAGAGGGCTGATGGATAAATGCTACACCCCTTGTTAGTTTTCTGTTCCCTGATGTAAGGAGTCACCTCTTGGAATTAGGGCCTCTAGATCTACATATCTTAAGGTTGAAAGCAAAAATTCTACAAAATGGCCACTGGAAATGCTGTTGAGAGGGGTTAATCCTGTATCCAATCTACTTTTTTAACCTGAACATTCTAGACTTTGAGAACATGGCACTATATATTGACTGCTGATGCAGCATGCTAACACTAGGTTTTGCTTCCAACCTACCACCCAGCCGATATTCAAATAGGCTATTCCCTTCCTATTTGACCACTTCTGTAGAATGCATGTATTTATGCTAGGACCAGTGCATTCCATGGCCCCCCAAATTTATCTAGTGATTCAACATAAAAGACTTAGATTAGTCAAAACAAAATTTTTGAAGAATGACAGAACTTACACCATCCTATTTCCAAACTTATTAAATTAGATTCACTAAAAACACTGTGGGATTGGCATAGAGTAGACAAATGGATCAATGTAACAAAATGAATACCATATTTTTCAGGCCATAAGATGCACCTAGGTTTTAAAGAAGGAAAATAGGAAAAAAAAATTGAAGCAAAAAATGTGCTAAAATATTGAATAACATAAATAACATAATATTTCACCAATGTAAATGTAAACAGAACTCAACAGCAGCATTGACAACCATTATCACTGACTTTAAGCTATAAGTACGGAAACTCCCCTAATCATCAGGAAACCCCAAGAACTCCTCGTCACTACTGTCCACATTCATGAAGCTCAGTTCCTCAAAATCACTAGTGTCACTGTCTTCGCTCTGTTCACAGAGGATGTCATCTTCAGAGCCGTCTATGGCATTGCTGATGCCACATTTTTTGAAGGACCTCAGAACAGCTTCATCCTTAACTGACTGCCACGAGGTTTTCACCCACTCACAAACTTGGGTAACAGTGGGCCCCTTCATGCGTCCAGTTGGTGTCAGGTCATGGTTTCTGGCAGCCATCCATTTGCTCCACCCTTCTCTCATGAAAACTTTCAGTGGCTTACTGATGGAAATGCCCAAAGGTTGCAGCTGGCTGGTAAGCCCCCCAGGAATTATGGCTAGATGGGTTTTCTCTTCTTTAAATCTCTTTTTTGTGGCTTCAGTGATATGTGCCCTAAACTGCTCAAGCACTCACAGAGCAGGTTTTCTCGGAAGCCCTCCAGGACGATTGGACCACACTTTTTCTATCCATATCTTCATGCCATTTTCATCCCTCCATCCTGTGTCACGAACATGAACAGTAACTCCTCTTGGGATGGCCTCTTTCGGCATGCTTTTTCTCTTAAAAATCAGCATTGGTGGCAGTTTGGTGCCATCTGCACAGCAGGACAACACAACCATGTAATGATCATGCCCTGAGGTTTTCATGGTTATGGTTTTGCCACCTTTCACATCAACAGTCTTGTTTGATGGAACATCAAAGGTTAACGGGACTTCATCCATGTTCCTAATCTGGTTTATTTCAAATCCATTTTTCTTTCTTGCATCCAGTACAAATTTGTGAGAAGACACAATCTTGGATTCATATTCTATAGGCATTTTTTGCGCACCTAGTTTTGGTGTGCAGAGCAAGGCCATATCTCTTCTTAAATCCGGGGCACCATGAGGGTGATCCAGTGACGTCCTCAATGCCTGTCTCTGCAGCAAGACGTTTGGCTTCATATACGATCATTTTTGTAGATACTGAAAAGCCATTGCTCCTGTGCTGTGTGATCCACTCTTTCATATCCACTTCTAACTGTGGCCATTTTGCAGCATGCCCACAAAAACACTGTTTCATTTTGTCCGTTTTTGTAGTTGATCCTCTTATTTCCTCCATTCCCATATCATTTTTTTCAGTTGGAGGTGGCCCAAAGTGTCTCTCCACTGCTTGTTCCCATGTTCTTTGGCATACTTCACTACCTCCAGTTTAAAAGGGATTTTATGTGAAATCCTTTTCTGCTTTCACCTATTTCCACAATTACGGTAGACTCAGCAGGAGACTACAGTAGGCTATTGTGTCTTTCAACAACAAAATACAGTAATGATGGAACTATCAGCACTGTGTCCTTCGTAGTTATGGGGGGACTGTAGCTGAGAACATCAGTGGATGATGCCCTGTTATGGGAAGATCTGCTGCTGAAGGCCACAGGCTGTGCAATACTCTTGTGTGGGGACAGCAGTTTGGCACAACCTGTGTGGCTCTGCAGCTGCTGCCAAATTACAGCTCCCATCATCCCGACCTGTCCAAGCATGGTGGGAGTTGTAGTTTTGCAACAGCTGCAGGGCCACACTGACAAGTGACCCTGCAGTGGAATTTGCCTGTGTTAACGTTAATAGGGGACACACCAGTCACATGATGGAGGCACGTAGGGGTACCACACGCTTTCTTCTCCTAACGTGCCTGTACCGCCTGCACCTTGCTCCCTAGCACTATAGCATGCCGCAGCAGGGGCTCCACCCCTGCCTCCCTTGCTTTGCACCACCAGGACACCCCCTCCTCCCAGCCCAGGGCCCGCAGCATCGCCCCACTCCTGCCGCCACTGGCTTCCTGCAGCGGTGACCCAGCTCCACCACTGCCCCGCCCCCACAGCAAGCCAGGTAAGCTGCATTTGGACTATGAGACACACCCCTTCTTTCCCTCCCAAATTTGGTGAGGAGTGCATGTCTTATAGCCCAAAAATGTGGTAGTTCAGAAATAAACCCTTAAATTATGGTCAACTGATTTTCAACAAAGGCACCAAGGCAATTCATTCTTCAAAGGATATAGTCTTTACAAAAAATGATGCTATGCAAAAAAATAAACTTAGATTCTTACCTGATATCATGCATAAAAATCAAATTGAATGTGTTGTAAGCCAAAATTATAAAATGTTTAGAGGAAAACATAGGAGAAAAATCTTTGTCATCTTGGATTAAGGTTTTAGATATGACTAATGAAGCACATTGCATAAAAGAAAAATAACAAGTTAGAATTTATAAAGATGAAAAATGTTTACTCTTTAAAAGAAACCATTAAAAATAAAATGATAAGCCATAGACTGAAAGAAAATATTTGCAATTAATATATCTTATAA
Source organism: Anoura caudifer (assembly GCA_004027475.1). Taxonomy (NCBI): domain Eukaryota; kingdom Metazoa; phylum Chordata; class Mammalia; order Chiroptera; family Phyllostomidae; genus Anoura; species Anoura caudifer. The sequence goes on from PVKU01001146.1 coordinate 134,771, forward strand.
AAACCTTAATCTGAAGTATATAGACAGCTGTTAAAACTTATTAATAAAGTATTATTAATAAAATACAAACAACTCAGTTTTAAAAGTGACAAAATATTGCACTAAAGAAGATATACAATGGCTTCATCACATTAGAAGGTGCTCAATATTATTAGTCAACAGGGAAATGCAAATTAAAATCTCTTTAAGATACTGCCAGACAGCCATGAGAGTAGCTATCATAAAAATGTCTGACAATATCAAGTGCTGTATTGCCAGGGATGTGGCGAAACTGGAACTCTCATACACTGCAATAGGAATGTAAAACAGGAAGACTTCCAGACAAGATGGAGGTGTAGACAGACACAATGTGACTCCTTGCACAACAAAAAGGACAACAACAAATTTAGAAACAAAAAACAACCATAACTGCCAGAAATTCGAACTGTATGGAAGTCCAACAACCAAACAGTTAAAGAAGAAACATTCATCCAGAATGATAGTAGGGGCGCAGACTGGCAACCAGGGAAGAGAGGATGTGTGGCAAGGCGGTAGTTGGAGAACCAAGGTGGGCAAGGCAGCAGCAGGGTGACTGACTGAGGCAGTGGCTGGAGGACTGGGCGGTCCCACATTTGTATGAAGATAAACCAGGAGAAACTACTGAAGAGCAAGACAGACCATGCAACCTAGGGTCCCAGTGCAGGGAAAAAAGGCCTCAAAATCTCTGACTCAAAAAACCTGTGGGGGTTGTAGTGGCAGGAGAAACTCCTAGCCTCACAGGAGAGTTAGTTGGAGAGACCCACAGGGTCCTAGAATGTACACAAACCCACCCACCCAGGAATCAGCACCAGAAGGGCCCAATTTGCTTATGGGTAGTGGAGGAAGTGACTGACAGCCCGCTGAGAGCCCAGAAAGATTCATTGTCCCCTCTCGGACCCCTGCCCCACAGACAGCATCACAGCACAGCAACATGGGTTGCCCTGGCTGGGCAAACACCTAAGGCCCCACCCCTTACTACATAACAGGCCCCCAAGACAAAAAAAAAATGGCCCAAATGAAAGAACAGATCAGAGCTCCAGAAAAAATATAATAAAGTGATGATGAAATAGCCAACCTATCAGAGGCAGAGTTCAAAACACTGGTAATCAGGATGTTCACAGAAATGGTTGAGTATGGTCACAAAATAGAGGAAAAGGTGAAGGCTATGAAAAGTGAAATAAAGGAAAATGTACAGGGAACCAACAGTGAAGGGAAGGAAACTGGGACTCAAGTCAATAGTTTGGGGCAGAAGGAAGAAATAAACATTCAACCAGAACAGAATGAAGAAACAAGAATTCAAAAAAATGAGGACAGGCTTAGGAACCTTCAGTACAACTTTAAATGTTCCAACATCTGAATCATAGGAGTGCCAGAAGGAGAAGAACAGCAACAAGAAATTGAAAACTTACTTGAAAAAATAATAAAGGAGAACTTCCCTAATCTGGCAAAGGAAGTAGATTTCCAGGAGGCCTGGGAAGCTCAGAGAGTCCCAAAGAAGTTGGACCTGAGTCACATCATAATTACATTAGCCAAGATTAAAGATAAGGAGAGAATCCTAAAAGCAGCAAGAGAAAAGGAGACAGTTACCTATTAAGGACTTCCCATAAGGAGAAATACTGGCTGATTTCTCAAAAGAAACCTTGCAGGCAAGAAGAGAGTGGAAAGAAGTATTCCAAGTCATGAAAGGCAAAGACCTACATCCAAGATGACTCTATCCAGCAAAGCTATCATTTAGAATGGAAGGGCAGACAAAGTGCTTCCCAGATAAGGTCAAACTAAAGGAGTTCATCATCATCAAGCCTTTATTATATGAAATGTTAAAGGGACTTTATCTAAAAAAAAAGAAGATGATTAAAAATATGAACAGTAAAATGACAACAAACTCATAACTAGCAACAACCATACCTAAAACAAACAAACAAACAAACAAACAAACAAAGCAAAGCAAATAGCTAGAACAGGAACAGAATCAAAAACTGGAGATCATATGAAGGGTTATCAGTGGGGAGGGAGGGGGATGGGGGAGAAGGTATAGGAAATAAGTAGCATAACTGGTAGGTACAGAATAAACAGGGGGTGGGGGGGGTTAAGAATACTATAGGAAATGTAGAAGCCAAAGAACTTAATATGTGTGACACATGGACATGAACTAAGGGGTTAAGGGGGATGGGAGGAAGGGTGCAGGGTGGAGGGGAATAAAGGGGGGGAAATGGGACAACTGTAATAGCATAATCAATAAAACATATTTTTAAAAAAGAATGTAGAGTGGTATAGACATTTTAAAAGACAGTTTGGCAGTTTTTTAATAAGTTAAATACAAACTTACCATATGACCCATAAATTCCACCCATCTACATTTTAGTATTTACCCACAGTGAAAACTTTTGTACACTTAAAGATTTGAATGTGCCTATTTATAACTACATTCTTCATAGCCACAAAAAATTAGAGACACTTAAAAAGTCTATCAACTGGTGAATTAATGGAATGCTATGCATCAATAAAAAGGAATGAACTATTTATACATGCTACAACATGGATGAGCCTCGAATCATTAGCATGAATGAAAGAAACCAGACACAAAAGACCACATATTATATGATTCTGTTTACATGAAATTTACAGAAAAGTCAAAACTATAGACAAAAGCCCTGGCCCAGTAGTTCAGTAGGTTAGAGCATTGTTCTGATGCACTAAAGTTTCTGGTTCAATCCTTGGTCAGGGCACATACACAATCAAACAATGAATGTGTAAATAGTGTAACAACATCCATCTCTCCTCTCTCTCTCCAAAATCAATTAAAAAAACATGGTGAAAGATAGAACAGTAGTTGCCTAGGCTTGGGGGTGACATCAGAGAATGACTACAAACAGGCACAAAGGAAAAATATGGTGTGAAAATGATCTCAACCTGGCTGTGCTGGTATTTGCACAACTGTTTATATTTACCAAAAATCATTGTTGTACACTTACAATGAGCATATTTTATGATATGCAAGTTATATGTCAATCAATATGTTTTATTTTTTTAATTTTATTTTAATTATTGTTCTTATACAGTTTTCTGTCTTCTACTAATCAATATGTTTTAAAAAGCAAATAGATTTCCAAAAATACCCCAAAATAAAACAAAAACACTTCAGTATTCATAAATGTGACCAGACTATTTGAAATAGAACTTTATTCACCTCAGAGGTGTGGTGTCTAAGTAGGTTCTGCTTTTATATGCCTTTTTCAAAGTATATTTTCTGCTTTTCTTCTCAATAATCAGAGTTGATAACCTATAACACCCTACTAAAAGACATAATATTTCTTATGTTGTGACAAATAAATATCTATTATAATTGAACACTAAAAATACATAGTTAAAGCCAATTAATCAGGCATATATTCCACATAACATCACTATGTATGATGTTAAAAGTGAATTCTATTTTTAAAAATGAAGTAACTGGTTGACTTACTCTAATATACAGAGACAATATATTCCATCTTATCTTAGAAGTTTAAGCTAATGACAAATTTAAATAAAAGGTAGAACTAAAACTCTTTCCATAATTTTATCTGAATAGTAATCTTTCCAAAATTTTAATTGTGGTAAAATGCACACAACAGAGAATTTACTGTCTTAGCTTTTTTACATGCACAGTTAAGTGGCGTTAAGCATACTCACATCATTGGGCTACGACCACCATCATCGTTCACTCAGAGAATTCTTTCATCTTGCAAAACTGAAACTCTGAACCTTTTTAAAAAATGGCTCTTCATTCTCTCCTCCCCTAGACCCTGGCAACCACCATTTTACTTTTTATCTCTGTGAATTGAACTGCTGTAGATGTGCCACTTAAGTGGAATCATACAGCATTTGTCTTTCTGGGACTGGTTCATTTCACTTAGCATAATGTTCTCAAATTTCTTCTCTGTTGGAGCATATGTCAGAATTGCCTTCCTTTTTAAGGGCTGCGTAATATTCCACTGTAGGATTATACCGTATTTTTGTCTAACCATTCATCTGTCGATGAACACTTGGGTTGCTTTCACCTTTTCTCCATTGTGAATAGCACTGCTAAGAAACACAGATGTACAAATATCACTTTGGGTTTCTGCTTTCAATTCTTTTGAGTATATATGCAGGAGTGAAATTTGTGAATCATATGGTAATGCTACTTTTAATTTTTGAGGAACCACCATACAGTTTTTTATAGTTGCTGCAATGTTCTGTATCTCCATCATCAGAGTACCGAAGTTCCAATTCTTTACATCCTCCCCAACACTTACTATTTTCTGCTTTTTTTAAGTGGTTACTCTAATGGGTATGACATGGAGCAACTTATCTTTGAATACAACATTCCCATATTTTATTCATTACTGCCCTGACTCTGGGATTAAGGCATTGTAATCAATGTTATATATTTGATCTCATGGAATGTAATTAAAATATTCAATTATTTACATCACACTAGTGTATTAGGCCCATACTCCCTCCCAACATCCCTTTGGGTTCTGCTATACCAACTCGAAAACAGTATTTTGGATCAATACTTAACCTGGAAAAAAAACCTGAAACCCAAATTGGATTAACCTGAAAATCCTTTGGAACCAAACTAAAATCCAATTAAAATAATACTAATTAATACTTTAACTATGGACCATGTTTCATCCCGTATACAAACTTGGAGTTCAAATTAGAACCAAATCCATATAACTTGTAAAAATTCGGGGAAAAAAAAAACAACAAACACACTTAAACCATTTTTGAAACAAATAAGAACTTAAGCCATATTTCATTCAGATCAAGCCTCCGAAAGAAAATACCATCGGAGTTGAGAGTCCCCGATGCAAACCGCCCCATGGTGTCTCGTCCAAGCACAGCTGCATGACCTATGGGGTTCCCACTTTTTGGCTGATTATGGAACATTTCCACTGAATGCCACGGATTCTGAGTAAACATTCATCTTCTCTGTCAGCTAGTGTCCCCGTTTCATTTCAACTGATCTTATCTCCTTCAGCAATGACTGCCCTCTTAAACTTCATGTTGAGGGTTCCTGTTCTTTGTTTTCTGGCACTCTGTGTTTTTTAAGTATCCACTTCTGTTTTTTTCTTAACAAAATAGAGGTACTTAGTTTGGGGTGGCAGGCAACAGAGTAATATTAATTCATGTCACCGCCAACCGTCCTGCCCACACGTGGTCCCACAAAAAAGTCATGGAGAAGACCGATCCTGATACTTGATTAACAAGTGTCTCCCTGGTGAACGAGGCAAACCATCAGCAGCAGACCCACTTTAGAGCCTCCTGGGAAAGTGTGAACATGACAATAAACAGCCTACATCAAAGACATTTCAATTCTGCAACAAGCTTTTCTGCTTCTGGTAAGTGCTGTACATCCAAACAAAACATTAATCAGAAGACCCATTTCATTTCCCTTGGGGAGTCACAGCTCTAGCTCTCTATGATTTTGAATCTTAAAAGAGTTTTTTAAAGGAAATGGAGAGGCTGAGATAAGCAACTTAAACTTAGGATGATTTCATAATAATGAAAAGAATTTTGCTGCAAGTAAATGCGAACATTGTAAAATTCGAACTCTTTCTTTTAACAAGGCCCATCAACTTGGGGTTATTGTTGAGTCCCTCTCTGTTGATAGATCTTAGTTAACATAAATTTGAGAATGGTAGAGAATATGGCATTTACATGGTCTACATAAGGACCCTCTGGCCAGTTTGAGCGGAGGAGTTTGTTTATTCATTTGTTTTTCCTGCTGTCTTGTAATACGGAATTAAAAAGGAGAACCAGCAGTAAAGTCTGAAAGTGGGACATGCAGCTAGGGCAGTATGTACTTTCCAGGCATGTAGAGAGGGCTAATTTGGAATTTTCCACCTATTCTACACATCTGCTTGGAAATATCAGTGGATTGTGAGACTGTCCACAGGGGTCACCTAACATTGATAGAGGATCATTGTGTGCTCTGTATTCAGCCTAATGCTTACTGCTGGGGAAAATAATGAATTAAATGGACCCTATATTTTACCCTTTATTTTTCCCTTCTGCTATTGTTCCTGAATGTCAAAACCTTAATGCACAGTATAGGTCTCAAGATGGGTAGAGGCTGCAAAGATTTGTGTAAAAACAAGTAATATTCTTTCCTGAAACTCAAATAAAAGGTGAGGAAAAGGGTAGTGTGTTGGGGTAGCCATGTTTTCCTTGGGCCAACTTAGATGACAGTCCAGTTTCTCGGAGGTTCTGACAACCCATGAAAAAGCTAAATCCTCAAATCTGAGTTCATTTTTCTGCTTTGCTAAAGGTGATAATCTTATCCTAAAAGTGTATAAAATTTTAATATTTGAGTTAAGCTGACACATAAAAAGGTAGTTTTTTTAAAGGGATGAAATACTATTTTATCACCATTTTGTATTTGAAAATAAAGGAAAATATTTATACTCTAACTCTTAAGATAGATTCAGGTCTGAAGTTGATCAAACACAGAAACAATAAATTGCCTTAGGAAGTCATGTGCTCAAGATAAAATTTTGAATAGGGAATATAGTGAATAATATTGTAATAACTATGTATGCGGCCAAGTGGGTACTTAAAACATCTTGGGACCACTCTGTAAAGTACATGATTTTCTAACCACTATGCTGTACATCGGAAACTAATACAGTATAATCATGAAAGGAAACTGTAATTAAAACAATAATACAGATAGATAAACACAGGTTTTAATGGAGAAGTGAATCTTCATCTTCTCTCATTGCCTCACCTTCCTGTACAAACCCATTTATAAAGAAGGTCCCCTTTTGTCTGGGTCAGTGTTCATTGTGAGGACACACTTGAGCATCCTAGAGCACTTCCCTTCTTGCAACCAAGTAATCGAGAAACAAAGGATCCCTTTTGTTTGTTTTTGTTGTAGCGAGGAGGAATTTCATGGAAGAAGAAGAAAAAATAATCTCTTCAATTTTTGCTGGTAAGGAAAGTAGGCCCCTGGCTTATGAATAACTTTCATCCAATGTGTGTGCTGTAAATATTGAATATATTTTTAAAGTCTGCATTTATACATTAACAATTTCATTGCAGTCTTTTTTATTGTTTATGCTGTTACATTCATTCCAATTTTCCCCCCTTTACCTCCCTCTGCCCAGGCTGCGCCCCACCTTATTACATTCCGAATGATGAATTACTATGCCTTTTTTCAAACTTAGCCTTTTTTCAATCTTTAATATAGTAAGAATTTGACTACCAAAGTTTATGGCGGGATGTATTTTTCTTTTATTAATAGTCCAAGTTTCTGAAAAATGCAAATTTATTTATTTTCTACTAGCTAATTGCACATAGATTCAGCAAGTGGTGATTCTATTATATTTAGAGCTAGTCAGATACTGCTTAGAATGTAGTGGCCAAGTTTAATTTTTATAGCTAAACATTTTTAATGAAGATTTTTAAATAATTAAAAAGACGATGCAGAGTTCGCTAATCTGATTTTAAAGAAACAGAGTATCTTGCACTTTTTTTTAATCAGGAAAGTAAATAACTAAGGGAGATTTAACATCTATTCATTATTCTAAAACAACTGATCAGATGTGTCCATTCTATAGAATACAATTGAGCTGGGTTGTGTCATTGAAATGGGTTAATCTAAATGGTTAATTTGGTCACTACACACAGTTAATATTAAAATGGCTTACAAAACAGTAGAATAAAGTAAGATTACTATTTGCACTGAGCACAAAAAATATTCAAGATTTCATCTCACCATTTCAATATTTCAATAAGTTTTCTGAGCAATTCAATTTCTTTTCATTGACTCTTCTAAGCTACAAAATAAGAAAAATAGAACAGGATTAACAATATAGAATTCAATAGTACTGGAGACAAATTATAAAATATATTGGCCTTGGCATATACCTATAATATTGATGAGAGTATATATTAATATAACTTTTTCACCATAATAAAACCTGGTGAAATTTGACAATAGAAAAAAATTAGTTTTTAAAAAGTTTTTGTTTTTGAAATAGTTATTATATTTGAAAAAATAATTTCCAGGAAGGAAATTACAAATATTGAAGTAGACTAAATATCCAGCAATAGAGAAATTGTTTTATAAATTATGGTGTCTCTTATAATATTATATACACTTTAAAATTATCTTTCCAAAAAGGATTAGATATCTTGAGTAATGCTTAGAGAGTAATGTAAAGTGAAACATAAAACATAACCTAATGTAAGTGGAATGGTATGATAACAAATTCATTACAGTAGAGTCAGAGGTAGTTGTATTTATACAGTAGAATTTATTTTTGTTGTTGTTTCTTCTTAACATTTTTTAAAAGATTTTATTTATTTTTGGAGAGAGGAGAAGGGAAGAAGAAAGAGGGAGAGAAATATCAATGTGTGGTTGCTTCTCACCTGCCCCCAACTGGGGACCTGGCCTGCAATCCAGGCATGTGCTCTGACTGGGAATCGAACTGGCAACGCGTTGGTTCACAGGCCTATGCTCAATCCACTGAACTATACCAGCTGGGGCAATACGTTTCTATATTTTGGCAATAAACATATATTAATCTCTGATCTTCCCAATTTTTTTAAAGTATTTCCCACCAAACAAACAATTCAATTGAAAAATTGGCAGAAAACCTGAACACATACTTCTCCCAAGAAGACACATAAACAGCCAAAGGATATAAAAAAAGATATTTAATTTCACTATTAGGGGAATGTAAATCAAAACTACAATGATCCCTGGCTGGTGTGGCTCAATTGGTTAGAGGGTTGTCCAGTGGACTGGAGGGTCAAGGGTTCTATTCCTGGTCAGCACACATACCTGCATCATGGGTTTTGTCCTTGGTCAGGCGTGTGCGAGAGGCAACCTAACCAATCAATGTTTCTCTTATCATATCAATGTTTCCTCCCCTCTCTACTCTTTCTCTAAAATCATTTAGCATGTCTTTGTATGATGATAAAAAATAAAAATAGAAAACTATAATGAGATATTACCTCGCACCTGTTAGAATGGTTATTATCAACAAAACAGGTAACAGCAAGTGTTGGAGAGGTTGGGGAGTAAAAGGAACCCTCATTCACTGCTAGTGGGAATGTAAACTGATATAGTCACTACAGGAAACTGTCTGGGGGGCTTCTCAAAACATTAAAAATAGAGTTACCAACAAACCCTTTCTGTGTATCTACTCAAAAACTTAAAAACATTTATTTGCAAAGATACATGCACCTCTATGACCAAAGTGGCCTTTGACAGAGGACTGGATAGAGAAGATGTGGTACAGATACGCTATGGAATACTACTCAGCCACTAAGAAAAGATGAATTACTTCCACTTATGACAACATGGATAGACCTTGAGAATATCATGCTAAATGTAGTAAGTCAGTCAGAAGAACAAAGAACCACGTGACTTCACTCATATGTGGGATATGACACTGAAACTCACAGACACAGACAACAGCATGGTGGTTGCCAGAGGGAAGGGGAGGTGGGGGAGTAGTACAGGGTAAAGGAGGCCACATTTATGGTGACGGAAGATGATTTGACTTTGGGTGGTGAGCACACAATTGAATATCCACATCATGTACCATAGAAATGTACACTTGAAACCTATGTGAATTTATTAACCAATATCACCCCAATAAATGTATTTTAAAAAGTGCTTTCTTCATTAAATAGAATAATAAGTAGTCTCACTTGTGATAACATAAGTATCATTGCAGCTAAGAAACTGAAAACCTGTTTTAAGACTTGTTTCCGAACTGCAGGCATGCCAGCTCAGGCTGCAGGCAACCGCAGAATTTATGGATGTAGACAGACAAAAAAGGGCAAGCAGGAAATCTAAAACCAAACATCAAAATAACAAAAGATATGCTGTAAACCTGAAAACTAGTATGAAATAATATTAAATGTAAACTGTCATTGGAAAGGAATTAAAAAAAAATTGAAAGCACTCTTCTAAAAAGCAATAAATTAGGAGAAAACCTAATAAAACTATATATTTTAACCTAACAATAAAAGAATCACACATCAAACTTGTGGGAAGCATCTATTAAAACTTTATTTTAAAATAATGACAACATAGTAAAATACTTACTTGAAGTAAAGGACATTTTATAAAAACAGAAAGCATAGTGAAAGCAGGAATTAGAAAAATGCATTACAGAGAAGTTACATAAGGGCTGCATTTTGAAGGATGAATAGAAATGTGCCAAGATAACTTTGAGGAGGATAGCATTTCAAGTGGAGGGAACAACATGTGTGGTCAGCAAAATATAACAGAATGTGATGCGTTTGGAGAAGCACAACAATCAGGTATTATGATGTAGCAGGGGATAAAACTGGAAAATAAGCAGTGATCAGGTGATGAGTTCTTTTAAAAAATCCTGAATTACTCAGCTTTTCCCCTAAAGCTGTTGGCCAGAAATTAAGGAGTTTTAAGCAGATGCACGACATGGTCAAACTTACATGTGGGAAGTAGTTCCACGCATGGCACTATGGTACTACTGGGGAGGACCGAGAGGTATAGAGGTGGAAGGTTAAAGAGGCGAACGGTCCACAAGCACAGAGATCATTAATAAGACTGTTAAAATATTCCAGATAAAATACGATACGGCTTGAATTAGAGGAGAGGCAGTAGGACTAGAGAGAAGGGGGCATATTTGAAAGTCATAGAGGAATACAGTAGAAGAGAATTTTGAAACTGATTAAATTTGGAAGGTATATGAGAACAAAGGTACTGAGATTGATATTTGGTCTCCGTCCTGGGGGACTGGATGAATGGTGTATTAGTCTTCTGAGGCTGCCAAACAAAACACCATCGATTGGGTGGTGTAAACAACAGAAATTTATTTCTCTGTTCTGGAGGCTGGGAAGTCCAAGATAAAGGTCATATAAGTTTCTTTCTGTGAGGTCTCTTCTCTTGGCTTGTAGGATGCCACCATCGCCCTATATACTCATATGACCTTTCCTTTGTGTGCATTCAGGGAGAATGAGCAAGCTCCTGGAGTCATTTCTTTGAAAGACACTGATCCCACATGAGGGACATGCCCCCCTGATCTCTCTTGCCTGAATTACCTCTCAAAGGTCCTATTTGCTAATACCACCACTTGGGGGTTAGGGCTTCAACATATACATTTTGGGAAACAATTTACTCCATAGCAAATGGTAATGTAAAAAATGTGAAGATAAATAAGAAGAAAGGCAATTTCGCCAAGGAGGAATGGGGGCAAGGCTAAAGAACATGAGTTTAATTTTAGACATTATGATGTCTGATTTCGGGTGCCTTTAGGAAATGCAGATGAAGATTTCTGGCAGACACTTGATTATTTAATGGTAAGGTTTTCAAACCCAGGGACAAAATTTGATTTGGAAGTATATATTTATTGCTCGTAAACAGACTGAGTGGAACATATGTGATGGAGAGAAGGACATACAAGACCCCTTGAGAGCACACATGGCCACATGTTGAGTGAGATGGACTCAGAGGACACAGACGGATGGGAAGAGAAACAGAAATCTGTGCTGTCACGGCAACAACAGATGTGGTTGTCATCATCCATACAGCATTCAAATAAGGATTCTGTTTCTTCAGTGTGGGCATTCGGATGTCATTGAGGAACTTGTTCCTATGACAATGCCTCCATCTGGTACCAAGTGTCATCAGCTCTGCCCATCCCTGCTCCGCTATGTCCAAGAATGGCCCTGAATACTTTGCCCACTATAGAGAAGTCCCGGTGCTGTAGGGAAGGTCTGTCTCATTGTTAGCCCGGAGAGTAGAATCCCACGCTAAATATGTGCTTTTGCAGATGGCTCTGTGACCCGAGGTTGACCCTCCCTGACCCGGACCACCTTCCTGAACAAGGTTCCTATGACCATCAGTTTCAGACACCTGCCCTCCTTTCTCGATACATATAGCCAATTCCCCACCCTGTCCCCTTTGTGTCTGACCTATCCCACTGCCTACAAAGGGAGACTCCCATTCCTTTCTGGATGCTTTCTATGTTTGATACATTCTGTTTTATGACCTGCCCCTTAATCCCTCTGCCCTTTATAGCTTTTGGAGAGCATTCTTTCAATAGGACCTCCCGATTCTTTATAACTGTTTTTTTTAAGGCAGTTACTGCTAGTGTTTGCAAGTCTAACTTTATTTTTTTTAAAAACCAAAATGAAACACACGCACACAAGAAGAATCACTGAAGCCCAGAGGAAGCATTATGGGAAGGGAGGCAGGACTGTCCTGTGACTCCACATTTTAAACAGGCGCCTCTGCTCAGGATGAGAATTACCTTGGCTAGGGCTTAGCTTTCCCAGTGGACCCTTGGCACTTAAGCTTTTTATTAAAAAAGTAAATTAGGGTTACTGTATCCCCTCACTTTACTTTGGAGGTAAAAATTTTAAATTAATTGTGGTCTAAACTGACATCAAACAGAGAGGTTCTGATAGCAGTCTGGCGGCCTTGAGTTTAGCCAGCAGAGATTTCGGTTATTGCTGCTGGGAATGGCTTGGCTGAGATATTTTTAATTTACATTTTTTCTTCCCTAACGAAGGATTGAATTATGACTTACTATAAAATCCCCAGCCTCGTGGAGAGAGAGAGAGAGAGAGAGAGAGAGATGTTGACTAACTTCCTCTGACTTCATTGAAGTGGAGCTATTTATTTGGAGCTAGGATTTAAGTCACAGGGGTGGCATTCTGAGGCATTTCTGCATTTAGGGCAGCCCTGTCTGGAAAATTCCTTCAGCTCCATTCAGGAGCCATCTCTTCGGGATAGAGGGCAGTGTTATAAGAGATAGGAAGGGCATTTCTGTACCAGCTGCTCATGTGGCACTTCTGAGGTGGCCACCCTGGTAGGATCAGTCACTGCGGTTCAAATTCCGGAACATCCCTGGCCCTTCTGAACCTGCTTTTCTTCCTCGGCAGGTGAGGGAATCCCAAATGTCAGCTTCCCCAGATAGCCACCACCTGTCCGATCCCCAAAGGACAGAACGAATTTGTAAACAGTAATCCCTGTGCTATAACTACAGCTCTCTTCCCACTGCATAGTAGGAACAGTAAAAATGTGGGTGTTGCAAAACCTAATTACCAGCCTGGAAATTTTCCCTCTATGGGCAGATGGTCTGATCAGGAGCAAAGACAGACATGTCCTTCCACAAACCAAGGGCAATTGTTACGCAACAGGCTTAGGTAACAACCACTAGAGCGGACAGCGTTAGGTAAAACTCAGTGATGTGTATTAAACAAAGTCCTTTGAATGCAGATAGTGCAAGGGAAAACAGCTTTTGAGGACAGTGGGCTCGAATCCCACCACAAGCACGGGCTACCCAGTGCTTACTTCATGAACAGAGTGGATGTATCAGGATTGCCTTTGCCTAAGACAACTGCTTCCTGGACATTTCCACATTTCAGGGAAGAGAGGACTTAAAACAGGAAACAGCACCAATACTGAAGGTAGAACTCAAGCATAACGACCTTGGAATAACATTTACTCTGTGCCTCTAGTTTTCTGAAAGCAGCTTTCCACTGTGAAAGTATTTTTTTGAACTTACCTGCTAGAGGAATCTTATTTCACAGTGTCACTATTGCTGCAGTGCCGACCAGTATATGGCATCTCGAGGTGCATGTTCATTCATTTAGAGCCACCTTGTAGACAGCAGCTGTGCTCCCCGGCCCTTGTTGCAGAGATAGAGCATTTTCTGAGGACTGGCTGAGGTATTGAGACATGCTGTGAAGTTCAATTAATGCATTTTTTTCCTAAATACAAAGGTTGTTTTTTTTCCCCCAAGCACTAAGCCAAGGAGCACATGTTGAAAGAATCTTTCTGTAGAAAACAGTCCCCATTTGGTAATGTACACGGCAAGTTGAAAGATGACATTCTGATTTTTCCAATCACTTCAAAAAAACACAACACACTATTCCCTATTTATTGTTTCTGTTTATCAAAGCTCAGATTCCTAAAAGCAAGAGGGAGATAATTTCCTAATGAAATTGAATTTTCTTTCTGGATAATGAAGGCCTTAAGAGTCCAATTTTTAGAAAAACTTCAACTGCAGGCTTACAAAATAGGAAAATAAAGGAAAAATATTTTAGTTTTTGAAGTCACACAACTTAAGCTTAACAGGCAAGTTGCCTTTTGGTACAGACATCAAATTGTTTAGATCAATGGTACGTAAACAGGTTTGCTCTTAGAATTTCCTGTTTCTTTCAGTTGGATGAATTGGTAGACAATGTTTACCCATGAGAAATAATGAAGGTCTCTCAACATTGCAAACTCAACAGTTGATTTGCCAACACGTGGCAAAGCTTTGGGACTCAATGCTCCATATGTCCAAGGACTCAGTATAAAGCCATTGAGTGGGGCACTTGTCCTTGTGGTCGTCCTAAGTAAAAGCGGTATGAGCGAGAGCAGAGCTGAGAGACACAGGTCCACCATACTCCAAATGCTACACAAGGGCCACATCTTTGGGGACCAGGGAGTGTTCATAAACATGTACCTGTGACACACTGATATCACTCAGTGGTTGCTGTCCAATGTATGCATTCATAACAATACTGAAATAGTGATTATGTTTTATGCTAATATTTTAATGAATTGAGAGCCCTGTGTTCTTACCTTATTTTGTTAAAAAGTATTCAGCTGAGAATACCCCCACACAAATAAATATTTATTTCCAAGGCTTAATAGGAAATTAGATTTCAGATAAGAAAGTATAGTGTCTTTCTGACATCTGTAGGGGGAAAAAAACTAGTGATAATGTTTTAAGCATATTTTGTTGCAACAGCGTTTTACCTAATAGTACTAAGATTACTTGGGTCACCCACGCATAAATGACAGGAGAAGAAATGGCTGTCACTCATCCTGAAATATGAAGGGAAGGAGAGTGGTCAGGGGCACAGATCATTCGGAAGTGAAGATGTACGCTGGGATCCATGCATCCCCTTTGCCTCTTCTGTCATTCCTCAAAGGTAGAAAGCATGCCTTCCTCCTTGTTCTTATTAATCTGCAATGTAGTCTGAGCTCCTGATTTCACTATCAATCCTCCCTTCCCTTACGATCTGGGTACTGAGCTATGCTCTTATGTTATTAGTGATATTTTACCGATTAAAACTCTGAACAATGTGCCAGACCTTACTCATTATGTCAGCCTCCAAAGGGGTATGACTGGGAATGGGGAGCGGGAAAGGGCAGAGTGAGTGTCTGCCCATGAATGTGACTTTCTAAGGATAACTGAGCATGACTAAGGAGAAGAGGCTTTTCAAAACACAGTCAAAATGTTGTCATTGAACAACCAAACTTAAGATCATGCTTCATAATATCTGTGACTGACCTACTGTCTAAAGGCTTGCAAATGGTTTCTCTTCCAAGCAGAAGTAGGCAATGAGAATTTTATTCTAGCAACTCTCTATTTCAAACAGAATTCTGTAGGAGGTGTAGGTCTCTTTATACATTATTAAATCTCTCACTGAGGATTTTTCCCCCAGAAATTTGACCTAAAGTTTTCATTGGAAACTATTGAATTCTGAGTTGATTTGGAATGCTTAGCAACTCAAATGAGCTGCATCACTCCGAATTAGATTTTATGTTCCAAGTACTGAAGTGTAGTTCTAACATCTGCAAGAGAATCTGGAACTTTCTGACCTTCGCCAGCCCCACCTCATTGTGCCATGGTCAAGCTTCGTTCAGCAGCACCTAACAGGTTCCCCTGTTTACAGCAGAAACGAGAACTAAGTTGGAAGTGCTTTCTTTCCTGCTCCATGATTCCAGCCAGATGCACATGGAACCTGAAGGAACTTGTGGATTGCTCTTGCTCCGTCATGCCCTTCACTGTCCCTGTGAACCGGCACAAGAAGGAATGCACTGCCGGTTGCCCGGCTGCAGTAGGAGAACTAAGCAGGGATTTTAATAAACAGGGGAAGCAGATGGAGGCTAGGAGCTCTTGCAAAGTTAAAAGAATTGTGTGCTTAATAGACTACATGCTTAATAGCAGTAATAGCTGCCAAGTCTCCACATAACTCACTGATATGCATGAACTGTAGCAGCAAGAAAGTGACTGCTTTCAGTCTCAAGGACTTTCCTAAAATTCAAGGTTGTAAGAACCTAACCTAGAGAATAATTACTTGTCCAGACGTGATAACAGACTCTGGCAGAACAAAAATGACAGCTTGATTCACAGACAAATACAAGTCGGTCTTGGATGTCTGGCTTCCATTTTTCTGTGGAGAGATAGATGTCTTTAAAAAGCCTCAGCAGTGAACATCCTGTCCATTTAAAAGGTCAGACACTGAAGTGTATCAGAGGAGATGATGCTGCACAGACCATTGAGAAGAAAGAAAATGATTTCATTATCCTTGTTCATCTGCTGTAGATTAATTCAGTTCCCATCATCGTGGCAATTAAGGCACTTCTGTAGTGCTGTCCTGACCTAGCTGAGGGGGCACCAGGTAACACAGAGCAGCACCAGGGAAGAAGGCAGCTATGGCTGAATTAATATTCTTCAGGAACAAATGCTGTTTGGAACAGGGTTTGGAGTTGGTGCATTCAACAGCAGTTGATTAAGAAAAAGGGATACAAACAAACAAACAAACAAACAAAAAAAACCCACCCCTAGAAACATTTCTCTATGCGTGAGAAGTGAAATTTGCATCTTGGGTAGCCAGGGAGCCATACCAGGGCTTGAAAACCATCATGTAAAAGACATTTTGCTATTCACAAGGGCCACTATAGAAGTGAAAGGGGGGCGGGGTGAAGATAGAAGAATGCTGGGAGGAGTACTACCCTCCCATGTCAAACAGACAGCTGATGTTCTGCCAACCTGAGCTTCTCGGTAGTTTAAATGCAGCATCTGAAAAGAACACAATAGATCCTCCTAAACTAGCTTCTTTTGTTTTTCTTATTTTTCTGTTTTCTGTTCAATCCCTCCAGCTCAAAAACCTTGGCCATCATGTTCAACTACTCATCTAGTGCCCCTTATATTACTTGCCAATTTATGTTCATTCTACTTCCACTGCCTTTGCCATGTCTTCTTGATCTCTTCCCCTCTTTCCACTCCCACTTACATGATCCTCACCTTCCTTACCCCTTGCTCGGACAACCGTAATAGCTTTCAAATTGTCTCCTCACCTGTCCTTTCCAAACTAACGCAATCTACTCACAACCTAAATATTAATCTTCCTCAAGTCTATCCTTAATCATGTCACCATTCTCACTCGAAAATGTCAAGTGGCTTCCCAGTGACTACCAAATTAATACCAAGTTTTCACCGTAGCATTCAAAGCTCCACACAGCACATCTTAGTTGATCATTTGTGCCTCGTTCCCCATGGGTCTTCCCAGCCCCTTATGCTCTCTCTGGTCAATCCAGACTACCAGCCAATCCTCAGCCAAATGTCCTGAGCAGCTCAATTTGTGTTTTTGTTCATTTATTTTCCTTCTTGGAATGCCCTTTTCCCTACTTTATCTCAGAATCCAACCCATTCTGCAAGGGCAAGCATGGAGCATATCTTGACCTTCCCCTACAAAACATAATTTCTCTCCATTATTTGTACTTTTCTGAAGACACTAATCATATCCCTGTAAAATAGTTAGGAGATTACAAGAACTTGGGTGAGAAGATCTGTTCAACCTTTTCTCTTGTGAATTAGGGTAAGATATGAAATCTTTTAAAAATTTCAGTTTATGGAGTTCTTGCCAAGATGGAGGCATAGGTAGAAACCCTTCGCTTCCTTGCACAACCAAAAGGAGGATAACAACCAATCTAAAATCAGTAAACAACTAAAATTGCCAGAAAATCAAACTGCATGGAACTCCAACAACCAAGGAATTAAAGAAAACATCAGCCAGAACAACCAGACCAGTAAGATGGACTACATGGGCCAACTCAGAAAAAAACGTGGAAAGGTGGCTGGGGGTGGGGTTGACTGATGAGCTCTGCAGAGCCACATGGGAGGGGCTGACTTAGGAGGAAAACTGAGACTCGGAGCTGACTGTGGACTAAGACTGGGGTTGCCACAGTGAGAGATACTTCCATTCTGACAGGAGAGTCTGTTGGAAAGTATTCTAGAGACAAGCAGGCAAGCTGCATTGTTCCCTCTCTGGCCTCTCTCCCACAGGCAGTGCAGCAAAGAGGGTTGCCCTGCCCAGGTGAATACCTAAGGCCCCGCCCGCTTACAACCTATCAGCTGCACCAAGACAAAGAAATCTGGCCCAGATGAAAGAACACAGCAAAACCTCAGAAAGAGAACTAAGTAATGAGGAGATTGCCAACCTATCTGATGGAGAATTTAAAGGCTGGTAATCAAAATGCTCCCAGAACTGATCGAGCTTGGTTGAAAAATGAAAGAACAAATGAAGGATACCCAAAATGAAATAAAGCAAAATATTCAGGGAACCAACAGTGACAAGAAGGAAACCAGGATTCAAAGCAACAATTTGAAACAAAAGGAAGAAATAAACATCCAACTGGATCAGAACAAAGAAAAAAATCCCAAAAAATGAAGAGAGGCTGAGGATTCTCTGCGACAACCTGTAATGTTCCAATATCTGAATTGCAGGGGTGCCACAAGGAGAAGAACAAGAAATTGAAAACTTACTTGAACAAATAAGAAAGGAGAACTTCCCTAATCTGGCAAAGGAAATACACTTCCAGGAAGTCCAGGAAGCTCAGAGAGTCCCAAAGAAGTTGGACCCAAGGAGGAACACACCAAGGCACATCATCATTAAGTTACCCAAGAGTAAATACAAAGAGAAAGTCCTAAAAGCAGCAAGAGATAAGAAGACAGTTACCTACAAAGGAGTTCCCATAAGGCTATCGGCTGATTTCTGAAAAGAAACCTTACAGGCAAGAAGGGGCTGGAAACAAGTATTTGAAGTCATGAAAGATAAGGAACTATATCCAAGATTACTCTATCTAGCAAAACTTTCATTTAGAATGGAAGGGCAGATAAAGAGCTTCCCAGATAAGGTTAAGTTAAAAGAGTTCATCATCACCAAGCCCTTATTATATGAAATGTTAAAAGGACTTATCTAAGATAAAGAAGATAAAAATATGAACAATAAAATGACAACAAACTTACAACTATCAACAAATGAACCAAAAAGAAAAGAAAAACAATGAAAACAAAAACTAAGCAAACAACAAGAACAGGAACAGAATCATAAAAATGGAGATCACATGGAGGGTTTTGAATGGGGAGGGGGAATGGGGAGAATGGAGGAAAAGTTACAGGGAATAAGAAGCATAATTGGTAAGTACAAAATAGACAGGGGGAGGTTAAGAATAGTATAGAAAATGGAAAAGCCAAAGAACTTATATGTATGACCCAAGGACATGAACTAAGGGGGGGATTGCTGGAGGGAATGGGGGTACCAGGCAGAGGGAGACAAAAGGGAAAAAAATGTTACAACTTTAATAGCATAATCAATAACATATACTTAAAAAAAGTTATCAGCATCCCCCACCTCTCTCATAGTATTTACTATAATCCTTTGCATTAACATGCTTAACAATATTGAGTAAATTGAATTAAAACATATATCACAAGTTTTCAAAGAATAAGCCTGTTTAAAAGAGATAAAACTCTGTACTCTCCTGATATTTTTAAAACTCTCTATTTCCTTCGGAAGTTAAACTGAAACTTGAATCTAAGATTTTCAAGTCACAAACAAACAACCTTCCTTAACATCATACTTTCAATATTGAAAAAGAATAGTTGTTTTTTTTTCTCCCAGAAACCCCTGCCAAGGGTCCTCAGAAATTGCTGCATATTCACTGATATCAACTGTATGATTGACTTTCATCATGAATTTCTATACTCAAACCTGACTCTACGCTTTAATTTTTATTTTTCTTTGTTTTTTTATCCGAATTTATACTATCTAATTTCATCTCATGCCTTTTTAAGTTTTCTTAAATCCTCTCTAGAACAAGGCTTCAAAGCCAACCAATAAACAAAAAGACACATTTATGCCATGTAACTATGTGCTACATGTGAAATACTATTAACGGCCTCTGGCTATCAGATGAGAAGGAAAAAAGAACATGTACAAACATCATGACAACTTTAAACACGCTTTTACTTCCAGGTTGCACAGGCTTATGAAGTCATGCAACTTCACTTTCTTAGATTACCATTTCCTAGATTGGCTTGTTATGGAAAAACAATGTATTCCACACTTGTTCTGCGTCTTTCTTTTCCAGTGGGGCGGGAAAGAAATAATGATTAATAAGATGTTGCTATAAAAGTCAGTACTTTGTGTTGCCCAAGGAGCAATGTGTTTATTGCTGTTATTGGGACTATTACATTTGTGTTTTCTGCAGTCATTTTGCTCAGTATTTGTTTTTTAAAATAAAAGTGTCACCAACAGAATTCTGGCAGATATTCTATTTACAGTATTAAAATTAAGGTAAATAGAGATTGTAGTCCTAACAGTTTGTTTATCCAAATATTTTATAGCAATAAAAGCAGACAATCCATTAGTAAAAGAAAATAATAATTATCTCTAATTCATGAGGGTTCTCTTAGCATAAATATAAAGAATTAGTGTTTATTGGAAAATAATGAATAGGCATGAACATCTGCACAAAATATATAGGTCTAAGTAAAAAAAATGTAATTCTAAGCCTGGGTAACAACAGGCAAAAATGGGCAAAGGAAATATACATATAAAACACAAACATCATCATAGAGTATTAAGGAAGCTTTAATCTCAATGTGGGTCCATAGTTACAGAAATTAACTGTGCCCATAGATTTTTACATTACCCATCTTTTGCTGCAGAGAAAAAACCTCACCCTCAGTCTACCAAAAGGAACTAAAGAAATGATTTTCACAAAGCAGCAAACTATAATAAAAAAAAAAATCCGGTGATGGAGCTCACCATTTGGGGTATTATATTATTTGAACATGAGAAATAAAAAAAAGATTAAAGAGTGACATTTGGGGAAATGAAGCCATAAGAAGTTCATATATTAAAGAGCAGTGCAAACAGATGAAGTGTAAAGTGACAGAGTTATTATTTTTTGTTATTAAGATTATTGCAGCAGTCATTTTATGTTGTGGCTCACTGTTTTTATTCATCCTGAAGCCTCTTCTGAGCACTAGAAATGGCAAGATCAGAGGACAAAAAAGACAACTGTGCCTGAACTGAAATGTCATTGGCACTGAACCAATGGATACCTCTAATGGAGCAGACAATTCATTCTCATTTCCAGTTGGCTAAATTACCTGTGGTCCACACAGGGTAGAAAATAAAAAGAAATCGCAAATGGCATCACTTACAATCTGGGATGTGGCAAAGAGTTCTGAGGGTCAAAGCAGCTGCATTCTGGCAACAGGCAGCAACAGTCACGTGTGCTTGGTACAAGAAAGCCCAGCTATTAATTCAGCTGACAGCTCCCTTTGGCCAAGATGTACAGTCAACATCCAGTAGGACCGCTTGTGAAATATTTCCTCCGCCTCCTTGAGGCAGGCAAAGAAGAATCTCCGTGACCTGCTACCGTCCCCGCCTACCATCAAAGATCTTCCTCCATCAAGTTTTATTATAATTCCCAACACAATTTTTAAGGACATTTAAAATATGCTTAACTATATCTTCAATTTGGATTCAAAAGGAAAGTTACTTAAAGGATAATGTCTCTGGCTTCAGGGGCATACATAGAAATAGAAATAAATGGCTTTTCCAGTAGATTAAATGCCAAGACTAAATTGAAGTATTTGACATGCTGGGGGAAATGTAATTTATTACAAGTGGGCTACAGGTTGTGGTGAAAGTTCCAGTAATAATAAGTCAAAGTCAGTGTTGATTTTAATGACACATATTGTTTCCATTTTTGTTGCTGGTTCAGTTTGTTTTTTGTTTTGTTTTGTTTTGGGTTTTTTTTTTTTTTGTTGTTGTTGTTGTTTTTTTTTTTTGCTGAAGTTGATCTTCTTTTCCTGCGTAAGAGACAGCTGAACTGCAGTTGTACAAGCGCTGCCTGAACTAACAAAGACTCATCATGCCATTTGTAAAATGGCCAATTTTTAAGAAATGATTTCCAACTATATGTCTGCTGCCCAAAGCAATCCTGTTTTAATCCAAGCACTTGGTATTCATTTCCACCACTCGAAAGTAGAATTGATAGAATTTCTGTATTCTAAAGGGCATTCTGAGAACTGGGCGGTATATTCAGCAGAGGTAGGTATACTCAACTGGAGTATTCACTCCAGCAGCTTACACACAGGTTTTGTGCAGGGTTTGTAAATTCACCTATTTATTTCCCAGAAATAATGTCAGAAGTGAGCTTTCTGGAAAGATTTTTCTTATTCCCATATAGTCGATGGGTCAAAATGTCTTTTGGAGAGAACAGATGAGTATTTGGATGTTTCAAAAACCTAAGAAATTCAGACTGCCATGCACTTGGGAAACAAAAGGATGAGCACATCCTCCTCTCTCCCCTCCCCCACAACCACCAAAATGACAATAAATTATGCAAAGAATTAATAAATCTATAACAGTTCTGGCAACAGGGAAGACTGCCTGAGATGCCTAGAACAGTTTGAAGAATGTCTAGAATCTAGAAAGCATATGTATGGGTCGTTACAGACTACAACCCAAAATATACATAGGAAAAAGTTAGAAAGTCTTGGTTAGGATTTAGAAAAAAAGAAAAGGTGAGAAACATGGAAGAAAGAAGCAGAGTAAACACATGATCAGCAATGCCCTAGCCTGGTGACAGCAAGAAAAAGAATTTAGAAGGACGTGACAGGGATACAACATGTTTCAAATATTCGGAAAGTCTGGGCTGCTGTAATGCATCTTTTCTCCTAAGAGACCAAAAGGCAGAATGACGATTCTACACCTGTCTCTGATCTGAGTTTCTCATTCCACAGGAGCTGCACTGACCGCTAAACTTCTTAAGCCTCCGTGAGGAAGTGGTGAGAAAACTAGAAGCTGTGTTCACTCACGGATCTTCGTGATCTCTTGAGCAATGAATGGTCTCTACAGCTCCCTACAACCTCTTTGATTGCAAATAGTGACCCAGGGCAGTATAATCTCTTAAGGGACAAAGTCTGGAGTCACAGTCTCTGAATTTGATCCAGATTTTGCAAATTAGTAGCTATGCAATATTGGACAATTACTTCAGGTTTTTTTTTTTTTTTACCTCACTTTCCTTATCTATAAAATAGTTAGATCTGTATCTACCATTTGGGGTTGTTGTGAGTGTTCTGTAAGCTAATGTACGTACCCAGCACATAAATAAACACTATATGTGGTTTTTATTATTATTATAAAAATTACGATTGTTAATTTGAAACAGTTGAGGAACTTAGTGTAAGAAAATAGGGACATAAAAGAGAAATAAAAAATAATACAAGAGATAAAAGAGAAAATGAGAATGTTAAAAGATGTGAGAGATAGGTTCATTATCTAATCAGACTTCAGTAGCAAATGAAAGTGGGGAGATAATCAAAGGAACAGAAAACGTCTCCAAGCTGACTATCTCTGTTATTAGATTAAAAGAGATCCCTGGGTACACAAAACAAAATAAAAGAGAACACAAGAAATGTCTTGTGAAATTTCAAAACTATAAAATTGAATAGGAAAAAAAACCCCTAAAAGTTCCCAGAGAAAAAACACAACTTGCTTGTAAGGGAACGCAAACCAAACTTGAATGAGGCTTCTCATCAGCAATATTGGAAGCTAGAGATCATTGATACATTTTCTTCAGTTTCTCAGGAAAATAACTTTGGAACAAAATGCTACATCTAGGTAAAATATCAATCAAGTGTGGAGTTAAATATATTTCATATATTTATGTTTTCAAGCATAAATTTTCAAGCATACGACTCAGGAAGTGTAGGTGACACACACACAAAAACAGATTGGAAGACAAAAAACTTATTTGAAGATAAACTTAGGCAAAACAAAAAAGAAATTTTAAAAAAGTAAGACATGAGAAGCAAAGAATTGGGGAACAAACCTAGGATTCTGATGAAAAGAAATTCTGAACTGTCAGCTTACTAGTTAAGATGCCTTCAGCTGTAAATAGCAGAAAGTCCTAACTCATCTGGTTTAAACGTAAAAAAAAAATTATTTCAAGAATCAGAACATTCTGAGTTAGCAAGACTCCAGGGTTGATTAATTAATCGGTTCAATTTTGTAACCATAGATCCAATTTATTTTCAACTTTCTACTCTGTCGCCTTCTGAAAATTTGCCCCAAGGATTGCAAACTGGCCAAAAGAGTTCAGATGTAACATTTAGACATCAGTAAGTCCAGGAGAGAGAGAGAGACAGAGACAGAGACAGAGAGAGAGAGAGAGAGAGAGAGAGAGGAAGGAAGGAAGGAAGGAAGGAAGGAAGGAAGGAAGGAAGGAAGGAAGGAAGGAAGGAAGGAAGGGAGTCTTCCTTTGTGCAGGCCCCTTCTTCGTACTCTTAATCAGTGAATAAAACTATTCCAGAAGCCCTTAGTATATTTACTCTTATTTCTCATTGGCCAGAATTGTGTTCTTGTATATCTTCAAACAATCACAGGCAAGGAGAATGGGATTATCATGATTGTTTAAGACAAAACAGAAAGTTTCATGAGTGTATTACATCTGTCCCCAAACATCAAAGCGTGTGCATTAAACATGTGCAATTTTTTTATCAATCCCACCTCAATTTTTTAAAAAAGACAAAACAAAAAATGACCATTTTTGAGTAATATGGGAAAGCAATACATGTTAGATTAAGATTCATGATTTACAAATGAAATTGGTACAGATGTAAATTTACAAGTTAAATTGGTACAAATTAGAACCAAATATCAGTAAGCTCTATGAAGAACATTCTCAAGAATAAAATTGAGACCATTTACAGAAATTTTATGATTAAGATGATCATGATTAATGATGGAGAGAGGAAGGCATATGACTTCTCTGTAAATAAGAAAAAAAGGCATAAAATTAAAACTCTAAGGAGAAGAGAAAAAATAAAACCTGTGTAAGGTCACTGTCCTGAGCACTTGATGGAAGTGCATAACTCAGAGTATCCTGAACAGGAAACCCGAACCCACCGATCCAGTCATTTAGAAAAGACTGACAGATACTTGAATTAGTGCGTAGCCATTTTGGATTTATAATAGGCACAGTTTCTAATCAGTTCTCCGGTATGTATTTGTTTGTTACTCCGAACACCATTTATCTCTTTTATAGGATATTTTGTTTACAGATCAACCTTTCTTAATTTCTTTTGGAAAATCATCCTGAAAAGAAATGTAAGTTTTAGCAGTTGTTCTTTAAGGATTTAAAAAGGTTTCAAATTGTTTGATCTTTACATAGGCATAAGCACTCTCTTCCGATCCCTATGAGATATCCGAGTCAGTCAGTTTTACACCTTGGAAACACAACTTTAAGAAATACGCAGTTTAAACAAAAATAAGCACCAGCTATGAATGATAACTTTAGAAAAAACTTGTAGGAACTAACATCTACTATGTTGAAGACCCATTAAAGTTTAGGCGTTTTTTGGTGGTTTTTTTTTTTTTTTTTCAGACTTACTACAGGTTCTTCGCTATCATTAAATTTAAGTAAAATTAAATCTATTATAATTTTGTGAAATTTAAAATTTGTTAGTTCATGCTCACTACCTGTCTACATAGCTGTGGTGTAACTTATTACAATTGGTCCTCTCCACCAAACTGAATACAAGTTTGAGTAAAAGCTGCTCTTCTTTTTTAGCTCTGATTTTCCACCACAAACGCGGGTTGGGCTCATTAAAGGGCCTTGGATATCGTACTGGATGATCCATCCACACAAGCCAAAGCCTGCCAGTTGTCCTCATGGAACCAAGCAAAGGTGACGTCACCAGTTTCCGCCTTCCTGAAGACTTCCACCTACCTCCACACATACACCAACACACTCACCCAGCTAATGAAGCCAGTCCTTGCAGTAACGAGGTTTTATCAGATGAATTGAATTAGAAATCCTCCAGGTGGAGAAGTTAGCAAATAAGTGTAAGCAGTATGTTGTGGCCAGAAAAATACAAGTTCAAAGGTTTTGTTAGTGAATGAATAGCATGAGTTAAAAGGAACTGTATGGTGGGGCTGTAAGTACCCGATAAAATAATTTAAGTGCTGCACAAACTAAAAGTATTTCTGTATTTCCTATCTCATACAAACCTTATGAAATAGCCTATGTAAAATTGCTCTGGAAATTGCAAAAGAATACTATTAATGTTAATAAAGAAATAGGATATTTCAAATACAGTTTCAGTGTTAGATCATTTCATGTACAAGAAAGTGAAAATATTTCTTAATATATCTTGAAAACACACATTTAGAACTGCACACCATGAAGTCTAATTAACGTACTTTTTTCTCACCTCCTTTCAGATGGATGGATTATAATCCACTTTAGTTCTTACTAAACATAGTAACAATTAGACCTTGCTGCAGGAGAGGCTTCAAATCTTTCTCTCTTTTTCTCTTAATATTTTGCAGAGAAATATCTAAAATATTTTGGTTGTGTCCCTTTCTACCTATTTCCTTAACCTTCCTCCTGGAGTTCCTCAGCACATCACACCCACACTGACCGCAGCTCTGCACTCCCTTAGGCTCTGATTCATCAAAAACAATGGTATTTTTTTAAAATCATTGCAACCATCTTATGAGTATTTATAATAAAATCAATGTGGTAAGGAGGGACACTGTGAACAAAGGTACAAAAACTGGAAAGATGGCAGCCAAAATTATCATTTAATGGATGAATTGGAAAATGTCCATGGAGATGTGGCCAGACAGTGCATAAAATAGACATGGAAGTGATAGTCTAGTTCTTATTTCTATTGCTCCATTTCTGAAAGGATCCTGACCACCGTTTCGGGGTGATTTCTTTTCATCTTGCTTTTTCCTCCAGAGATATTCCTGAATTTCTTACTTTCCACAGAATGGTAGGTAAACAGATAACTATAATGAGAATTATTAAGCTTTTAAAAAATTAGTTGTCTGTAGAGTAAAGAAAAGCAAGGCAAAGTAGTGGTATTATAAACTGTTAAAAAGAGTAGAGAGATCACAATTTGTCCTCAGGCATTATTTTCAATTTTTTTCTTTATAGTTGGTATATGTCTTTTAATTAACATTGCTCATATGGCAAATGACCTGCTTTCTTTTAAATTTATAAGAATGTTATTGCTTCATGGGAGTAACAAAGCCTTTATCTGGTATTTATAATTGTTCTTAAGACCTAATTTATTCTCCAGTGCTATATACTGAACTGGCTAGCTACCTTTTCATAGCCCCAAGTAAGCCATAATTGGAAATAAAACAGCAACTGCTCCTTAAGACCAATGGACAATCACCAATAATAGCCAGGACTGAAGCCATATATATTTTTTTTTTCAGCCAGTCTGAGGATAACCTTTTTGCTTTCCCAACATTATGATCATGTGCATCTCAATTAAAAATCTTAATTATAGTCAACCTCAAAGAACCTTGTTAAGTTTAGGTCAAATCCTCCTGGCAGTATCTATATATAAGCAGTCCATAGCATAACTGGGGAGAGGCTGGGAAAGAAATCTCATGGCATTTTTACTTAATGTACTAGCATATTAATCAGGGTTCTCCAGAGAAACAGAACCAACAGGATGGATAAACACACAGACAAATATACACATATACATATATACATATATGTAATATAATACTAGAGTAGATAGCTTTAGGTAGAACTCAGTGATGTATGTTAAATCCTGGAAAAATAAAAATAAAGACATATCAACAAAGAGAAGGCATATTTGTGCCAGTCACATAATCCCTAAATATTACCTTCTACTAGTCAAAGAATTTTCTATTTCTCGATGCTTATTAATAGAGGATACGTAAAGTTATTTACACTTATCTGTGTTCATGCTGGGCTCAATTTAACTAGAGTCTGTATAAATACATAAAGTACACACTTTAGGCAGGACGTGATCACCCATATGGAGTAGCGCCGTCGTTCCCTTGCCCCAGCATTCCTATGAAAATGGAAAGCTCCAACTTACTGGACGGGAGGCTTTGCCATCTGATGTGGTGTCAGTGCTTCCTCAACGAGAGCCTAATGCACCGTCTGAAACGCTGCTTTGCTGCAGATAGAAAGTCAAAATTGTGCTGATATTTTACTCCCTCTGCACTTTCCATTTTGGCAGCGTGGCTTTCTGGCTGGCTGCTTTAATCATTTTAAGTGCTGGAACTAAGAACACATTTAACACTTTCCATTAATAAAGAAAAATGTGGTCCAGGAATACCCAACTTAGAATCTTGGAGGTCAGGGAGTTTAACCTCCATCCAATTCAGGGAACTCTGCATCACTTGTCTGACAGGTGGTTTTTCGGGCTCTGCTTAAAACCTTCCAGTCATGGAGAATTCCGTGCCTTCACAAGGCAGGAAAAATTCCAAACGTGGTTAAACTGGCAGAATCAGTTCCAACGTTTAGACGTGATATATCTGTATCTGTTAGGATAGGTAGGTTCATATGCAAGTGACAGAACATCTAAACAGAGTGGCCTGGACACACCAATCCTTTTATTTTAAACAAAATAAAAAGTGTCCAGCAGTGGCAGTGAAGGGCTATTATGGAAATTCCACAAATTCATCAAGGACTCGGGGACTCAGATCCTTTCAGGCCCAGAGTGTCAAACCTAGCACTTCATCTGCATGGACACAAATGGCTTGAATCCCTGCTATGGGGTTTAATTCCCAACCAGCATGAAGGGGAATGGAGCTATCTTTTAAAGAAGATTTCAGAAAGCTGAAATGCAATACTCTCTGCATATCACACTGTCATGTGAATATAGTCACACGAAATGCCTTAAGCAAAGGCTAGCACAGAATTCAGTTTCTGATCGAAGCGGTCACGCCCAGATAATGGTTGTAGGTCCTGTTACGAAGGAAGATGGGCAGAGTGCGATTCAAGTAGAAGAGGGTCTGGCGAACATTTCTGCAAAGGGCCAGCGAGGAAATACTTCCATCTTCGTAGGCTATCTGATCTCGGATGCAAATACTCAGCTCTGCTGTTGCAGCGCAAAAGCTGCCAGAGCCAACATGTAAGCAAATGAACGTAGCTGTGTTCCGATAAAACTGTATTTGTGCAAACAAGCAGCGGCCCAGAGTTAGCCGGGTTGCTAACTTACCTCGGAAACAGACAAATAGGAAGCCGTGCCACACGGACTAATGTAGCGGGAATATTTATTTTGCTGATAACCTTTGTCCTATTGTTTGGTCAGAATATGTAGGCAAGTAGATCCTTGGTTCCATTTTACAAGAAATGCTGATTAAGCTGTGGTTTTAATTTTTTTAACTTTGTATTCCATCTTTGATATGGTCCACCTTTTCTACCATTGGTAAATTTATTAAGCATGCCTCCAAAACCTTTCAAATTGCTAATAAAAATGTTGAATAGGATAGCAGTATGCATGTTCCAGAGATTTCTTTCACAGTTCAACAAATGAATATTTATTGACCATCTATTATATACCAGACACTAAATCATCATTCAAGCTATAAAAGCATCAAAGATGGAGCACTTGCCCTTTACCACTAGGCAGCACAGGTCAGAGTTAAAACTTGGCAGCAAATCAGATTCATATAAGGAGCCTGATCAAAGTATGGATTCCTGGAGAACACATGGGGAGACTTTAATTCATCTGATTTGCCCTGACTGGTGTGGCTCAGTGGATTGAGTACCAAACTTCGAAGTAAAGGGTTGCCAGTTAGGTTCCCAGTCAGGGCACATGCCTGGGTTGTGGGCCAGGTCCCCAGTGCGGGGTGCACAAGAAGCAATGACACACTGATGTTTTTCTCCCTCTCTTTCTCTCCTTTCCCCTCTCTCTAAAAATAAATAAATGAAACCTTAATATAATTCATTTGATCTATGGTAGGTTAAGAGTCAAGACTTCTTTATTTTTAGTAAGACACATTAGTGATTCTGATATAGTCCATGATTTGGAACCTAATGCCAATTGTCATTAAGGCCATTAGTGGCCATTGGTCATTAAGGTCAATTCCCTTATCCTGCCTACAATGACATGAGAGGCTTTATCAAATGCCTGGGTGACTTGAAGATGTGCTCTCTATCTAGCCTCTGAGTTCTTTAAGACTGGTATTCCGTTTGTTGTTGCTGCTGTGGATTTTGTTCTACTGTGAGATTAGTTGATCATCAATCCTAGTAAATAGTGAGGACCTTGTTCCTTTCTTACTTAGAAATGTTATCACAAATAATAATGTTACTAGTTACTAACATGTACCCTAACTTGGCAAAGTGCTAAATACTTTCCACATATCACTTTACATAAACCCCACAACAGTCTTATGAGTGGTACTATTATTAACCATATTTTACAAATGAATAAACTGAAATGCAGAGAGTTAACTAATTGCCCAGGGTCAAAACTCTTGCAAGAAGTAAAGCAATGATATAATCCTAAATTCACCCTATTTCAGAGCATTTACTTTAAACCATTCTTTCCTACCATATCACCAAATCAACTCTTCAACATTTATTCCTGGATTTCACTAAATTTACATAAGATTTATTAATCCACGTGACCCAGACTATACCCTTTCCTCCTTAAAAAGTCGTCTCAGGCCAGACACGAAAGAATCCATACTACATGATTTCTTTTATAGAACATGATAAACAAGAGAACAAATTCATGCTAATGTCGGCATGGCAGTTACCCTTGGATGGGGGTGGGTGGGGCCTCCCAACATGCTGGTAATGTGTTTCGGATCTGGCTACTGTTAACGTGCAGACTAACTCACAATGGAACATGAATGTTAACTGCTAAATAAGAAGATCAGATAAGAAAGCATGACATGTCAGAGGGAGGACTGGCTGTTCTTGCTGTGCAGGGCAACCTTTCTCAAAAGCACATTGCATAATGCCCTTCATGTTAAAAGTCCTTCAGCTGCTTTCAATCAGTTCTCGAGTGGGTCACACACTCTTGGCTTAGAATAAGAGGCTCCTCTTGATCTCACCTGTCTTCACTGCTCCAAGTCCATACCTTTACAGCCCCACCCAGCCCCCGTGTTTCCTTTTTCAGGAAGCCGTCTCTGATGGCACGAGCCTCCAATTCTCTTAGTTTGGGTGTACTTGTAAAATCTCAGGTACATTCCTCTCATAGCTATTATTACTTAGGTATTCCCCTCTCTGCGCAATTGTGTAAACCTAAATTCCTGCCAAAGACACTTTCAATAGACATGGTAGGCTGCCCACTTAATACCCATTAACCCAGTCTTCCTTTTCAGCACAAACTAGCTTTAGCCAAGTATCCAGCTTTCAGGGTAAGATACCTTATTCTCAATTCAGAGTCAATCCTAGATTAGTATATTGGTTTTACTGCCAGTAATCAGTTTAGGGATGGAAAAGTGACATACTTCTGGCCAACAAGACATGAAAGAATGTCAACTGGGTGGTGGGAAACTCCTTGTAAGATTTCTTCACTTTTAAAAAGTGACAGAGAACAGACTTCTGTTTTTGGACATTGTTAAGTCTGGAAATTCTGTGGGAAATGTGGAAATGGAAATATATAAAGAAGCTGACTTTTCTAGGTCTTCATTAAGTGGATGAATTAAAATCAAGAGCCACCTTACCTTGGGGCTTATTGTCATGTTACCTGCAGCTAAAAATATCCTAAATGATACAAAATTGACTTTTTTATTTTTTGTGTTCTTTTCTGTATAAACAAAGAATTCAGATAGTTGAATCTATGCCTATTCATCAGGGCTATATTTCTTAAACAATGGTTTGTGAGCATTCAGAAATTCAAAATTATTCAAGGAGATGTTCAAGTCAGCAATGTCATTTGTCCTAATTTCTATCGTTTTTAAATCAAACAACGGATAATGCATATTTTATTTAAAATGGAATAGTTGGAGAACCTCTGAATACTTCCAAGATGAAATTAAAGTGAAGTTCTTGATGATTGCATCAATTAGTCTAACTCTCATCCAATAAATATTGGTGCCATCATGATTATTTTTACACTTATATGTTGGTTTTGCTTTTACCAATAATATAGTATCTAATTTATACCCATGATGAACAAGTGGCTAGATTAAATAGAAATAAAGAAAGCCCATGCTGAAGTACTAATTAATGAGGAGTATAGACATAATAATAACTGCAAATTTGCCTCGATGTGATCCACGCGAGATCCAGTTCCATAAGTTACATTTATCTGTTCAAAATTCTGCTCAGCATCAAAGGATGCCTTTTGTACTTTGAAAATGAAAGTTAAATAGATAAAATCTACTGATGATTATATCTAATTTGCCTTTTCATTTATGGGGAATAAAAACTTTCCACACCCACAATCTGTTACTTGAAGAGAAGAGCTTACAAATTGCAATTTAAAATCTTCCCTTTTATCTCACCATTTAAAAAAAGCAGAAATTATAGAAATAAGCTCACTGATTTTTGAAGTGTAAAACAAAGAATGCTAAACAAGGTCATGAAATGTTTTGTACACTTTTGTTATTGTATATTTTAATGGCACATTTAGAACTGAAGTACAGAGAATTTTTTGTCATTAAAAACTATTTGGATATAATTTTTGACTTACACAAAATTTACAAAGTAGCACAGGGAGTATCCCATATGCCCTTCACCCATTTTACCTTTATCTAATCATAGAACAACTATCAAAGATAAGGGATTAACATTGACACAGCACTATAAATTAAACCAGAGATTTCAGTCAGATTCACCAATTTTCCATAAAAGCTCTTTTTCTGTTCCAGGATTCAATCCAGGATCTCACATTGAATTTAGTTGTCAAGTTTACTTGATCTCCTCTAATCTGTGACAATTCACTTGCCTTTCATGACCTTTAATTTGGGTTTATCTAATGTTTTCTGATTATTAGGTTGAAGTTACACAGTTTTGGGAAAGATAACAGGGAGGAGTTGCCCACCTGTTGGGGAGTAGATGTCAGCAATATGTGTACTTGGTAATATTAACTTCGATCACTTAGATAAGGTGGTGTCTGTCAGGTTTCTTTATTGTCAAATGACAATTTACTAAAATGACAATTTTTTAATTTGCAACTAACAAATATTTGGGGATATGCTTTATAAGTAAATATCAGGGGAAAACTGCATTATTCCATTTCTGTATAATTTTTTACTCACTAATTTTAGCAGCCATTTGCTGGAACTTGTTTACAGCAATAATTACTGTACTGTCCCTTGTCCCCATTTGTTTATTTATTCAGTTTTCTATTTATGTCAGTATGGACTCATGGGTACTTATTTTATTCTTTGGCTTATAATCCAGGACCATTATTATTTATCTTGCTGTTCAGGTTGTGCCAGTTTAGGCCACCATGTGTTTGTGCTGATACCGCCAACTCCAGTCTGGAACCACTCATTCTGATGTCCCCCCTTGCTCGTCTGAAACTTCCTTCTCCCACAGTGAGAAACTTGGCTCTCATTGTCACAGTATATTTATTTGTTTGTTCAAGTCTAGTAAATGTATAGTTACAGGATTGATAAGCCATGATTCTGTGAGAAACACATTTACCAACTAGAATAGAATGATAGTAAAAATTGTATCTGTCTTTAACCTTACAGAATCTAGTGAAATCACTTTTTACTAAACTTACTTGAACTTGAACTCTATTTATTTGTAATGCAGTTAGTTTCATTTGTCACTGTCTGCATATTACCCTCCCTCTCTCATTCTGGATGATTTTGAAAATTTACACATAATAAAATACACTCTTATAGAGTACATTGCTGTGGGTTTTGACCAATGCATAGAGTCACAGATGCCATAGTTCCATAAACAATATTTCCATCCCCTTCAAGCCCCTACGTGTTATCTTCTGCCGGCTGCTTCTTCCCCCTTCCAGTTCCTGGCATCCATTATTCTGTCTTTGTTTCCCATAGTTACGTCTTTTCCAAAGTACCACATGAATGGATTCATGAGATAGGTAATCTTTGAAGCCTGGTTTCTTTTACTTAATAAAGCAAATGTGAAATTAATCCATGTTACCTAAATATACATTTCTCCAAAGAGGACATACAGATGGCCAATGGACATGTGAAGAGATGTCTTGACTGGGGACTGAACCCACGACATTTCAGTTTATGGGAAGATGCTCCAACCAGCTGAGCCACACTGGCCAGGATGTGTTCTTATGTTTGAATTTTGAGAACTCTTCATACACTCTGGAAATAAGGACTTTGTCAGATATGTAATTTGCTGATATTTTACCCAGTTGTGCTTTTTGCTTTCATCCCCTTAACTGCACCTTTTCATACAGCAATGGCTTTTCATTTTGATAAAGTAGAATTTGTCATCTTTTTCTTTTGAGGGCCATTCCATTAGTGTAACATCTAAAAAGTCTCCCTAACTCAAGATTTCCTTCTATATTTTCTTCTTGGAGTTGATAATCGTACATGTTAAATGTAACATGTAAATTTTAAGTTAATTTTTAAATAGTTGAAGTTCATATTTTTGCATATGGATGCTCAATTTTCCCACCATAATTTTTGGAAGAGTCTATCCTTTCTCCACTTAATTACATTTGCACTTTGGACAAAAATTAGTTGGCTACATTTGCATGCATCTATTTCTGTTTTATTGACCTATGGGTCTTTTAAAACAGTTTTCCTATTATCAATGTATTTTATTTATAATACAAAAATTATGCACATGTTAGATTTGTAGATAATTATTTGGGCATGCAATTTACATGATTTTTTAAAAAAATGAATTTTAATCATTCATGATAACATATAGAAATAAAACTGATATTTCTATGTTAACTTTATATCCTACAGTCTTGTTAATGCACTTTATTTGAGGACAATTTTATAAATTCTTTTGGATTTTCTGCACAGTAATGGTATCTATGAATGAAGGCAGCTTTTTAAGTTATTTTTCAATCTATTTTTTTCCACATTGGATATGACAGCAGTGTGAACGAATGTCAGAGAACTCGTAGATGGCGCTAAAGTGGCCCCCTGGACAAGAGAGACAGAGAAGGGCCACCCTGGAAGCGTTAGAGAAGCAGCTATATTCTGGCCACACTGGCCCTCCTCCAGGCTGGCCCAGCCCTGCACCAAGAGGCCCCCTCAGGCCTATGGTTTCTCCAGTGGGAAAAGAGAGCCCGAGGCAGATGTCCAGCTTCCACAGCACTGCAGGATGCCTACCAGAGGCTTCTGTGGCTCTCACCTCACAGGGGTTACTGAGGGGATCTGCAAATCTTGACCACTGGGGATCAGAGAGAAACAGAGAAGAAAGGGGGGCTTATAGCAACCAGTGCTCAGATCTTGGCCGACCACTTTCCCACTTGCAGTGGTGCCAAACAGGGATCCCAGGCAGTGGTCCCATCTGACCAGCGAGCTTGGTTGTCAGTTCCACTTGCTTTAGATCCTCAACCAATGGGCCATATGAGCAGTGGAGCCTGTTCTAGGGCACCACCTGGTCAGGGAAACAAATTCATAGTCCCTTCCAATGCTGAGCATAGCCTCCAGTCCTGCCCCACTAGAAAGCATGGCCATAGATTCCTGGCAGCCTAACGCACATCAGACAGCCTGCCCGGCCAGGGAGCAAAGCCAGCAGCCCTGGCATCTGTTGAACATAGCTGTTGGCCCAGCATAACCAGGCAGTCTGAACAGACCCTGAGCAGGCTTAAAGCCCGGCCTCCAGTACAACCCAGCTGTGGAGCCAGCGGAGGTTTATAACCTCACCCTGCAGCAGAGGCCAGCATGGGGCCCTGTCTGATTGCTGAACACAGCCTGGACCTCACCCGGGCAGGTAGCCCAGCCAGTGACCCCACCCAACTGCACAGCATAACCTGTGCCCCCGTCTGACCAAGGAGCCTGGAGAGCAGCGTGACTGTGAAACAGAGTCTCCACCCCCACTCAGTTGTGGGGTACAACTAGAGGCCCTGCATAATAGAGAGCCTTGCCAGTGACCTCGCCCAACAGGGGAGCATAGCCAACAGCCTACCTGATCACAAAGTCTAGCAAATGGTTCCACACAATGTTGAGGCACAGTCTACAGCCTTACATGATCGCAGAGCATAATGTGAAGTCTGGTCTGATCACAAAGCCTGGCCTTTAGCCGTGCCTCAACACAGAGTCCAGCCAGTAGCACCATCCTATCAGGAAGCAGAGCCTGAGACCCACCCAACCAGGAGCAATCGTGGAGCACGGCCCCATCCAATCACAGAACCCAACCAGTGGCACCGCCTGACCAGAGAACACAGTCTGCAACCCTCGTGACCAAAGGTGATTACAGAGCTCCACTATTGAACCCACATGACCAGAGAACACAGCCAGCAGCCCCACTTGAATGCAGAGCCCAGCCTCCAGGCTTATTTTCCTGCAGAGCCCAGCCAGTGACCCCCACCCCCTTCCACCCAACTTCAGAGCATGGGCAGTGGCATTGCCCAACTAGAGACTCCAATAATAAGCCTGATTTGCCTGTAGATGCTGCTAGCTGACCCTGCCAGTAAATAAATAATAAACATATATATTAAGAAGTTAAAAAGATCTTAAATAAAAACCTAACCATACTTCAATGAATTAGTAAAAAGAGGCACAAATTAAGCCTAAAGTTAGCAAAATCCAGGCAATAACAAAGATTAAAAACACAAATAAATAAAATAGAAAATAGAAAAACAATGAAAAATTAAAACTAAGAGTTATCTCTGTGAAAGATAAGCAAAAGTGACAAACCTTTAACTAGAGTAATCAGAAAAAGAGAGAATTCAAATAAATAAAATTATAACTGGAAGAAGAGACATTATCACTGATACCAGAAAAATACTAAGAATCACAAGCGACAACTAGACCAATTATATGCCAACAAATTGGACAACAACCAGAAGAAATTAATAAATTCCTAGAAACAGAAAACCTACAAAAACTGAATCATGAAAATATAAAAATTTTAACAGACTGATAACAAGTTAAGGAGATTGAATTAGAAATCAAAAACTTCTCAACAAAGAAAAGCTAAGAATAACATGGTTTTAATGGTGAATTCTACCAAACATTTAGGGTAGAATGAACACCAATTTTTCTCAAATTCTTCCAAAACACTAAAGAGGAAGGAACACCCCCAAACTCATTCTACAAGGCCAGTGTTATCCTCGCACCAAAGCTAGATAAGGGCACTACAAGAAAAGAAAGCTACAGGCCAATATCCCTGTTATACAGGCAAAAAATTTCAACAAAACTCTAGCAAACCAAATTCAATAGCTCACTAAAAGGATCATACACCATGATTTAATGGGATTCACTCCTGGGATGCAAGGATGGTTTAATGTTTGCAAATCAATAAATGTGATATACCACATTAACAGAATAAAAAAAATCATGATGATCTCACTAGATGGAGAAAAAATCTTGACAAAATTCAACATCCTTTCATGTTTGAAACTCTCAACAAATTGGGTACAGAAGGAACATAGCATAACACACTGAAGGCCACATGATAAGCCCACAGCTAACATCATGCTCGAAGGTCGAAGGCTGAAAGCTCTTCAGAAAAAGAGACAAGTTACCCCTCTCATCATTTAACGTGGTGGGTATTTCACAATATATACATATATCAAACCATTGTTTTGTACACTATATATTGACATACCACAGTATGTCAATTATATCTCAATAAAGCTTGAGGGGGGGAGAATTTAACGCTATCAATTTCCCTCTATGTGCTGCTTCAGTTTCGTCCTTCAGAAAAGGAATGTGGTATTTTAATTTTTGTCGGTTCAAATATTTCAAAATTTCCCTTGAGACTTCCTCATTGACCCATGGAGCATTAAAAGTATGGTGCTTTCCAAACATTTAGGAATTTTTCAGATATTTCTCTGTTATTTATATTTTTGGTTTAATTGTTATTATCCAAGAATATACTTTGAAATTTTCTATTATTTTAAATTTGCTGAAGTTTGTTTTACGGCCCAGAATACTGGTCTATCTTGATGAATGCTCCAAATGCCTAGAGAAGAAAATTTATTCTATTGCTGTTCAGTATAGTGTTCTATAAGTGTGAAGGTCTAATTATTCGAGAATGTTCTTCAGGTCCTCCACACTTTACTGATTTTCTGTATACCTTTTCTATCATATTGTGTTGAAAGCCAGATATTTTATGTAGACACTGGAACCTGGAGTAAATGGTTTATGTGCCTGGAAATAAGCACCGCTGAATGGAACCCCTGAATAGAACCCCTCCTACCACATGCCACCACTGGGTCACTGTGCCCACCCCATTGAAAAGTCAAAGCTAGGGCCATGGCTGGTTCTCCAGACTCCCCCTTTTCGCCTCCCCCCTTTTCTCCCCTGCCCTCCTCTCCCATAAAGCCGCCTTCTGTCTCCGTCTTTGTATCCCTTTATCTGTCTTGCTTCCCACCCCACTCCTCATAGCCTCTTCCCTTTTGCACATCAAGTAGTGAACTTGTCAAACTATGGAGCAAAAAAGGGAATTGTCTCTTTTATGCCCGAGGGGATGGTTGGTAGTGTTTTATCTGTAGCCATTAGCCCACTTGTCTCCACTTAGTAATCCACGCAAGGGTGGTATCCTAGTCCTTTCTCCATTGGAATCCTGCCAGATGGCACTGTATAAAATTGATGAAATCACTTCGAAAACTTTTAAGGGGGTTCATGACAGTGTATATAACCATGGAAAGGTGTACAAGTCAAAAAATAACAGGCTTGCATAATCTGTAGGTAAATGTGCATTGATTCTCTCCTGGTTTTCACTCCTACTCATTTTCTGAACCTTTCCGCAATGGCCTGATAATGTGACACCTGGATTTTCCCACTGGCGTTTTGCATATCTGTGTGCATGGTGTAATACTCTCCTTTTACTCCACGATGATTTCTCATTTCCATGCTTTGCATTTACAGGCCAGTCCTGTCCCTCTCCACAACGCACAGGCCTCCAAGCACCTAGGCCAGCTTCAGAGGTGTGCCTTCTAGCAGTGGAGGAGGAGAGTTTGGATATCACAGCCTTACTGTACGACACGCACACAGGAAGAGAGTGGAGCTATGAGTGAATAAAAGAACAAACTAACCAAACAGCTGGAGTCCTAGCCGCAGAAAACTTCTCGTAGAGAAGTTAACTTGAACTAGGTTTTGAAGAAGGATTATATCTGAGATTAGCAGAGAGGTGAAGTAAATGCCCTGAAAATACTTATAAATCATCCCTCTGCAAACATCGCATTTTGACTGGCCTTCTAAGATGCAGCAAATGATGATCATTATCAACACCCACTTCAGTACCTTGCTAGCAGCCATTGTAACTGTCATTTTTCATCCTCATCTGATCTCTAATCTAATTCTCAGGTATTTTAATATTGCTTATGTTGATTCCCCAGAACAGTAACTTCCTCTGGCAAAGTGACAATGCTCCGTTGTGACCCTGCATCAGCAGCCCACCCATTGCTGTACGCCTGAGAACTTTCATATCACTTTTACCTGTTAGGGTTCATTCTATCATGTGCATGGTACTTGTTCTTGAACTTTGTGAAAATTTTATTTCCTTAACATTACTCACTTCACTCAAACCGTTCATTTCTTTCATGATTCTACGTTGGGGGATTCACTGCTGACTAACCAGCACCTTAGCATCACAGACTCCTCAGTAAACTGGCTAAGGCAGGTTATCCCTGGAATGCCCCAATTCCAGTTCACTTCTGCCATCTTTGGCACCTTGGCCAAAAAAATGTGTAACTAGAGAGAGAAGTAGTACCAAGCTTTATTCGCATGGCACACAGAAATAACCATATATGTTTATTAATCATCTACTTTATAGGAGACACTCTACCGAAGAATCCATCTTATTATAGTTGGCTTTCTTGATGCCCCAGCATCCTTTCTTTTATCTTTTATGCACAGCAGTGGTGCCACTTTGGCAGATTAAACTGCATTTACCTTAGGTCCGAACACGCACAGTAACAAATGATGTATT
Organism: Anoura caudifer; assembly: GCA_004027475.1. Taxonomy (NCBI): domain Eukaryota; kingdom Metazoa; phylum Chordata; class Mammalia; order Chiroptera; family Phyllostomidae; genus Anoura; species Anoura caudifer. The sequence goes on from PVKU01001146.1 coordinate 174,714, forward strand.
CAGAGACTGAGGGCTGGGTCATCTAAGAGTCTATGCACACAAACTGTTGAGGAGACTTCAGGGCTAAATCATAAGAGTAGGGCTAGCGCCCAGACATGCTCATTTATCCGGAGGTCAAAGCTCTGGGGTCTGAGGGGTGTGATTCTAACTGTAACACTGTGTCTGTCATTCAGATTATCTTCTATCATAGCCCCAGAGGCCCAAGCCTAAGTCCCAGAGGGAGCGATCTATAGCAAGAAAGCCAGTAAGTGCTCTAACTCACTGGGACTCTACAGTCACACACTATTTAAGGATAGGGATACATTGTGAGAAATGAGTGCTGAGCAATTTTATCATTGTGCAAACATCATACAGTGCACTTATTCAAATCTATATGGTAGAACCTAGTACAAACCTAGGCTATGGCCCTGGCTGGTGTAGCTCAGTGGATTGAGCACGGGCCTGTGAACCAAAGGATAACGGTTCAATTCCCAGTCAGGGCACATGCCTGGGTTGCTGGCCAATTCCCGGCAAGGGAAGCATGAGAGGCAACCATACATTGATATTTCTCTCTCTCCCTCTCCCTCTCTCTCCCTCCTTCCCTTCCCCTCTAAAGATAAATAAATAAAATGTTAAAAAATCTTTAAACCTAGGCTATGATGGGGGATCCAAAAAAACCAGAATTTATTTATAAAAATTATATTTATTCTTACATTTTTAAACTCCAGTCACTTCAAAGTACTCCCCATTTGATGCAATACACCTATTGAGATTTTTTCCACTGCTCAAAACAGTTTTTTAACTCATCAACTTTGATGCCTTGTGGTGCTTCTGCCATGTTTTGTTTAACTTCTTCCACATTGGCAAAACCTTTCTTTTTGAGGTCTTTTTTCATCAGGGGAAACAAAAAAAAAAAGTTGCTTGGGGCAAGATTGGGTACATAGGGAGGGTGGGGCAGAGGGGTCATTCTGTTTTTGGTCAAAAACTCCTGAACACTCGGTGCCATGTAGGAAGGTGCACTCATAAATCACCAATCATGAAAGGGCAAATGCATTGCAAGAGTCTTCAAAACAAATCCACTGAAGCCGAACGCAGCCTCTCACAACAATGCCAGCTGGTACACCAATACAGATGGGTTCTTACAACACTCATCTAGAGAGGGAAGCCTGTACTACAGGGGGACTGCCTTCTAAAAGGTAATTTGGTTTTTTGGGTCCCCCCTTGTATATGGTATAGCCTATCGCTCCTAGGCTACCAGCTTGTACAGCATGTTACTCTACTAAATACTGTAGTCAGTTGTAACACAACGGATTTGTGTATCTGAATGTAGAAAAGGTTCTTCAAAAATATGACATGAAAGATAAAAAATGGTGCACCTGTACATAGCACTTACCATGAATGGAGCTTTCAGGACCGGAAGTTGCTCTGGGTGAGTCAGTGAGTGAGTTGCTAGTAAATGTGAAGGCCTACCTAGGACACTGCTGTTCACTACTGCACTGTACACTTAGGCTACACTAAATTTATAAAACAACACAAGAGCCCATCAAGTGCAAAAGAAAATGATGCAATCAAGCGACATAGTAAACATTAGATGTATACGGCTGCTGCATACTGTTTTATAGAAAACATTTTTTGTAGATAGAAAAAGTATACTCTGCTATAGCAATGCAAGTACAGTGCAGTAAATACATAAACCAGTAACGGCTGTTTGTGATTATTATCAACAACCATGTGCTGCACATAACGGTGCGTGCTATACTCTCACATGACTGGCAGCGCAGCGGGTCTGTATACACCAGCATCACCCTAGCACTACGTTGCGCTGCATTATGATGGCTATGATGTCACTGGGCAATAGGAATTTTTCAGCTCCATTGTAATGGTACAGGACCACCGTCTTATAGGCGGTCTGCTGTTGACTGAATGTCATTATTAAGCACATGATTGTAACTGCAAAGGGCCATCAGGTTAGTCAGCCCAGATGTCTTTGTAGAAGCTTCATAGTTTGTTTAGGGGATGACCATCAAGGCCTCTGGCTTCATTTTATAAATATAAGTGTAATCCCACTATGGCCCGGAGGGAAATTTCATAGAATCGTTCACATCGTCTACGGCTATCAAATCACCATGTCGTATGCTTTACGTATATTACAGCTTTGCCAATTATACCTTAAAATTTTTGAAAAAAGATCCGATTTATATTTTTAAAAGATTTAAAGCATGTCTAGCAAAGAAAGAAGATAGCATATCCACGTTCAGATTTATTGCAAATGTTTACATAAACATTACATTTGAACTTGAAGGTATACTTTAAAAAAATTAAATTTGTAAGTTCACAGAAACAAGCAACTGTGATATCTTGGCCACTACTATTTGTTTCTTTCTTTTTGTTTTTTGTTTGTGTAATTATAGAAATGTAGGTTTTTATTCTTTAGTACTCCAGTATGTTTTTTAATTTGTATTATCAAGTAAAATTTACATACAGTGAAATGCACAGATCTTATGAGTACTGACACATTGTACACCCAAGGCGCTTCGTTAGCGCAGTAGATAGCGTGTCAGTCTCATCTGTACACACACGCACGTCCCCCTGTGTGATCACTCCAACCAAAATATCAAAAATGTCCGTCATCTACTCAAAAATTTCACTTCTGCCCTTTTCCAGTCAATCTTGCCCCTTTAAAGACACCTGCAGTCTTATTTCTACTACCATTATTTGGTTTTGATGATCCTGGTTGTCATAAAAATGGAATCTGATAGCATTTACTTTTTTACGTCTTGCTTCTCTTGCTGGATGTAATGCTTTAGGGATTTTGTCAATTAAATCACCCTTTTTAAAATTTTAGAGTAGTTTCCATTGTAATAATTTACTGTAATTTGTTTACCCATTCCCTTGCTGATAAACATTAGAGTTGTTTCTGGTTATGTGCTATCATGAATCAAGCTGTTTTCAACAGTTTGTGCAAGTGTATCACACACATATCTTCATTTCTTTTAGATAAAAATCTGCAGTCGGCAGAGTAATGCCTTTCAAAGACATCCACAACTTAATCCCCAAAACCTGTGAATGAGTTAATTCCATCACAAGGGGGCAATTCAGATGAAATTAGGTAGCAGATGAAATTAGTGTTGCTAATGAGTGGCCTTAAAACAGGGAGAATGTTCTAGATATCTAGGTGGGCCCAGTGTCATTCCAAGGATCCTTACCTGTTGAAGAGGAGGTAGGAGAGTCAGCGGCACGGTGACGGGATGAGAGAAGGACCTCACTGGCCATTGCTGGCTTTGAAACTGGAAGAGGTCAGCAGCCAGGAAGTGAGGGTGGCCTCTAAAAGGGGGAAAAGACACAAAAATGAATTTCACCCAGCGAGACCCATTTTGGATTTCTGAATTCCAGAAAGGTAATATATTGTTTTGATTTAAGCTGCTAACTTTGTGGTACTTTCTAGAGAAATAATATTGATTTTGTTATTTATATTTTATGCAATATTAAGTGGAAATTCTAAGTCATGTGGTATGCATATAATTAACTTTATAAGTACCTACCAGATTTTTTAAAGTACACCAATTTATACTCACAACCGTCAGCAATAAATAAAAACTTAGATGCTCCACAACCTTGTTAACATTTAGTGTTGTCCATCTTTTTATTTTGAACCATTTTGTTGGGAGTGAAATCTTGTCACACTGTCATTTTAATTCGTCTGATGGCTAAGGATATTGAACATATTTTCATGTACTTGTTATCTATTTGTGTATCTTCTCCTAGGAAATGACTACTTGCTTGTTTTTTTTAAAGGTGTTTGCCTTTTTAATTGTTTAGTTGTAAGAGTATTTAGTATATTCTAGATATAAATCCTTTGTCACATATAGGTATTGGGACAACCTTCCTCCTATCTGTGTTTTATCTTTTCATTTTCTTTATGACATCTATTGATGAGCACTTTTGAAAATTTAATCAAGACAAAGTTATCTTTTAAGTTTAATATTTAGAGCTTTTTGTGTGGTGGCTAAAAAATATTTTCCTAACCCCAAGTCATAATATTAATTATCCTTCTATCTCTGATCATAGAAATTTTATAGTTTTTGCTTTTAAGTATTGTATGTGACAAGTGGTGGGGAACAAGATTCACTGTTTTCTCACATTACCTGGTTTTTGCAACACTATTTATTGAAAAGACTTTTTCCCCCATTAAATTACATTGACATCACTGGACCAGCTAGGTGGGTGTTTATTTCTGCATGTTCTATTTATTTTCATTGTTCTGTTTGCCTGTCCTTTTTCTGTTGCCACACAGTGTCTACTAGTAAGCCTAAAATTGGTGTAATGGGTCCAAAATTCTTCCCTCTCTTAAGGATTTCTTTGTCTACTATAGATCTTTGACTTTTTGTGTGTTTTAGGATAAGCCTGCCAATGTCTATGCTGTGATTTTTTTTTTGTTGCAATTGCCTTGAATGTATAGGTTGATTTGAAGAAAATAAGAATCTTAAAAATACTGAATTACTAATTCATAAATATGGTGTTTATTTAGGTCTTTAAATTTTCTCCTAACAAAAGTTTGTAGTTTTTAGTGTAGAGAACTTAAATATGTTTTTCATTAAGTTTATTTCTAATTATTTTATGTGTTTTGGTTGTATTAAATGGTATGGATTAGTAACATTTTAAATTATTTGCTAGCCTATTAAAATCAATTGATTTTTTTATATTGACCTTGCATCCTAGAATCCTTCTCTTTTATTTAGTCATAGGCTCTATTTTAGGTTTTATAGGATTTTCTAAATACATAATCATGCAATCATGTTATCTATGAATAAAGACAAATTCATTTCTTCTCTTCAACCTTTATGTGAGTTATTTCTTTTTCCTTGCTTTATTACAATGCCTAAGAGATTCAGTATAAATAGAAGTGGTAAGAGTTCACCTTACTTTGATGTTAGAAAAAAATGTTGTATATAATAGTAATGTTAACTGGAGGTGTTTTACAGATGTCATTTATAATTGAAATATTATTCTATGCTTAATTTGAGAATCTTTCATGAATGAGTGTTGAATGTCTTCAAATGCTTTTTTTGCTTCAATTAAGATAATTATATGATTTTTGTTCTTTGTTCATTAATGTGATTTTTTTAATCTTGTCACAACTTTAAAATCATGGGATAAACTCTGCTTGATTATTATGCATTATTCTTTTTGTATAATGCTGGATTCCATTTGCTAATATTTGGTTAAGGATTTTTATAAGTATGTTCATAAGAAATATTGGCCTGTGATTTTATTTTTATATTTTAATGTCTTTGTTTATGCTGGGTCTATCATTATGATGACCACATGAAAAGACATGGGAAATGTTGTGACATCTAATATTATTTTCCAAAACAGTTTGTGTAACATTGATGTTAATGATTAAATATCTGGCAGAATTCACCAGTGAAGTTATCTGAACCTAATGTTTTCTTTGTGGGAAAGTATTTACTTACAAATTAGATGTCTTTAATAAGCAAGCAACTCTTCCAATTTTCTTTTTATTCTTCTGTCAGTTTTAGAGTTTGTTTTTCCTAGGATGTTTATCCATTTCATCTAATTTGTCAAATTTATTGGTACAAAGTTGTACATAATATTTCTTTTAAACTGACTATGTTGATATGCTTACAGTGTTGTTTCTCATACTTATCCTATCTGGGGTTTATTGAACTTCTTGGATATGTATGGTAATTTTTTCCACCAAATTTGGGGAATTTTTAGTTGTTGTTTACTCAATTTTTTTCCTGACACATTCTCACTATTTTTTTCCTGGTATTTTATGCTTATGTTTGACTCCTCATTATTGCCTCACAAATCATTGAAACTGTGTTAATATTGAAATATTTTTCTCTCTCTTTTAATTTGGATAATGTTATTAACACTTTCTTCTGCTGTTGTTTAACCCATTTGGATTTTTTTTATTTTTCATTTAGATATTTTATTTTTTCAATTCTAGAATTTCATTTTCTTTTTATAGTTTCTATTTTATTGAAAAAATTTGCCCATTTTTTTCTTTAAATATTTGGATGAGTTTCTAATGGCTATTTTAAAATCTCTGCTCTTTTGTAACTGTGGGGGTTTTTTTTGGGGGGGGTTGTTTTGTTTTGAGCATCTGTTTTCACCAGATGGTTTTTTCCTTGACAAAGGCCAACATTTTCTGGCTTCTTCTCCTGTCTAGTAACTGTTTTATTGTATCTGTTACCTTATAGGGAGTCTCATGTGTGTTGTTCTAATTTTAGTCCTAAATTTTGTTTTATCAGAGTTAATTGGTGGATTACCATGATCCTTTTAGGCTTGGTTTTGTACTTTTTATTTCCGTTTTTGTTGTGTTGTTGCTGTCGTTGTTGTTTACTTAGGCCTATGGCATTTTCTTTCCTCTACAGCAGAGTCCCCAAACTTTTTGGCATCAGGAACCAATTTCATGGAAGACAATTTTTCTATGGACCAGGGTGGGAAGATGGTTTGGGGATGATTCAAGCACATTACATTTATTGTGCACTTTATTTCTATTATTATTGCATTGTAATATATAATGATATAATTATATCATCACACGCTAGCATTAGCAGGTAGGCTTACCAAAACTGACTCAGACAAATGCATAGTGTGGGAAAGAGGCGGGTGGAAGTGGTAAATAAAATAATGGGCGGGCCACACATGGACTAAAAAGAGTATCAGATTCTGACTTAAAGCCTGCCACCGGGTGCAACTTAATTGTCACTTGCCACTCACCGATAGGGTTTTGATATGATATTCTGCAAGCAATTAATGTAACATGCTCTCTGTGTTGTCAAACCTCTTGGCTAATGATAATCTGTATTTGCAGCTGCTCCCCAGCACTAGCATCACCACCTCAGCTGCACCTCAGATCATCAGGCATTAGATGCTCATAAGGATCTCACAATCTAGATCTCACACATGCGCAGTTCACAGTAAGGTTCGCGCTCCTATGAGAATGGAATGCCATTGCTGGTCTGACATTAGGTGAGGCTAGGCGTTGATGTGAGCTACGGGGAGCGTCTGCAAATACAGATGAAGCTTCGCTCCCCAGCTACTCACCTCCTGCTTTGTGGCCTAGTTCCTAACTACCAGTCCGTGGCCAGGGGGTTGGGAATTTCTGCTCCATGGCATTTTATCTTAGTTGATGCCTACATTGCTCAGTGACATCTCTCCACTCTGCTGGCTGAGATTCTGACACCTTTTAGCCCCGTGCAACAGCTAGTGTCTGCGGATTCCTCTCAGCCTCTTAGAAGCCACTTTCTGCTCAGCTTTGTGGACTCAGTGCCCTGGGTATGAGCACTTGAGCCCTCAGCCAAGGACACAAGATGAACCCTCGTGCAAACTTCGAGGGTGCCTTCCTTATGCAGCTGCCTCATTTTCTGTGCGCTGATCTTCCAATTCCAGCTGCCAGCAGCTTCAAATTCTAATATGTACCTCCTTATCTCAGTGAGGTTTCTGCTCTCTATTCTGCTCACCTCCTTACTGCAAATTTGTGGAAGTTCTCTCAGGCAGAAATCTGCGGATAGTAAGAACTCTCCCTCATGGTTTTTCCGTTTGTCAAGGATGATCGGACTGTTCTCTTTGTTCCCAACATACCTGAAAGTCGTTGTCTCATATATTTGGTCTACTTTTTATAATTATTTACATAGGAGGGGAAGTTCAAAACAAGTTACATACAGTTACGGGAAGCCAAAGTCCTCTAGCACATTTTTTGAGCACCTAGAATGCTGATCATTATGGAGCACAAAGAAATCAAAATAAGTTCTTATCCGACTGAGAGACATAAGAAAGGCTCATATGTACCTAAAATATAAAACACATTGACTATTTTTCAGTTCCTGGAATGCACCAAGGCCTTTCACACCTCAGAATTTGCTAATGTAATTCCTTTTGTTTTGAAAATTCTTCCCTCTACTCCTGGCCTGAAAGACTTTTATCCATCCATCGATTTCAAGTAAAATGGTACTTCCTCAGGAAAGCCTTCTCTGACCTTCCCCCCTATTATTTTCTTTAACATTATTCTTTCTCATGACACCCTGCAGTTTTTCATCTCAACTTTTACCAGACTCTCTCTTTATCCATATTTGTGATTATTTGACTAAACATTTCATAAGTGCAAGACTGAGTACATTTTATTCACATCCATTTTCTTAGACCTATCATAAAATTTATTTTTAATTATATTTTATTGATTATGCTATTACAGTTGTCCCATTTCTCCCCCATCCTTCCCCTCCACCCTGCACACCCCCTCCCACCCACATTCCCCTCTTTAGTTCATGTCCATGTGTCATAAGCTCTTTAGCTTCTACATTTCCCACACTATTCTTACCCTCCCCCTGTCTATTTTCGACCTACCATCTATGCTACTTATTCTCTGTACCTTTTCCCCCTCTCTCCTCCTCCCACTCCCCTGTTGCTGACCCTCCATGTGATCTCCATTTCTGTGTTTCTGCTCCTGTTCTAATGTTTGCTTAGTTTGCTTTTGTTTTAGGTGGGGTTGTTAATATTTGTGAGTTTACTGTCTTTTTACTGTCCTATTTTTTATCTTCTTTTTCTTAGATAAGTCCCTTTAACATTTCATATAATAAGGGCTTGTTGATGATGAACTCCTTTAACTTGACCTTATCTGAGAAGTGCTTTATCTTCCCTTCCATTCTAAATGACAGCTTTGCTGGATAGAGCAATCTTGGCTGTAGGTCCTTGCCTTTCATGACTTGGAATACTTCTTTCCAGCCCCTTCTTGCCTGGAAGGTCTCTTTTGAGAAATCAGCTGACAGTCTGATGGGAACTCCTTTGCAGGTGACTGTCCCCTCATCCCTTGCTGCTTCTAGAATTCTCTCCTTTATTTTAATCTTGGCTAATGTAATTATGATGTGCCTTGGTGTGTTCCTCCTTGGGTTCACCTTCTTTGGGACTCTCTGAGCTTCCTGGACTTCCTGGAAGTCTATTTCTTTTGCCAGATTGGGGAAGTTCTCCTTTCTTATTTGTTCAAATCAGTTTTCCACTTGTTGCTCTTCCTCTTCCCCTTCTGGTACCCCTATAATTCAGATGTTGGGACATTTAAAGATGTCCTGGAGGTTCCTAAGCCTCTCCTCATTGTTTTGGAATTCTTGTTTCTTCACTCTTTTCTGTTTGGTTGTTTCTTTCTTCCTTCTGGTCCACTCCATTGCTTTGAGTCCCAGTTTTCCTCCCATCTCTATTGGTTCCCTGTGCATTTTCCTACATTTCATCATTTCATTTGTTCATCTAATTTGCAACCAAAATCAACCAATTCTGTGAGCTTCCTAATCACCAATGCTTTGAACTGTGCATCTGATAGGTTAGCTACCAGTGCTTCGAGCTGTGTATCTTATAAGTTGGCTATCTTTTGGTCATTTAGATGAATTAGCTCTGGGGCTTTGATCTGTTCTCCTGATTGAGCCATTTTTGTTTTTGTTTTTGGGTTGGTTTTTTTTTTTTTTTTTTTTGGTCTGGTCATGGCTATTATGTAGTGAGGGGAGAAGCCTTAGGTGTTCACCAGGGCAGAGCAATCCAGTTGTTTGGTTGTGATGCTGTATGTGGGGGTGGGGTCTGAGAGGGAACCATGGTGCTTGCTCCACTCTCTCTCAGATTCCAGTCCCTTCCACTGCTTTCCCCAAGCAAATTGGGACCTTCTGGTATTGATTTCCATGTGGGTGGGTTTGTGTATGTTCTAGGACTCTGTGGGTCTCTCTAATGAACTCTCCTGTGAGGCTGGGATTCTCTCCCAGCACCTCAACCCCCACAAGTGTTTCCAATCCGTGATTTTAGGCTTTATTTCCTGGCACTGGGGCCCTGCGTTGTGCAGTCTGCCTTGTTGCCTGTTTTCGCCTGGTTTATCTGTGCATGAATGTGTGACCGCAGCCAGCCACCTTGTGCACCTTGCTTGGTCTGCTCGTGTTGCCTCCCTGCGCTTGTTAACCACAGCCTGTGCACCTGGGGTGTGCCAACCACCGCCTGTGAGCCTGGGACCACTAACCACTGCTTTTTCCTGCTGCAACCCCTCTCTGTCAGCCACCAACTCTGCCCCTCTTACCAGTCTGGATGAATCATTGTCAGACTTCTGCACAATTCAATTTTCTATCTGTTCTGGTTGGGTTTTTTTGGTTCTATATTTTTGTTGTCCTTAATCATGGTTGTGAGAGGAGGCACAGTGTGTCCAGCTATGCCTCCATCTTGGCCAGAAGTCCTATCATAACATTTAAAAAGTTCTATAAAAATAAGTATTTCTTGAATAAAGGAATGATGTATCACAATTAGCATAGAAAAATACTCATTTTAAAAAATATTATGACACTCACTTCCTATTGGATTGATCAGAGAAGCTCTTAAAAGATGGAATTTTAAGAGACAGAGATGGGAAAAGGGACTTTCTAGGCGAGCAACTGGCATGAGTTTAGAAAGTGCAAGTCGTGCTTCAGGAGGCAGTGACTGGGCTTAGGACAGCAAAATAAATAAAGCTTGGGAGACAAACTGAGTTTTGTTTCCTCACCTTACCAGCCTAATAATAATAACCAATTTGAAAAATACAGGTTTCTAAATAATATTACCAATTAGTACACATAGTTTTTTAAAATATAATTTATTTTTAAAGAGCTAGTTATCCCATAAGAGTTTCTACCAATTACTAGATAAGAAAACACTGGCTGAAAAAATGGAAACCCAAGAATTTTAGTCCCAAATATTTGAACTTCACTTTTGTTGAAAATGTACTTCATCAACTGTGTAAGGCACCATAAAGAGTAAACTTTCCTGCCAGTGGTTCAGAGCCAATGTTGGTATTATATAAATTATATGACATCTGAAGTAACATGGAGATGGGCTGTTTAGGAGTGGTGGCTATAATAAAGTTCTTAAAAACCCACTGTGGCTCACTTCTTATGCCTGTAGGAGAATATTTAGAACCCCAATGAATGCTTATGAACATTGAGAGAAGAATAAGGGTGTGGGGACTGGGAAAAGGAAGCCAGATGCCATACCCATCTGAGGCTCTTGGTATGTGCATGCTCTACTTATTTTCCCCATTTGCAGTTAAGCACAGAAATATAAATGCGTAGCCTACCCACTACCTCATGCAGTCAGTTCTCAGAATAGTTGGCGTTGAGGTTTTCTCCAAGGCAGCCTAAGCCACCTCCAGGAACCAATTAGTTTCTTCTTATTGCCCTAGTCCTACTAGTGAAACCCACTCAGTCTCAAGGGATCATAATCAACTCCATTAACAGCACCCTCCCCAGTCCACTTCACAGAATGTGTAAAATTTCCCTCAAGTTTGCCTTGTCGGAGTGATGTCCTGTGATCTGAAAAGCTGAGTGACATTCTGCTTGATGCGTGCAGTCATTGAGAGGGATTCTTCACGTACGCCAACCAGTAACCACACGAGGAGACAAGTCCATCTCTGCTGACACCACCACGGTGTGGAAAGGAGGAGGTGTTGCCAAGAAGCTCGCTGACCTGCTGGCATTAGCTGAATTTCCTGAAAATTAATCCTCAGTTTGGAATTTTCTATCATTTCAGTTCTTAAAAACTGAGCTGACTTAGACTTGCTCTTCCCAACCACCTACCTATGTGCTACTTGTCTTATCTCAGTCATTTCACCGAGAAGCCTCCCCTGATTCCCCAAACCAGATCCAGTTCCCCTTCTATGACCTTCTATTTCACTACTAGCAACAAGAAGGACGTATGTATTACAGTGAAGAGCGTGGCCCCTTGTGGCCTACTTGTCTGACTTTGAACCCCCACTCCATGAGTTATGAACAACGTGACTGGGCCAAGAATCTGTGTATAGGTTATTATGTGTTTAAAATGAAGATAATAATAGTATCTATCTCATAGGGTTATTTTAAGGATAAAAAAGTAACTTTATGGCAATTTACATGTAAAGAACTTAAAACAATGAGAGCAAATAGTGATCGATAGTTATGTCAACTATAATCAAAAGTCTTAATTATTCATTTATTTTTACTTGCCTGCCTATTTATACACTCAGAAAATTTATTGACTACCTGCTGTAGGCAAGCTTGCTATAGGAGATAACAGTGACAAAGTCTCCACCTTTAAGGCACTTATATTCTAGGGGAGGGAAATGAAATCAATAATATAAATAATAAGCAATTTGCATAAGGTGTTAGAAAGTGATTTTAAATAACGGAAAAAAATAGAGCAGGGTAAGGAAAATTGGGAGTGTTTGTAGAACGTTTGTCGATTGTAAAATTACAATCGTTTGTAGAACGGGTTGTAATTTTAAATTAGTATGGTCACAGAACACCTGATTGAGAAAATGAACTTTAGTAAATACTTGCAGCAGATTCTTGCGTGAAGATCATTCTTTTCACAGGGGATGAGCGTAAAGGTCCTGGGGCTTGAGCGTATGTGGTCTGTGGAAAGGCAGGAAAGCCAACGTGGCTGGAGTGAGCACGGGAAGGGATGAGGAGGTGAAGCTGGAGAGATGCTTTTGCTGTCAGTGAAATGAGAGCCATTGCAGGATAGTAAGCAGAAAACTTCCATGGTCTGATTTTCATTCTGAAAACGATCCCCTTGCTGCTCTCATGAGAACAGGTCTTGTGTAAAGGTAGCAAGACTAAAAGCAGTGAGATCTTTTAGGAAAGTATTACCCAAACTGATGTGTGCGATGCGAGCGAGTAGCTCAGACCAGGACTGTAGCAGGGAGAAGTTACCATACAACCAGGTTCTGGATACATCTTGAAAACAGACATAACGGATTTCCTGTTGGTATATTGGCAAGGGCAGCACAGAAAAGGAGGGGATGATAACTATCTCCCTCACCCACTAGAAAATAACCATGTTTGTGGTTGTTTACTGTGGTATCTTCAACAGGTAGTAAAATGCCTGGCACAAAATTGTCATTATTATTATTCAGTAAAAGAAGGAAAGTAATATTCTAAGAGACTGAAGCATAACCTAGAATATCAATTTATTTTTCATCAGAAATCTTTTTTTTGTTTCTTTCTTTTTTATTCTTAACCTGAGCACTCCTATCTCAATACTTAACGTAGAAAGCCTGTTAGTAATAAGTAGGTTGATTGGTATAGATGAAGTCAGAACATAGGGAGGTAGAATATTAACAGATATTTTTACTGGGCAAAAAAAAAGTCAAATAACTCACCCTGCACAGTATGCCTCCCTAGTGGCCTGAGTCACTGATGTTCCTCCTCAAGAGTATTTATACACATCAAATGTACATGACAGTGGTGTTATTTACAAATGATAGATTTGCAAGTGGTGTCAGTTCTTTAATATTCTTCATAAGATGGTATGATTGTCTGCTTCATAATAAGTAGAAAATGTGCCTTTATGATTTTCCCAGTGTAGAATGGACTTTCCTTCCCTTAGGCACATCGTGACATGGTTCTCCAGGTGACCACAGAACACAGTTGTGCAATTCGAAGCTTGCAATGGGAGAAGGGAACCCAGTAAATTTGGTCTCCTCAGCACTGAGAGCTCAGCACCTCCTCATAACTGATCAGAGCCTTTTTTTAGTTAGCTAATCACATGCCATGAATTAACATTTAATGAATACCTTTATGTTCCATAAAACATTTTTGAATGATTTATTATAAAATAACCTTAGGATATCAAAATTTCAAACAAGTTGCAAATTTTTCTTGTATGACTAAGCTAGCCAGCTAGCTGATCACAGATTTTCCTAAACTATTGTCTGCATTGAGTGGTAAACAAGACCAGCTTGAAACCTATTTGTGTAATTTGAAACTAAATGGTAGCTCTCCCACATAGGGAATTCTGGCATCTTTTAAATGATTAGATCTTGGGGAAAATAAATACATTCAATGAATTCAAAGATTTGTTATAGCTCCCAAGAGTCCTGGATAGCCTGTGTCTGAAATGACTTGCCTCGTACACATAAGCTTTTTTAAAAAAATAAATAAAACTCCTTTAGATGGAAATAGAGGAACATAAAACAACTGTATGCAGAACTACCCAAAGCCCCTTCAAGGAAGAAGTATCATCCATAACATTACATCAGTTAGAAGTAAAAACACTTATGGGTAGAAGGTTATTTGAGGGGGGCTACTATAAATGTGTATTTCCAACTTCTTAAACTACCTAACAAGAGAACGTGAAATACCAAAACCAGAAACTGATCATGGATGGGGTAAGAGGGGTATTGCACAATAATGAAAAGCCCCACAAAGTGGCACGGTCATGCATCAGCAGCATCATTAGCCGTTTGGCTTCAGGATTTTTAATAGGAAATCAAAGACCAAAATGAGAATGGTTTAGAATCTATTATTCAGGAGGCAATAAATTGGAATGATAATCATATCAAATGAGCCAAAAATAAGGGATTAAGAAAAGGTATTTAGAAGTGAGTAAGAATAAAATATACAAATTTAAGCCAAAGCAAGCTAATACTTCATTATGATAACTTGACATTTAAAGTAGGCACACAATTCCAAATCCAGCACTATAAAAAAATCCCACGTTTATTATTAATAAAATTGACTAAACATTTTTGTGGCTGTATGTGAGTATATTACAAATGACTGATTAACTATTTCAATATTGAAATTTAAACAATTTTCCCATAAACAGGTACTTTGCAAAGTAACAGTATAGATGAATGAATATGTGGAGACATTTTTGCTCCTAACAGTCATATGTGATGACATATATCTGTATACCTACCTAGCTATCTATTTACCTACCTACCTATTTATTTACCCATTTAAATAGCTTACATCTCTGCACAGTGATACATACCCACACACCAAAAGAAATATCCCCAAACTCTAAAATTTCCTAACATTTTTGAGAATACATGCATTTGCAGAAACCCTCTGTGGAAATGTGATGTGTGGGGCTATTAATGCTTTGTTGCTGTGCAGTACACAAGAAGTAAATCAAACATTTCAAGTACTGGACATTAATAATTCTCCCATCCTCAAAGGAGGACCAGCTCCTAATGGAAAGATTATTCTCCAAACCTCATCAGCAGTGCCAGCCTCAAGGTGACTCACTCTCCCACCTGAACCTGCAGCAATTTCTTCCTCCACTGCTCTTGCCAGACATTAGCTGTTGCTATCCTCCACAAAGGGACATTAATAGTCTTGAAGGCAATATGCTGTTTTTGTTCTTGCTTCTTTATCCCCTCCCTTGTTGCTCATTAACTTATATCTGCCCTCTAGGAATATAACTAGTAATCATCGAAGATGAGGTAGAAATTTCTTGCAACTTCACAGATAAAGAATAGACGGGAAAGATTTTTTGTAAAGTGAATTATTAAAAGCAAGATAACTCATTATTCATGAACCAGAGATCAGCTCCTACAAATGTTCTTAATGTTGGTGATAGTCAATGTCATTTATCAATGCATTTGAATTCATTCTGGATTCAAAGTGCAGTTATAAACACCACTTTCTCACCTCTTAAAAAGTATAGTCTATTGACAGAAAACATCCATGAGGTTAGCAGAGATGAGAAAACATGTTGAGATAACACGTAAACAGCCTGTCCTCTAAATAGTTCAACACATACTACTTAAAGGGGAGAAAAGCCTCTCCTTGTTTCCCACAGGGAATATTGGCTAAATTCAACTGTATATCACATTCAAATAAATAAACACTTGTCTGGAATTGGAGCTACTATTCCTCAGGAAAACTAGACTCCTCGGTATCTTTTAGGGTTACTTAAGGAGTTGAGACGAAGTTCTCAGAATCACAAAACAGGGAAAATGATCTGTTGGGAGAATGCGCAGGGTTGACAAGCCGGGGCTCTCCCAGCCATCCCTTTGTAAACTCCTACACCTCGAGGCTATGAGTCATGCTTGCAAAATACTGTGTAGAAATTTCCACTTTTTCTGTCAACCAATAAAGAATATTTGGACAAGCTAAGGAAAAGAAAACTTACTTTTTTAATTCCTGCGTTAGACAGCGAGTTCAGCGTTCCCTTTAGAAAAGGCCTTATTTGCACCCCCACCCCCAGCCATGACCCAATATGCCACAATTTAAACTCCCCTTTACATGCGCTAGAAAGAAGATGCTGTGAGATGTTCAGATGCCTATTGTCTGGGCTGTAATGATGATGATGATTCAGCTGAGGTTTTCAAAGGATATTGACATTCTTGGAGGGATGACTTTGAAGTACACTGCACAGGCCTCTTAGGAAACTCAAATCCCTTCCTTAGGCAAAGATACTCTCAGGTACTTCAGAACTGCGGTAATGTTATCCTTCGGAAAGCAAGGAACACAGTTTTTTGGTGTTTTTTTTTTTTTCCTCTCCAGGTGAGACAAGGAGTACAGTTCCTTGATAACTATGACAGATTTTTCAGAGTTTCTAAAAATCAACTCTACAGAAATTCTATTTGCCCTGAAATTTCCCATTAAGAAAAAAGCTAAAAGGTTGCCCTGCTTCCTACAAACACACCTACACCTATTTTCAGGTTTCCCCCTGTAGTTGCATTTCTCTGATGAGCACAGATTTCCTTTCCAACTCAAGAAAAATAAGATGCAGACCAGGTTAATGATTGGGCAGGAGGGTTGGTGTTACTTTTATGGTTACCTCATATATAGAGGCCATGCCTTTTATAACAGTATAATTTATACAGCAAAAGTAGCCTAGTGCCCTGCGACTCAACGCCGGGTCTTCAGGTCCACAGCAGCAGCTTTAGCTGGGCCCTACCCCAGATCCACTAAATCGTATGTCTGTTTTAACAAGCTCCCCAAGCAACACATATGCCCGGTTACCACTGAAAACATTGGCAGCTCACCAGGTCGACAGGATTTGGGTAATCGGGGTTGGAGGCTGGCTTTACAGAACTAGAGCAAATGACTATATCATAAAAGGTTCAAACTCCATTCAAACAGTTAAAAGTTTGGGTGGAGATGACATTGAAAATCAGTACATCCCTACTCAGAAATTATATTCCCAAGGATTTTTTCTAAATTTCAGTTCCCCTCTTTTTAATCATCAAAGCTGCTCTGATACTGACTCTTATGCCTGAATATACATACATACATATATAGTCTAAACACTTCAAAAAATGAAATTGCATATGTCCCCTAGATAGTCTTCATACCACTAAAAGTATTTCTTTTTCAAATGTTTTCTAAAGATATTTTTCTCAGTTTTATAAATTTAAGAAAAAGGAATCTAGTATCACCTTTACTTGTTCTTTAACCTTAAAAACTCTGAAGTATTGTCACCTAGAGTTAAACTGTGTACTGTGTCCTATTTCCTTTAGGTCATATACCTTATCTCTGCATTATAGCAACTTCTTTCTACCTTTGGACAAGTCCATAAGCATCCATACAGCAACCTTAGCTTCTTGTAACAGTATCTGGAGGATTTTCTCTCTCTCTCTCTCCAGCTGGTATGGCTCAATGTATTGAGCACTGGACTGTGAAGCAAAGGGTTCCAGGTTCGATTCTCAGTCAGGGCACGTGCCTGGACTGCAGGCACGCAAGAGGGGGCATGCAAGAGGCGACCACACATTAATGTTTCTCTCCCTCTCTTTCCCTCTTCCTTCACCTCTCTCTAAAAATAAATAAATAAAATCTTAAAATAAAAAATAAACATTAAAAAAATCTTTCTTTCCTCCTTCCTGGCTCCCCTCATTTATTCTAAACTCTTACCTCTCACCTTCTCTAAATCAGAGGTTTAGTTTAGATTACTATTTTCCATTCTCTGGTTCCCTGTTTATCTTCACATCACATACCTGTAAAAACCAATTCTCCTGAAGCTTTGAACCTGCCATCAGCTAAGACACTAATTCCTTTCGTTGGCTCTGACCTCAGATTACTCATTTTCTCAGGAAGACAGTTAAGACACCTACTCGGGGGGTTCTTCCTTATCCCAGTAACTTCATCCATGCCCAGAAGGTCAGGCCTAAGATACCCACTTTAGAGCCTGTTGAATGCCAACTAGAGCAGATTGATACACCTGTCACTGGAATTTGTCCTCAGTTCCACCTTTGGGACAACATGAAGCATAACAACATCCACATCATAGGGGTACCAGAGAGAGAGGAGAGAGAGAACAAGGGATGAGGAAACTATCTGAAGAAATAATGACTGAAAACTTCCCAAATCTGGAGAAGGAAAAAGACACACAAATCCAGGAAGCACAAAGAGTCCAAAGCAAGATGAATCCAGAGGCCTACACCAAGATACATCATAATTAAATAGCAAATGTTCAAGATAGAGAATCTTAAAAGTAGCATGAGAAAGACAGTTAGTTACCTATAAGAGAGCTCCTATAAGACTGTCAGCTAATTTGTCAACAGAAACATTTTGGCGCAGAAGGGACTGCCACGAAATATTCAAAGTCATTGATGCAGACACCGGCCAGCAGTGTCCACGTCATTATGGATGAATTAAAACATACACACGGACTACCGAGTCCAGTGCAGGAAATAGGATGACAGCATGGCTTTTCTCTCAAGAGGAGCAAAAGCTGCGGCCTCCACCATGACGGGCCTTTATTCTATATCTGTCTCCTTACATTACAAGATGGTTTTCTCCCACTATCCCCCGGTTACCACAAAGGAGCCAGTGCCCCTCATCACATCACAGAAGAAGGACATTAGCAAATGAATAGGCAGCCAGTTACACTGGTCCCAAGGTTTAGCACTTGCAGGGTGAGGGAGCTTTAGCAAAGAGCAAGCCTCAAAACAGCTTAGATATATAGCAAATCTGATCACCCACGAGAGAACCTATCTGTGGGTGTGGGTCTGTGCATCTCCGAGTGGGAGCTGGGCCCATGCCATGCAGAAGGGTCTGCCAAGTCATGAGAAGCACAAACCTACAACCAAGATTATTTTACCAGCAAGGCTATCATTTATAACTGAAGGAGAAATAAAGGGCTTCCCAGACAAGAAAAAGCTAAAGGAGGTTGTTACTACCAAACCAGTAATACAAGAAATGTTTAAGAATGAAGAAGAGAAGGAAGAGGAAGGAGAAGGAGAAGGAGAAGGAGGGCAACAACAGAAGAACATAGTTAAAAGATTAAAATGGCAATGAATACATATCTACCAATAATTACTTTAAATTAAAATGGCTTAAATGCTCCAATCAAAGACATACAGTAGGTGAATGGACAAGAAAACAAGACCCTTTTATATTAGAGATCCACCTCAGAACAAAGATAACACAGACTAGATGTAAAAAAGATGGAAAAAGATATTTCATGCAAATATCTTTTGCATGCTAGGCCTCCATAGCATTACAGACCTATCTCAAGAAACAAGAAAAATCTCAAATAAACAATCTACCTTTATTCTTAAAGGAACTAGAAAAAGAAAAAACAAAGCCCAAAGTGAGTAGAAGGAAGGAAATAATAAAAAGCAGAGCAGAATTTGTCCTCAGTTTTCCAAACCCCTTGCCTCAGTTTCCAGCAGCCTCACCTTTGGAGTAGCCCCTCCAAACCCTCTCAGTCTGGTGGACACTAATACAAACGAGTTACTGGAACTACCCCCAGTGCATTCGCATACATGTATCACCACAGTCCCTCCTTCCAATGCAGCTCCCCAAAATCTCATCTGGGGGTCAGAAAGTTTTCCCCGTCTCTTTCCAATATGGCTGTTCTGGGTAACTAAGCTTCAATTTTGGTCATAATCAAGGGAAAAGTAGGAGAGAGAAAGTATTTTTTAACTTGATTTCAGAGTGTTATTCCAGGATCCATGACCCTTTTCAATTCAAATAAACAATATCCCATTTCTCAAAAGCTGGGTTATCACCAAAACTTTCTCTAAGAAACACATGACAAAACAGTGTACTGAGTCTGAGCAAGACTTACCTTAATAGCAGTTTCATTTCTTCATTATCTTTCTAGCATAAAATTAGGTTGTGGGTTTACCAGATATTTGATGTCTTAGAACAAAGATCAATGGGAAAGCTTATGTGTCCACAAAGAAGCTGTTTTTCAATGGTTTCTTCTTTGATAAATAGAACTTTCCCTGTTTTTCTTTATTCACTGAGATTCCTGTGGGGGAGGTAAAGGGCCTGATAAAGGCCTTTGACCTTAGCAAAAGCAAAAACAAAAAATACACCTATTTGGTAGTATAGATTGCAGTGAGACGTAGGAACAAGAAGACAGTGGGGACTCTTTGCCTCCATGATGAAGAAAAATGTCATCCTCTAAGTAAAACACTCATATAACTACAAAGTTGGCAAGTAAGAATTGTACTCCAGATTAGGAACCTAAGCAATACCAGTTGCAGAAACTCAAAGTGACACAGAGGGCCTAGTCTTCTAGGGGATTCTGGACAGTGGGTGTCCACCCAGAAGCAGCTAGGATGGTGACAGAGCTAGCAGCGCAGTGACAAACAGCACCAAGCTCTTGTCAACAATGTCCTCAGGTACAGCTAAGGTAAGTTGGTCTTTGGGACCACAGCCTTAGTGTCAGATACAGAGCTCACCTATCACATTAAATCTAGAAGTGGTTTATATTTTTAAGGCTATTGATAAATATAGCCCTTTAAAGGGCTCACGCCATTCATGGTTTAATAAGCTGAAGAGGAGAATGTCTGTCCCCCTACATACTAGTCAAAGACCTTGGAGATTAATCTCAGGACACCCACAGAAAAGGCCAAGGCCTTGTCAGTGAAGTACATCAATAAAGAGACGCCATACAGAATTGGCTTCAATCTCTTGAACTTTCCCTACATGTACAAGAAAACAGAACAAGAAACGCTATCTGGAATGTTGCAAAATGATGGAAGTCTTTATTCCAAAAATTTTCCTGACATTAGTTTTCTTCTACATGAACCCCGGCTTTGATATCTCTTATACCACCAAACCCAAAGAAGATTCATTTTCTGTTCTTCCTAGTGCCAGACATCCATGTGTGCTGCATATGGTTGCAGAATCTAGCCCTCACGGGAGAGTTCAGACTGAAGGACAAACTGTGAGAACCTACTGCCTGCCTTTGGAATGTGCCTAAGCATATTAGGACCCTCTAAAGCAGCACACACAGAAGGATACGATGAAAGCACACACGGAAGAAGAGCTGAGTGGCAATGGGATGTGTGTGTGTTTATGTGTGTGTTTCTGAACTTATATATGGGAGGGGTGTCTATGAGTCTAGTTAATTCTACCCTTAAATTGTGCCCCGTATCCACCTTCCACTTTCTATTACCATGATCGTAACTGAGGTCCAGATCCTCATCCATGAACTGGTGCTTGAAATGTTGCAACGGTGTCCTCAACAGTTCATTTCCTATTCTAGAATCTAACTCTGAGCCGGTTTTGTCCTACATGGGATTAACACAGTGCTCCACCTAACTGGCTCATAGATAAACTAATTTAATTGTATTTTTATTCATTTTCAGTCTGGCTTGTTTAAAAGAGACTAAAGTTTTTAATGGCAGAACTCTGTCATCTTATTTTTTTTTAAATATAGTTGAATGCAACACCACAGAAGTTTACTGAATTACCATCCAAATTCCTTTCTTCCTAGGAAGATTTAGAAGCTATAAAGCAAGACAATTAAAGTTCTTGTAATTCACTATACCTTTCTAATATACAGACAACAGTGGAAATACATGATTATTAACATCATGTCACATTAAAACCAAGAAGAGCTGACATGGCCAAGATGTGCAGGATAAGGAGCATCCATGTACTTTTTGTTAGTCTCTGATGCTCCTCTTCTGGTCTTTCTGTATCCACATGGAAGGTTTTCTTTATTATTCAAGTAAAAACTTTTGTGAATTAAGGGCCATGTCTTCAAATGTTCCATATGAAGAGATGACCAGTGTCAACACCTGGTTCCTTCAGGGATCTTCTGGACTAAAACCCTTACCTTGTATTCTACTTGAGCAGATTTCCAACCTCACCCCAAACTCTTCCTTTCATTAATGGCTCACCCATATGACTCTTCCATTTTTCTCTATCCTTCATCTTCTTAGCTCAGGTATCACCTTTTGTATTCAATCCATTCTCTTTGCTTTTTATGATTCCTCTGGTTTTTTTTTTAATATATTGTACAAAAATTACAAAACTAAGACCTGGCAGCAGTTTTCCTTGAAAAATACACATTATTTAAGATATATTGGAGATAAAAGAGGCCCTTATGAGTTTGTGTGGAAACTACTCCAGAGGGGAAAATGAAGTCAAAGATTCAACACCTAATTATAGGTACAATGTTGAAATGCAAGCCACATATATTGTAAGTTCAAGCACGCTAACTGATTTCTTTCTGCTGCTAAACAGAAAATATCTATCTTGGTACATCCCTTCACCAATTAAGTACACGATCAGAGTTATATTAACCACAAGACTTCATTCAGGGAGTATTGCTTCAAGAATCTAATTGCACCCATACATTCTTCATTTATTTAATGAGTGTCCAGTAAGCATCTATCAGTATAGCTGGCAGTTTAAAAAAAAATAGTTCAGCCCTGTGTATTTTATAAACCACAGTCTCCCAAATCTCTACAAGGGGAGGGGGGTGGCATAACAGAATCTCTGGAGTAGACAACGATTGAATATGTAATTTAGAAACTCTCTCTGGGCAAGTTAGGTACACCCATCCATGCCCATTTGAGAAGCCCTGTTCTATGTTCCTTCTGTCGAAAATCTCATTCACTCCCATGACTTCAAATAACTTTAATATGCAAACAACCCTCAAATCTATACTTTCAACATAGCTTTCTCCCCCCAAACCCCAAAACCTTCTGGGTCTGAACTGTCTCCTTAAAGTGGTTCCTCACATAAACATCTTCAAAACCAAACTCAGGGTCATCCATCCTACACATGAACTAGGATTTCCTATTTCATTAGTAATTGTTGTGCATATAGCCACTAAATTGGAAATTTAAAGGCATTCTTGGCTCTTTCTTGTGTCTTATAACTCAGTGTCTCATCTGTCTCAGAGCCCAGTCAATTCTGTCCTTATAATGTGTCTCTAATCTGCTCCTTGTTCTCCATCTCCAGCCTCACTCCCTACAGATGAGACCTTTACCAACTGGTGTAGAAACATACAGCCAAGTGTACTACTGCAAATCCACCCCTGGTAAAGTTCTTAGGCCATCATTCTAAAACAGAAATCAGACCATTTTACTCCTTTCTTTAAAAACTTTGATGGTGTCTTTTTAAAATTGAATTTATTGAGGTGACGTTGGTTAATAAAACCACATGGATTTCAGTGGCACAATTCTATAACACTCCAGCTGTATATTGTGTGTTTACCACCCCAGGTCAAGTCTCCTTCCATCACCATTTATCCCCTCTACACACTCCTCCACCTCCCCCACCCCTTTCCTCTGTAATCACGATACTATTGTCTGTGTCTATATTTTTTCCCTTAATCCCTTCACTTTTTTCACCCAGTCTCCCAACCCACCTCCCCTCTGATAGCTGTCAGTTCTCTGTATTTATGAGTCTGTTTTTATTTTTTGTTAGTTTATTTTGTTCATTAGATTACACATATAAGTGAAATCATATAGTGCCTGTCTTTTTCTGGCTGGCTTATTTCACTTACCATAATGTTCCCCAGGTCCATCCATGCTGTCACAAAAGGTAAGATTTCCTTTTCTTTTTTCTTTTTTTTTTTTTTTTTTACAGCTGAGTAGTATTCCACTGTGTAAATGTACTACAGCTTTTTTTATCCACTCATTTGCTGATGGACACTTGGGCTACTTCCAAATCTTGGCCATTATAAATAACACTGCAATAACATAGGGCTGTATATATTCTTTCAAATGAGTGTTTTGTGCTTTTTCAGATATATTCCCAGAAGTGGAATTGCTGGATCATAAGGTAGTTCCATTTCTAATTTTTGAAGTAACTCCACACTGCTTTCCACAGCAGCTGCAATACAAAAATATGCTCAATGTCACTAATCATCAGACAAATGCAAATTAAAACCACTTTGACAATATCTGCATCACCTATCATATTAGTTTCAACTATATTGAGAAATGTAATGCTCTGCAAATTTTAACTTTATTTCATAATCTGCAACTTTTTCTCTCCCTTGAACTTGAAACACATAAAATTTATTTAATTTTAAAAAGTATCTTTCCTCCAGTGCCTCTGCATATATGAAGCTGCTCCATTTAGCAGGACAATTTGAACTTGAAATGCAGCTTAACTCTCTAAGTTTAGATTCACAATATATAGAGAATAGCAATACCTATCTTATAGCTTTGTTGGAGGATTATTTTTGTAATTTTATTTTATTTTCTATTTTTTAATTTATTTTAATTGTTGTTCTTGTACAGTTTCTGTCTTTTACTCCTATCCCAGCCCACCACCCCAGCCCTCCCACCTCCCTCCCATTTCCACCCCTTAGTTTTTGTCCATGTATCCTTTATACTTGTTCCTGTAAACCCTTCCCCTTTTCCTCTGAAATTCCCTCCCCTCTCCCCTCTGGTCACTGTCAGACTGTTCTCTATTTCAGTGTCTTTGGTTATATTTTGCTTGTTTGTTTGTTTGTTTGTTTGTTTTGTTGATTAGGTTCCTGTTAAAGGTGAGATCATGTGGTATTTGTCTTTTACTTCCTGGCTTATCTCGCTTAGCATAATGCTCTCCAGTTCCATTCATGCTGTTGTGAAGGGTACGAGCTCCTTCTTTCTTTCTGCTGCATAGAATTCCATTGTGTAAATGTACCATAGTTTTCTGATCCATTCATTTACTGATGGGCACCTAGGTTGCTTCCAACACTTGGCTATTGTAAATTGTGCTGCTATGAACATAGGGGTGCATAGGTTCTTTGTTTTAATTTTTTAATATATTTTATTATGCTCTTACAGTTGTCCCATTTCTCCCCCATAATTCCCCTCCACCCTGCACACCCCCTCCCACCCACATTCCCCCTTTTAGTTCATGTTCATGTGTCATAAGTTCTTTAGCTTCTACTTGGATTGGTGTTTCAGGGTTCTTAGGATATAATCCTAGCAGTGGGATTGCTGGGTCAAAAGGTAGATCCATTTTTAGTTTTCTTAGAAAATTCCATACTGCTTTCCATAGTGATTGTACCAGCCTGCAATCCCACCAACAGTGCATCAGGGTCCCCTTTTCTCCACAACCTCTCCAACACTTGTTGTTTGTTGATTTGTTTATAATGGTCATTCTCACTGGTGTGAAGTGGTATCTCATTGTGGTTTTAATTTACATCTCTATGATAGCTAGTGATACTGAGCATCTTTTCATGTGTCTCTGGATCCTCTGTATGACCTCCTTGAAGAAGTGTCTGTTCAAGTCCTTTGCCCATTTTTTAATTGGGTTGCTTGTCTTCTTAGAGTGGAGTCGTGTAAGTTCTTTATATATTTTGGAGATTAAACCTTTGTCTGAGGTATCATTGGCAAATATATTTTCCCATACAGTTGGTTCTCTTTTTATTTTAATACTGTTTTCTTTAGCTGTGCAGAAGGTTTTTATATTGATGAGATCCCATTTGTTTACTCTTTCCTTTCTGTCCCTTGCTTTAGGGGACATACCAGTAAAAATGTTGCTGTGTGAAATATCTGAGACTTTCCTGCCTATGTTTTCCTCTAGGACTTTAATGGTGTCATGGCTTATATTTAAATCTTTTATCCACCTTGAATTTATTTTAGTGTATGGTGTAAGTTGGTGCCTGAGTTTCTTTTTTTTTCTTTTCTTTTTTTTTTTTGTGCATAGCTGTCCATCTCTCCCAACACCACTTGTTGAAGAGGATATTTTTACTCCATTTTATGTTGCTGCCCCCTTTGTTGAATATTAATTGACCACAGAGACTTGGGTTTATTTCTGGGCTCTCTGTTCTGTTCCACTGGTCCATGTGCCTGTTTTTATGCCAGTACCAGGCTGTTTTGAGTACAGTGGCCTTGTAATACAGTTTGGTATCAGTATTGTGATCCCTCCTACTTTGTTCTTCTTTCTCAAAATCCCAGCAGCTAATCAGGTCATTTATGGTTCCATATAAATTTTTGAAGTGTTTATTCTATGTCTGTGAAATATGCCATTGGTACTTTAATAGGTATTGCATTGAATCTGTAAATTGCTTTGGGAGGTATGGACATTTTGATGATGTTAATTCTTCTGATCCATGAACACAGTATATGTTTCCATTTGTTTGTGTTTTCCTTGATTACTTTCTTCAGTGTTGTGTAGTTTTCTGAATACAGGTCTTTTACCTCCTTGGTTAGGTTTATTCCTAGGTATTTTGTTTTCTTTTTGCTATATTGAATGGGATTTTTTTCTTGATTTCTTCTTCTGCTGTTGCATTGTTGGTATATAAAAATGCCTTTGATTTCTGGATATTGACTTTGTATCCAGCTGTTTGACCAAATTCGTTTATTAGGTTGAGCCATTTTTTGGCCGAGTCTATAGGATTTTCTATGTACACTATTATATCATCTGCAAACAATGACAGTTTTGTTTCCTCCTTTCCAATTTGGATTCCTCTTATTTCCTTTTCTTGTCTAATCACTGTGGCTAAAACTTCCAATACTATACTGAATAGAAGTGGTGAAATTGGACAACTTTGTCTTGTTTCTGAGCTTAGTGGAAAAGATTTTAGTTTTTGCCCATTGAGTCTGATGTTGGCTGTAGGTCTCTCATATACGGCCTTCATTATGTTGAGGAATGCTCCTGTTGGAGGATTATTAAATGAGGTTTTTGTAAAGCCCTGAATGCATATCCTCACACAAAATTAATGTTCAATAGATGGTGGCTCTTTAATGCTTTTTGTTTGCATATGACAGTTTTAATTTAACACAATATTGTGAACATTTCTCCATGCCATCAACTAGTCCTTGAAAATATGATTATAAACTGCTGCACAGTAATAAATCACCGGAATATACCTTAATTTATTACACCATGTGTCTATTGGTGGGCATTTATATTGTTTTCAACTCTTACTCTTATAAATAACACTGTAATAAACAACATAATACATAAATCTTTGAGAATACCTCCAAGTATTTTCCCAGGATAAGTTACTAGAAGTAAGATAGATTAAGGATCTAGAAATTTGTTGCCAAATTACTTTCCAGAGAGATACCAATTTATGTTCCCGCTAACAGTGTATGAGAGTGCCTCTGCCCTGCATTCTTCCAAACATACACATTCTTTCCCTCTCTCCATCTTTTCTCTTTACCAATATGATGGCAATTGTGTTTATTTTTATTACAACAACCAAACACCACTTCAAGTTTAACCAGTTAGGTTACTTCAGTAACAGAGAGGACAGAAGCCCATTTGCCTTGAAGAATCTTAGTTTTCATGGACCTCTCTTTTGTCTCTTGGCCTCAGGAAAGCAGAGTCTGCACACTTCAAGCACAGTCCAAAGTGGATACCTCATCTATATTTAACCACATCTCAAATAAATTAATAAATCACCCCCACTACCCCATCACTCCCCAATCACCACCAGCAAAATATAAAAGCCCAAACCCCCACACTGGAGCATTTTCTGATTCCCTGACATTCACCTCTCATGCCCAGCCCTCAAAATATAAGTATCAATCCCATGATAAATGGCAATACAATTATCAGTAGTAATAGAAAGAATGAGACTACTTAACTTCAAAATTTTCTAGTTCAATCAAGGCTCTGTTTGAATCCCTGGTATAAATGGTCCTTATGCCACATCAAGAGATCAGTTAAACACCAAAAATTACATAAATCCTACTTATCAACTGGTGAAAGAGGAGATAAAGGCAAAATTACCTTACGTACACTTTGCTACCTGACAAATGCACAGTGATGTAAGGCTATATAGCTCAACAGGATTATGTTGGTCTTACAGTTATTGTTTTATCCAGGGGTAAGCCTATTGTAATCACTCAAAAAATGTTGAATAAAAGAATGAGAGAGAAAAAAGAATCATTAACCAGATTTGACTCTCATCTACTTTCACTTAAGCAGGGAGTCTTAGAATAGCTCTCAAAATTCCGATTAAATGTCCTCTCAACAGGTTTAATTTGCATTTATTGGATTGATAGTAGATAAATATGGTTCTTAATTTCACTATTAACAATTGGTATTCTATTGTGAGATATCATAACATAGTATGTTTTGATGTACTATGATATGACATGTCACATCTACCCTTTGAGTCAGCAAGTTTGGCAATTTAACCTGAAGAAATAGAGATTTTCAGAAGTTGAAAAATGTATTTTAAAATATTTATTCCATTATGTGTTCAGAAGCAAAAAGGGAAACAATCCACATATCCAAACATATAGAATTAATTAAATGCTCTAAATTAAAGGCACATCTACATGTAAGAATACTATTCAGTCATTAAAACTGAAGACATAAAAGAATATTTAAGCACATAGAAGCTATAATAGATAGTTAAGTGTACATATTAGGTTTCACATGTCTTGTCTTCCTGTTCTCTGTTGGACCTATCCTCAACCATTTCAGCAATCCATATGAAAGTTACTAATGACTTCCGTGTTAAAATCAAGTGCTCAGTTTTCAGTCCTCTTCTTCCTTGGCCTATCATCTGACCAAGTGATTTTTCCCTCTTCTTCAAACAGTTCCAGCAGTTGGCCTCAGGGAAACTGTGCACTCTTGGTTCTTTGTTCACTTGTCTCAGTCTCTCTGGTCGGTTTCACTTGATATCCGAAACCTTAAATTCCGAGTTCCCAGTCCTCAGTCCTTGATTACTTTTACTGTCTTTACTCGCCTGTCAGTGATTCCATATAGTGTTATGACTTTACATGTCATCTACATATAATAACCTCTCCCAGATTTCTATCACTAGCCTGGACTTCTACTCTGAAGCTCAGACTCTGTAGTTGGCTGCCCATTTGACATTACCAGTTGGGTATTTAATAAGCAAGTATAATAAAACACCTAACAAATGAATTTCCCATGTTTCTGTCTCAAACTTATTCCCTCCATCTTTACCATATCAAACAATGGCTACCCTATTCTTCATGCAATAATAATGGAATGAGGTGGGCTAGAACCCTGGGGGATGGAGAAAGGAAGAATGAAAAAGAAAGACTTAAATATGAGGGGGGCCTCTAAAAATGAATTATCCCCTGCAGGGCAAGGCCCCTGTAGTACAGGCATACCATGCTAGAGCACTGTTCTGAATCAGTGCACCAGCTGGCATAGTTGTCAGAGGCTGTGTTCAGGTTCAGTGAAGTGTTTTGAAGGCTTTGCCAGTGTGTTTGCTCATTTCATGATGGGTAATTTACAAGCACCCTTGCCCACACCGTGCTGAATGCTTAGTTGTATCTGACCAAAAACAGCGTGACTCCCGTGCCCCACCCTACCCATTCACCTGATCTCAACTGAACAACTTTTGTGTGTGTTTCCCAGAATGAAAAAAGTCCTCAAAGGAAAACATTTTGCTGATGCAGAAGAATGAAACAAAAGATAGCAGAAGAACTAAAAGGCAACAAATTCTGTGTGTTCAAAAACTGTTTTGAGCAGTGGAAAAAATGTCTTGATAGGTGTAGTGCATCAAATGGAGGGTACTTTGAAAGTGACTGAAGTTTAAACATGTAAGAATAAATATCCAATTTCTTATAAATAAATTCTGCTTTTGGGGTCCCCCCTAGTATTCTGTTCTCCCTGTTTTCTTCCACATCTTCCAAATCTTTATAGTATGCAAATATGCTTGTATATTAGACAGATCTTCATAAACTTAATTTTAGACCTCTGGAACATCAATTTCTACAACATTAACTGTCAGTATTTGTCAGTATTTGTCAACAAATGTTATTCCTGAATCGATATCAGAATGATCTAGATGGGTTATGAAATTCCAGTTTCAAAATACTGTTTATTTATAGTACAAATTCTAATACAATGAAATATTAGAAGCATTTCCTTCCACTTCAGGAATAAGATGAGAATGTCCATAATTACCTCATTTATTCAACACACTGGAGCAACTAGACAGCATCAAGTCAAAACAATAAAAGCAATAAAGGTGTTAAGAATTAGAATGGAAGAAACAAAATAAACTTTCACAGATATTGAGCCTACATTTAAAACGTCAAATAGTATGCAGACAAGTTATTTTAATAAGAGAGACAGAGAGATTGGCAATTTTGCTGAATAAAAGATCAATACATTTATTAAAAACAAAGATCAATTGTGTCTATATCCATAATAAAGAGCTAGAAAAAAAATATTTTCATGGATAAATATGCTAAAGATATCAATTCTTCCCAGTTTCATCTAGATATTTAATGCAATTCTAATCATAAGCTCAACAAAATTTTTTAAATTTATGTGGAAGAGAAATGGCCAAGAAAAACTAATATTATTGAGATGACAAATATAGTGGATTAAATACTTTAAATTTTATTTTCAATAGTAATATTTTCTTTACTCTTTTTGAAAAGGGAAGTATTTAATAAAAGTGTAAGAGACAGAGGAAAAGGTTGATGTATATAAAATTTAGAACTTCCAGTTCTCAAAAGAGACATTAAATAAAGTTTTACAGGTACCTCCTAGGAGAAGCTATTTACAACACAACCATAAAGTGTTCAAGTCCAGAAAGTTTTTAAAAAAGCCTCCTACAAATTAATAAGAAAATTAAAAACAAAACTATACCCCACAAATGGGCAAAACTTACAAAAAAAAGAATTTTACACAGGGGAAAACAGAAGGGAAAGATTCTCAAACTCATTAGAAACCACAGACCTGAAAACTGAAAATCCTCAATGGGACTCTCTCTCACACTCACGGGGCTCCCGGAAATTAAAGAATGACATAGCCAGGGGTGGGCGAGGATGAGAAATAATAAAAACTCTTAAACTCTGCTCTTGAGAGAATAAATTGATGTAACATTTATGAAGTTATCTAGAAAGCTTAAAGTAAATAGACCCCTTAACCCAGTACTATCAATATTAGATTAGAGACATTTTGCACATGTGTATCAGAAAATATGTATAAAAAACATTCAAAATGACCTCATTTTCAACAGCCACAAACTCTAAACAACAGTGTGTCTATCAAAGGAGGATGAGTAGATAATTGCAAAACAATCATACAATTAAAAAAAAACCAGCCTGACAGTGAAAGTGAATGAACAACAGCTCCATGTAACATGTGAATGTTACAGTGTTGAGTGATAAGAAGCACATCATATTAGGGTACATACAGTAAGATACCATTCATAAGAAGTTAAAAAAACTGGTAATATTAACAATTATATTACATAGGGTTAAAAGAAATGTCTACGGGGAAAAGCAAGAAACTGATAAACAGGAAACTTAGAGCAATGTGTTCCCTGGGGGTAGGTCGAAGAATGTCGTCAGGGAAGGTCTGCAGGGAGACCTTACTTGTGAGAACAATTGTCTATTGGAAACGTGCTATGCGTTCCTGGGTGTTCATCTGTTAATTTTTTTATAACTTACCTGAGCATTGCACATATTGTCTCGTATTTACTATATATTTCATTTATATAACAGAGCTTTTGGTCTCAGGTTTTGTTATAACAAAATATAAGTTTTGGTCAGTTGATTATTATTTATATGTTCTATTGGCTATATTCTCAGGCAAGAGGAGGTAGGATACAGGTAGGGTGGCTCAATCGCCTGCAGCCTCATTCCAAACCCTTTATCTTCTCCAAGTGCCAGAATGTCGTATCGGGTACCTTCCACTTGCCCCTCCGCATGCATCCTTCTACCCTTCTCCACTCTGCTCCCTGCCATGGGAGGGTGACCTGTATGGGCCACGTGGATGACTTCCCATTCCCTTTGAATTCTGGCTGAATCAGTAAGATCAAGGTATTCATCCTCTTCATTCCTTCCCACCAAAATGGCCTCCAGCTGTCTGCGTGCCCCTGCATCAAACGGTGTTGCTTCTTTCCAGGCTGTCAACATTCCATGGCTTCTCCTTCCAGGTTCTGACTCATTCTTCATCCCTTCAGACATAGAGGGCCGAGCAGCCAACCTCACATTAAACCCTGGATGACTGCTGCAGATTTGTGGTCCCCCAAAACACACACCTCTAAGTACACCTCTGTACTTACACCTCTAAGTAGTCCCTTGGTGCATAAAATCCTCTTTGAAGTGTTCTATTTTGAAGGTGCATCTGATCCTTGCTGGGACCCTGCCTGATATAAATGGAGAGCATGGAAAGAAAATTAGGGAAGAAGGGCATATCAAAGGGTTTTAAAAAGTATGTAAAGGGACAAGGAATAGTTTTACTTTGTTTGTTTATAACCTGACAACCATTGTAAAAAAAAAAAAACAAAAGGGAAAAATGAGAGAGGTCTTAATTCAGAGATATTTGAGCTCACGAAAGCGCGCACTCATTCGACAAGGAACTGGCACATTGACCAAAGTTAGAAGGTGATTCTGGTACCGATGTGTAGGATAAACTGTGGATCAAGGTCCTGGAAGCAAGAGGTCCACGACTTAGCAAACTGGTGGGAACTGCCTTGATGAAATCAGTCCCGGAGTGCAAGTTCAAGAGGACATCTAGGAGTGGTCCTTTCACGGTTCTGGGCCTGCATCAGGACATGCAGGTCCTGCCTTTGTCTGGCACATCTCATCTATAAACGGAGTTCTGTCTGATGCCAAGCGAAGGATGAGACAACATGAGAAACAAAATGAGAATCTAGTCCAACAGCTCTTTTTTTTTGCTGCCAATAATATGTTCATTGGTATTTTATCATTGCTAATCGTTTTCTATTGCCCTGTTCAAGGGCTTTAGCAGCATTTTATATTCCACTCTAGGTGTGTTTTGAGCCGTTATTGCACCAAAACAAATACTTATTAGTGCTTTGCTCTGCCTCCTTTTAAACCCAGTCTTTTTCATATTGTTATTTTCCCTGCAATGGACTCTGAATGTCTCTCTGTTTAGCACCATCTGAAGATTTAATTAATGCGCTGTTTTGCTCATCTTCTAGATGATTAATAAAGATGTTGAATAAAATCAAGCTTAATACCATAACATGAGGCACCCTGTAGCCACCTCATTCTCAACTGCACTTTGCTTTTGTATCTGTTCATGGTCTTTTATTATATTCTCTACCCACGTAAAAAAATGCCCTTTTTTTATTGTTACTTTCTTTTATTTTTTTCTTGTTTTATTGTTGTTCACGTACAGTTGTCCCCACTTTCCCCCCATCATGCATCCTTCTTGAATCATTTGGTTCTGCAAATCTGAGTTGGAAGCCTCCCTGAGAAGAAACCACTCCACCACCATGCGTGCCTGCACCATCACCAACATAATCCGATGCCGTGAGCAAGTCAGGGTGACGCAGACTCCTAAAATGATACAACCTACCCTTTTCTAACTTTTGAGATTCTCAGATGTCCTCCCAGTTATTATATAATTTGGCCTTTTCAACAACCAGTGACCTATCAAGCAGGTTCTATGGATCTCACGAGGACCTTGAGACTCCAAAATGAACTTACAGGAAGCAAACGACAGCTCTGGCTCCGGGATTCCAGAATTCCTACTTGCGGATGCCTACCGGGGTTCTAACGAGTTGAAATGCGCTGCCTTGAGTTTAGATATTAGACGTTTTGAGGGAAGAACTCTTGTTACCATATTTTCAGTTCAGAGTTTGGAAACGAAAGTTGAAATGCTTTTATAAGTTCTCAGCAATATGACCTTGAATGTTTTCAGCACTTTGGTTGTGCTGGTTCTTGCTGATATCGACCCAGATATCAAAGGCAAGTAAATGAGAACATGAAAGATGGGCCTTGTAACTACGTTCCTGTAGTCAGGACATACTTATAGATATGCTCGTAGGTAAGTTCATACTTCTGTGAGCTTAACAGAATGTGCCCAGTAATTCAGAGTCAGCTAGGCTAAGTTATTAATACCAATTTATTACTTATGAGTGGGTTGTTCCAGCTGATTTTCTGCTTCATAGGAGAGGTTTTACTACCCTCCCTTAGGCTAAGTCCTCTCCCTTCTACTACTCAATGATTGAACCCCTGAATTCATCCCAGGGCCACAGAGACCTCTGGCCTCTATTAGCCAGCACTCAGTTTCCTCCACAGAGGAAAATGCCAGGAGCTGACAGCATATTCTTCACTTGCTCTCGCCTCTGGGGTGATTGGCAGTGGAGGGTTTCTCAGCCAGCTGCACTGCTGAGGCCCAACTGGCTGCAGGGCTCCTTCGTGCACGAGGACTGTCAGGAGCTCTGGGCATGTGTGTGTGAGGGGCTGCGCTGTGCCCAGACCAGAAATGATGGTAAAGAGCAAGATGTAGGAGAAGAGCCGCAAACAACAAAGCTGAGTATTTCCGCATTAAGTTTCTGTGTCTGGCTCATTCTTACCACACTGTTAAAATCAGTTGTTGACTCTTGAGCAAGTTACATTATCTTCAGTTTTTCTCATCTCTAAGGCTAATAATAAAGGTAGAAACTTGAACTGACACAAGATATGTAATGTGCCATAAAAATAAAGTGCACACATGCCTATCTCTGCATGCTAGACTTGCTTGACTTTGTCTCATAAACCACTGTGATTCTCTACTGCAACTTATTCACCGAAGTGTTATATTAATATAGCACACACCTCCTTTAAAATAAATTAGTGTAGCACAGCATACAAGGAAACAATAACTATTTTAGGTGAAGTT
This sequence comes from Anoura caudifer, assembly GCA_004027475.1. Classification (NCBI taxonomy): domain Eukaryota; kingdom Metazoa; phylum Chordata; class Mammalia; order Chiroptera; family Phyllostomidae; genus Anoura; species Anoura caudifer. The sequence goes on from PVKU01001146.1 coordinate 209,213, forward strand.
TTTATTCTTCTTTGAATAATAAGCAGAAAGTAAAGCATGCTTTTTCAGCTTTATGTTAATAAAATTTTAAATGAAAGTCATTATTAACTAAATACAAAAATGGAAAGGAAATGTCTCAAGCAAATTGTTCAAGGTACAAAGCAGGGTTTGGAACATAAACGTGAACACTTTTCTCTCCCCCAATTGCCCAAGTTCTGACCAGAGCATCTGAATGAGCGAAGTGAATCAAATGAGTAACGGATTTCAGCTTCATCGGAGAATATGCCAGGGACTGGAGGCTGAAAGAGATTTTCTTCCACTTTAAGGATAGCCAGGTCTACAGACTTAGTCAGCCTGACCCGGTTTTTCAGTTGTCTTTATCACCTGGATACAGGTGGGTCACTGCACCTGAGGAGAAGTGATTTCCTCCATGGGTTGGGGTGAGTGAGAGAGCGCAGGGGAAAGGGAAGTCATTGAAGGCAAGGGAAAGAAAATGGTGGGAGCGTCTTCCACCAGAACTTACAAGAGCACCTGAGAGATATAAAGGTAGGCAAAAAAATGGTGATTCTTGCATTAACAACTGCCACAGTCATAGGTCTGATACATTTTCCTGATAAAGTTGTTTTGGGGGCTGTTCTTGGACAAAATAGGAAATTTTCCCCAGTAACAACATTTAATGGAGAGCCCATCCTTTATTTAAAACTTTTAAGATATTCAGTTTGAGGAGCTGGATAAGGAAAAGTGAATAATAGTTTCTTATTTAGCATCCACTTTACACCATGCATAATCTGGCTCTCATCCTACGCAAATAGTTCGATAGATACTATCACAAACACTTTCCTGGCGAGGAAACCGGCACTATGGCAGTGACCAAGGTCATGCAGATGGGAAGCTGTAGAGGCAGCAGGGAGACGCAGCTCTGACTGATCTCCAAGCTGTAGACTAAGCTGCATATGTCCAGTTGGTGAAAACAAAAAACAGACAAAAACAAACACACTCACATGCCTATGATTTATAATCAGTCAAGCCGGGGAACCGTAAACAGTATTCTCACAGAAAGAATCCCATTCATTTTCCAGCAAATATTTCTCTGGTGTATCTGCTTGTGGCATCTCTTCATGCTTGTTTCAAATTATTATGTTTTTAAACCAAATGTCACCATTTGACCGTTCTGATGGTACTGAATATAGCCACACCCTTCAGCTCTCGCATGACACAGCTAAAATCCAGGAAATTACATTCCCACACTCAGTCCCATGTACGAGTGGGTGTTTGAGTGAAGGCAGAGCTTCTAGGGCTTCCAGTCCTCCTCTTGAAAATCACCCATGCCAGTGCTGCAGATGCCCAAGACTCTGTTTCGCTGGGGCTTCCGCCCTGCTGAATATTCTGAAATTCCACAAAGCTCTCTCTTCTCTTGATTCCTCTTAGCTCTTTTAACATTTGTATAAGCTTCTAATTCTCTGTATTACCTTTGTTCCTATTTGAAATATCTAGATGGCAGCTTTTTAAAAAAATATATTCCCCAGGGATTGGCAAACTCTAACCCCTGGGACAATTCTGGCTCAGGGTCTGTTTTGTGAATGCAGATTCATTGGGATGCAGCTGATGTGCATCTTGTCTGTGGCTGTTATTCCTCCACAACGCCAATGTTGAGTAGCCACAACGAGAGCACAGGACCCATATGGTAAACAGAAAAATGGCTTCCAGATATATATTTGTCCTAATGCTAGGAACCTGTGAATGTGTTCATTTGTACAGCAAAGGTCACTATGCAGATGTGATTAAGTTAAGGGTTTGAGATAGGAGGGTTACCATGGTTATCTGGGGGGGGCAATGTCAGGGTCAGGAAAGGAGAGTGATTCAGAGATGTTCCGCTGCTGGCTATGGAAATGGAGGGAGGGGCCACAGACCAAGACATGCAGATGGTCTTAGGGCTGGAAAGTGCAAGGAAACGGAGTCTCCCCTAGGCCTTCCAGGACTGCAGCCCTGCCAACATCTTGTTTTGGGGACTTCCGGCATCCAGAATCGTAAAATAATAAATTCATGCTGTTTTAAGCCATAAAGTTGGGGATAGTTTATTACATTTACAGCAGCAGAAAACTTAACACAACCGTAAAGCATAAAACATATTTACATTCTAGCCCTAACAAAGTAAATTTGCTAACTCTTGTTCTTCCAAACATGCCATTTAGGAATGGCTCCGATTTGTGAGAAAATCTTCTCTCTGGGGCAATTGACGAATATGGTTCTAATTGGCCAAAGTTTGCCACGTCTTTAATGTAAAGACCTGAGCACTGCCAATGGTAACAACTACCCAAATCTCACTGGAACAACGTTATGAAAAGAGAAGCATCTGTGGTTTTTCTTTTTCATTCATTGTTAGACATATATGTTCCCAATCCCTTCACACCTGTGCAATTAGCACATTTTCACCCTGGGCCTTCTCCATCTTACCGTGTTCCTTCCATTCTAATGAATTCAGATTGTCTCTCATGCTCATGACCTTGGTCATGCCCTGCCTACAGTTTGTTTCTTTTTTTTCTCTTTGCATAAAATGCAGACGCTTCATTGATCACACAGTGTTACTTTAAATTATGTCCCTCTCCCTCATCTCCTTCCTGGTTTGTTTGTTTGGTTGGTTGGTTGGTTGGTTGGTGTTTTGGTCATTCATCATGTTGCTTCCTGTTTAACTTCTTTACTCACTCTTGCTCATTCCTCCAATGCTCCTCAGTGCCCGGGAAGCCCGTAGTATACAATTTAGAACAGCATACACCTGTCCCCTCTCTGATCATCCCTTTTCTGCTAACGCTGTCAATTGGCCACAGAAAAGAAAGTATTTGGGTGACATATCTTTGAATTATACAGGACAGCTTGGCAGGTACCAAATTTTTTTACTCACAGACTGATTGTCTCAGACAATCCTAAAAACACTTCTGTCCCCAGTGATTTAATTTGTTTGATAGTAAATCCATTGTAATCTACTCAGATAACAACTTGCTATTTATATCAAACTAGTATCCAATTCTGAGATGTTAAATATAGGATTCTCCACATTTCCTGGCCCTCGTTTCTAATAAACTATGGCATACGCAAGAATGAGCATGCAACTGTACAGGGAATCAGCTACAAGGCAAGAAAGCTTAAAGTACCAGTTCAGATACAACCCACAAGAAAGGCCTCTATTTCTAATCTAAATAGAACATTGAAAACTTTTCAGAGATAGAAAAGACCTTATAAATCATCCATTGCCATCCCTTTCATTGAGAACAGAGGGAACTGATGCAATTGGAGAGCTCAGATGGCACCTTCAAGGTTACATAGGCAGCCAGAGGGGGAGTCAAGCTTGAACCGAGGGCTTCTGTCTTCCGTCCATGGGTCAGTGCTCTTCCTGATGTACCCTGGAGCAGCACCAAAGAGTTCACGCTGCACACCGAGAGTTCCACCCCTTTTCTCAAAACAGATCTGGAAACTCAGAAAAGCACATTGTACCATATCAACTAAATGAACATCGCTGAGTGCTGATAAGCACTTTTGTCTGGGAAAGCGCATCAGTGGGAGAGAGTATCAGAATGGCCTTCGTGCCTAGTCCAGACTCCAGACTTTAGACCATGCAGAGGAAAAAAGTCTTTGTATTATAAAGAGGAAAGTCATTCCAGCAAATGTTCAAAGTCCGATATTATGAGTAATTAGCCCCACATTGAGGATGTCACAAAGAAGGATGAATTAGCCCAGGGTTCTGTTGTTGTTGCTGTTTTTCTACTTATCCCAAGAGTCTGAGCAGAGAGACAGATTTCCCCCTGAACAAGTGTCAGCAACATTAATGAAGAAAACTGGTGAAGCAGAAAGAAAACGGCAGTGGTGTGTTGAGTTGCAACTGGTTCTGGAAAACTGAGGTGTGATACTTCATGTGAGCAACCCCCTTTCTTCTCTCAGACCTAGAGGGAAGTTCACAGTCCAGAGGCAGACAGGGATTGGTAATGTAAGAAAATGCAGTTCGACTTAGAAGATGACCTATAAAGAGCCATGGCTGTTATTATACTTAACATTTGACTAAATTTTGACCACATATAACATAAGCTGCATTCGGTTGTTTCTGTATACTGCTACTTCACTTAATAGGTCAGCCATCGAACGTGGACACGTGCATATAGCCATAGGAATAGAAATCGCAGCGTTATGATAATTTCACATAGCAAAATGTCATCTCTGAGTAATTTTATAACTTTATCAGCTAACTTTAAGTCGAGGAAATATGGTTCATTAACTGTTATCAACCAGTAATTAAAGGATTAATCACACTTAAGGAAAAGGAATACCAGGTACAAAACAATGTTATGGAAGTCACACTTCATTAAAATGATGGAATGCAAAAAGATATTTTATATTACATATTAACCCTCCTATTATTATACTGTTGACCTAATAAAATTGGTATTGAAAGCCTTCCCGGTATCTTTAAATTCCAGGGTCTGATATTACTCCAGTTTAACTATTTGTTGAAAAATAGTGAGGGAGGCTCTGTTTTGTGCCTAGCAAAGTGCCTGGCTCAGGGGGACAAGCAATGCGTTAGGTGTTGTCCCTGCACTCGGAGGTGCAGTAAATTCTCTTTCTGCAGATAGTAATTGTGACCTTTTACAGGCCAGGCCCTCCATGGAAGGCGGGATGGCACGGAACAGGTCTGGCCGCGGGTGTGCGGGGTCAGTCTGCTGCTCAAGTCAGTACCTCTCACTTCACAAAACAGATCCATTCCACCCAAGCCAGCCAAAAGTCCTGCCGTTGACAAAGTTGACCTCATTATCTTAATTCTACATTTTTTAAATAAATTATAGGTTGTATACCTCAAAATGCATCCCCGCATTTAAAAAAGGAGAGGCTGGATCGAAATTTTGGTGCCAAATAGATTCGTAGACACTACCCGGTGTAATAGAAAAAACACCAGCCCAGGAAAGGGGAACTTGGTGGGAGCCAAGGTGACCGCCGTATAATTTACAGTCCGTACCAGGGCACGTTGAGAGCGAAGGGGGAGCAGTTACTAGATATGCCGGGAAAATATACGCAAACCCTCCTCCTACTCCTACCACCGGGCCTGCCATTTATGAACTGATGAGTGGTCATATCAAGGCACACTCCTGTTTAAAATGCTCCACTGGCTTGCCGTCATTGGGGATTAAAATCTAAAGTCCTCACCCAGGCCTGTGTGCTCCTAGGTGATCAGATCCCAGCCCCCACCCTCCCTTTCACGCCCTGTGCCCCTTGGTGCCTTTGGCCTGCCTAGTGTGTTCAGGTTCCAATTAGCTGCCGGTCCCTTGGTCTGGAACATTCTTCCCAAAGAGGAGCATGGCTCCATCTCTCCCTTCATTCAATGTCTCCCCTCGAACGTGACCTCTCAGAGGTACCTTCCCCGAAAACTGTCTAAAATAGCAACTCTTCTCACGCACTATTTTATTACTTCTGTTACCCTGTTTGGTTTTCTTTTGTAAGAATCTCACTACCTGACTTACACTATGTGACTATCCATTTCTTTATTCACTGTTTGTGCTACCCGAGAATGTTGGATGTGAAGTCAGGGACTGCGTCTTGTTTTACGTTATATTATCTCCAGGACCTACACGAACATCTGGCATCTCAGCAGCACTTGATAAATATTCGTTAAATGTTTAATGGATGAAAGTATTCACAGTGGCTCTGACCCTAATTCCTTAAGTTACTTTTTTTTTAAAGGAGCTTGAAATACATGTTATTTCATTTTCAGCATGGAATTCTTTACGTTAAAATATCAGCACTGAATTAGTACAGTCTCTACAGAATCCCTAAATGTTACCTGTTTTCTGATTCGGTTTTCGGCTTCTCCGCACACAGTCATCCATCTCCCTTCTCTGTACTCTCATGGCGTGAGATGTGTCTCAGTCACAGCCCTTACTTATCACACTGGCCATCACTAGTCAGAAAAGTGATGACAGAGCAAGGGGCACTTTGGGGACTAAATAGGAAGTGTGCCAGGGGCAGGGTGGGGCAGCCTGACGGTGGAAATGCAAGCCGAAGTCAGACCTTGGAGGCTAACTTTTATAAGGCAAATTAAGCCATTTCGTATCTTATCCTAAGGCCATGGGTGGTCATTAAAGAATTTGAAACAGAGGAATAGCATGATCAAAGTTGCATTTCTGAAGGATCAGTCTGGCTGGCTTATAAAGATAAAGTGTGAGAGTAACAAGACTTGCTGCAGGGAGGTCCTGAAGCTGTCTTGGCAGCTGCCCAGTCCAGAAATGATCAGGGCCTGACTGAGGGGGTGGCTATAGAGAGAAGGAACCCTGGATGGACCAACCTCTCTCATCTCTCAGATTTTTTATTTAGTGATTTTATTGCCTCTCTAGGTTAGGATTCAGCTCTGTTTCCATGAAAGGGAACAAACACATAATAGATTGCAGCGCTCTGTCACAGGTATACCATAGCAAGTGACTGATTGAATTAGTTAACACAGATTCTTCCCCAACTGTCCCAAATTATCTTAAACAAATATTAGTGGAAAAAACATCAATGTGTTTAAGGTGGAAGATAAAACAATGTTGTTATTGCCCAAGGTGATTAGTTAACCTGTGATTTTAGTAGTTTGGGAACATTCTGATGCCTTCCGAGGAATCCTCCTGTCTAATAACCTCTGCTGTAAGACAAAGGAGGGGTGAGACTGAATGCCTCATTCCCAGGTAGGTGTGTTTGCTCTGTTTGCAGAGAGTGAGTGTGTGTTACCTCTCCAGAATGGAAAGATGGAACATGAAGTAAGGGATGATTCCGAGACGTCAGGATGTCTACCATTTTCAGGTCCGTCCTTCCTTCCTTCCTTCCTTCCTTCCTCTTTCTTTCTTTCTCTCTCTCTCTTCCTTCCTTCCTTAGTTCCTTCCTTTCTTTCTTTGCCAAGACAATGAAGGTACCAGTTAAAATGCCACGTTCTGGAGGACAAATCCACAAGCATTTTAGTTCAAGTGGTTGATCATATTAATTCTGTCATCTGTGGCAGGACGGTTTTAAGGATAAGTGATGTATAGTAGATCATTTGTTAAAAACAATATAATAATACATATTCACTAGAGAATACTTAGCAAACTCAGGTAAGTAAAAAAATTAAATCATTCATTATTTCATAACCCAGATATAAATACTTAATATTTTAATGTACTGTATATTTTATATGTAGTCTTTAAAAATTTTTTAAATGTCTGCAAAATATTCTACTTTCAGGACACACCATAAGTAAGTAATAAATCTCTAAGTGTTAAAACTTTAAGTTGCCTTCAATTTTTAATTATCATAAATAATGCATCAATAGATATTTTTGCAATTAAGTATGAATGTGGAGCTACTGTATGAAAAAAATTATGCACTGCTAGATATTTGATATATATTTCAAAATAGTATCTCCTTAGATCTCACCAACAGGTGCCTCTTTCATCGAATCTTTGTTAAATTTGGGAATTTTTATTTTAAAAGAACGCTTAACCTAGTCGTAGATGAAAACAGTGCTTTGCTGTTTCTTAAAATTTAGTTTCTTTCATTGCTTAAGTGAGGCTGAACACATTTCTCACAACGTGCCAAAATGGCGAAGTAGAAGAATGGCTGCCTCCCTCCTTCAAGATGAAGCTGAGGAACATACCAAGGGCATAACATAACTGTGAGAAACCCACGGGGTGAAGACAGGGCTGTTTTGAACTGTTGTTGGTAAGATGCAGCTTTGACCTGAGGCAAGGAGCAGCAAGGAAAAGATGTCAGGAGGGCATAATAAGAAAAGAATATTTGGAGTTCATTTCTTGCTTCTCTTTCATCCTTACATTTAGATGGAGGTGACTGATGACACCCCTCGTCTCCGTGTTGAAGAGATTGTGGATCCACACAATCCCTTATATATTCATATTTACTTCTGAATTGGTAAAACCACTTTGGAAATAGAATGATGTTATATGCCCAAGCTGAACATTTACATACCTTGGAAACTAGCAAGGTAGTTTCTATTCACTGCCCACAAGCCATGCCCAGGAGCCCACGGGAGATGCACACAAGAACCTTTACTGCGGCACTATTTGCACGAGCAAGAACCTGGAAACAGCACGTATGTGTATCAGCAGGAGCGAAATGGATGAACTACTGCAACAAAATATGATACCTTTCCCATAAAGTTAAAAAACAACTAAAAATATTCTGCCTTTGGAAATATATATGAATGGCATGAAATAAAACTATACAAAAGGGAAAGCAGGGAAATGATAAAGAGGAGATTCGGGAAGACAGTTCCTTCAGGTGGTGGCGGGGAGGCAGGGGAATAGGGTTGGAGGAACTTGATGGTAACATGCAGGTTACTGTCAGGTCCTACCCCAGTTTTGTGGGGTGGGCTCATGGATGTTTTTACATTGCTGAAAATAATTATTGTATCTAAATGACTAAAAACCTATCACATATGTGTCAATGATGAAGGTATGTCATAAACTTACAACTACTCCAATTTACACACCTGAAGTTCAAAAATAAAAATATAAAACTTTTATCTAGTTGAGTGCCATGAAATTGTAAAGTAGCAAAAGGGCACAGAGAACTGGCAGGGCATTGAAAACAAACTTTACATTTTGATGTGTTTGCCTACTATTTACCCTACATAGAGCATTCAGGACACTGATGAACAGAGCAGGCAAAATAAGCACCACTACCTGACGGTCAGTGGTACAGGAAGGAGCTAGGCCCCTCTCACTGCAATGTGACATAAAGAACCCTGAGTCCTCACTGCAATGTGACATAAAGAAATATAGTACGTGAAACATTCTGGAAGGATAAATATCACAGAGACTTGATAGGCATTATAAATAATTATGCGCCCCTCTGTTCACTAATATACCCAGCAAACATAATCTTCTTCAGCCAGAGCTCCGTACGCAGATGCGGCTGAGGCAGTGGTGATACAGAGACGGACGGAGACAGTCTGTGTGCAGAGGGGCCCCGCTACGCAAAGGCAAAACGATGGCCATATTTGTGGAACCCAAAACTATGACTCCTGGGTTAAAGTAATTAAACTTAGAACTTCTCCAGAAAAGTCCAACATATTCATCGTTGCAAGTTGCACTAGAGGGAAACTATATTGGAACGTAAAAGAAAGAGGGACTTCCTGGGATACTCAGGCACTACTTCATGGAGAAAGTGACTGTGTTTCTTTGGAATTCACATTTCAACTCACTTAATAAGATGCGTTCTAAAGAATAAATGGGGCTGATAGCATGTGGTGTATCCTGCCTGGGAAATTTATGACTCTGCTTTGCTGAAGCCTGGGTTTCATGGGGGAGGTGAGCAGAGAAAGTTAAGTTAGTAGTATCACCCCTTGGACAGTCTGGCCCAGCATATCATCTTGCTTCAAAATACCTGTCCCATTAGTAACATTGAGATAGATAGCATTGTACAGTACAGGCTTACTTTCAGCTTGGGCCCTGCTATTAAAATATTATTTTCCCCAATTAAACTATTATTAATCATCCAAATCTGCTTGTCTTAGGACCTATAATGGTGTAGATGAAGTTTCCTACCCTTTTTCATGCTGACTTCTCAAGCTTTTCCCTATTTTAAAAATATACATCTTAGCTATTTGATAAATGAAAAATCATTTCTCATTATTGTGATAATCTCAGCACTCAAATTTAGTTTCCTCTAGCAGAGGACTTTATGTAAAAACAACCTTGATGTCCTCCTCAAAGCCAGCTCATCTGTGGAAGTGTGGGTGAGTGCGATCGAGCAGGGACCGCAAGTAAACCTACTCCCCCACCTGTGCAGGAACAGTGGCTGCTGAAATGTGCTCCGCAGGTCACGGGGAGCTGTACATCATTCATCACCAAGCCTCCTGTGACTGGAGGCTGCTCATTCACTCCCAGAGCTGACCTCAGCTTGCCTAGCAACAGGACATAGTCACTACTAACAGACATTCCATGGGGAAATATTTGTTCTGGGTGTCTGGGGTCTTGTCTTTACAGAAACACAGCAGTACGATAGACTTTAGGAGTGGCAGCGTCTCAACCCATTCCATTCTTTGGCTTCCTGTGTATGGATACATTGAGACATTTTCTCAGTAGAAGCACAGTTTACTTTTCAAGATTGGCTTTACCCTTGATTTGAATATCTACACTATTTTTTTCACTTAGACAGAAAACAGATAGATGTAAGTCAGGTCAGGTCTTACTGAGACTGACATCAGATTTCTACTCTCCCATCTGGGCCCCACTGATGACATGTGGCCACTATAAGCTATATGAAACCTGAACTGTAAATAATTTTTTTTGTAAATATCTAATTTAGAAGGTAGTAAAATTCACTAGAAAATGCGCTGGAGAGATATTTAAGTTATCAATATGCTGAATTAAGATGGAAAGATCTTCAGCTTGAACCAGTTTGCTGTAGAGAAAACTCTCCACCTCAGTGTTGGACATGTGGACCGAATGACTCTCTGTTGTGGAGGACTTCCCTGCATATCGGATGCATCGGAGGAGGTTTAGCAGCATCCCGGCTCCTCTGCCCAATGGGAGCAAGTAGCTGGCCATCTCCCGGTTATGACAACCAAAAACGTCCCAGACATCCAGAGCAGTTGGGAACTACTAATGTAAAGCACTCAATATAAAGACAAAATTTTTAAAGGCAGGATCATTAGCCAAATGAGCAGAACAGGCATAATTGATTGAAAGATGAATGAGAATCTTAAAACTTTTATCTCAGAAAATGGCCCAAAATATGAAAATCCAATGAAATCTTTGACAGTGCTCATAAAGTACTAAAAAATGACCAAAAATATGGGAAGTCAGTGCCTTGGTTCACATTGACAGCTATTCATTTTAAACATTTAAGTCAATATACTTTTCACTAGTTCATGTGGAATCAGTGCTCATCCTTTGAGTCTTGGTTGTGACTCCTGCTATGATGAATTCTGATGATTCCTGTCACTCGTTGGTCCATAGCTTCCTGTATCCTGCTGTAGTTTAGGTTGCCAACCAGGAGTTACACATAACTAACCCTATGGGGAAATGGTAATATCCCTGGAGACTGAAATATGATGCTCCCCCAATTTCCTAACTTTGATGGCCATACTATGGCTTTTTAGGAGAATGCTTGGATTGAGGAAAAACATACTAAAGCACTAGGATGATGGGATATTGTGTGGGCAACTTACTCTCCAATCATTTAGGGAAAAATTTCTATATATTATTATTGCAACTTCTCTATGACTCTGAGTTTATTTCAATTAATATAAAAAATAAAAATACAACTCTGTAAATAGGCAAAAAAAAGAAGGAGGGACAATAGTAATATAAACAGTTCAGGTGATTCCACTAAACAGACTTGGCCTTAACTGAGCATGAGCTAAAAGGCATGATTATTCTCTCCGTAAGTTTCAATTTCTATGTGCCTCTTAGAGTGTGAGCATCTGGACATTTCATTGGCAATTTCAGTATTTATCGAAGGTAACTGTTTACTCTATGCAAGTTTTTCTTTGCACGTTACTTTTAGAAGTTATCCCCAGGAGATATAACCAGGGAAGAATGAAGAAAACCTAAACTAAAAGGCATACATGCAATTGAAGAGAGGAGACAGTTTTGAGAAGGATTAATGTGTATTAAATGTTAAGGGACTAAGATGAAGACTGTGACCTGTGCAGACCCTGGTCTGCTTGGTTAGTGGGTGGAATGATCTGTTTAGGGAAGCCTATCTGTCTAAGACAGAGCCTTTCAGAGGCCTCAGTGAGTACAGTCCAGTCTCCTTTTATCAGAGGCCGCTGACTGTCTCTATGGATGATGACAAAGCTGCTCAGTGTATCAGCAGAGCCATCAAGGTAAGGCATGGACCTTTCAGATTAGTCCCTAAAAGGGCCAGAACAATACCAGTGAGGCTATGATTGTGGATTAAAGAGGAAAGGATGTAGAGACCTTTCACACAGACAACTCTTTGAAGACACCAGGTTGGGGAGGAAGAAAATGTGGTAACATCTGTGGGGGGGCATAAGACTAACAGAGGATTTTTTTTTTTCTTTTTGAGTTGAGAGAAGCTTAGGCATGTTTAAATGTGGTGGGAGAAAAATCCTCAGAGAGTGAGTAACTTTGGAGACAAGGAGTTTGGGAGAATAGCAAGAGTGAAAGGAATAGAAATCTTGAAGAGGCTGAGGCCCACTCCTGGCATAAATTAAGGGGAGAACAAACTGAAGGGAGAGAAGCATGCAGTTCTTGTTTGGGGGATGAAGCAGTTCTGGGTGAAGAAGCAGCTTTGTGGAATTCTATTTTAAGTCAAAAGCAGGGACACGTGGTATGGCCAAGAAGGTGAGTGACCGAAGAGGGGCCTGGAACTTTAAACACGAGGTGTGGAGTACATCACCTATAAAGATATTGATTATAACTCCTCGGTGTGACTTCTGCACCTGAGGTATGGTAAAGGAAAACCTGGGAGCATAATTTAACTTTCCTGTGGGAATTCTTTGTGCAAAATGTTGGCTGCCTTTTTGTTTGCTTCAGTTACAATGCTCTATTAATGTTAATTTTTCATGTTCAGAAGAGCGGTTTGATGCAGTCAACATTTGTTAAGCTTGTTCAGCACAACCTGGAGGCTCCCCCTTACCACCACCACTAGGAGTCTGCAGCCCAACCTCGGGAAACCACTTCGTTTTACTGGCTAACACTTCGGAAAGCCATGTTTCAAGACATAATGTAACCTAGTTCCAACATTTCTAGCAAGGAGTGGATATTTATTTTCAACCATTTTTATGTTGTATCTTACACTTTCTCTTGCTTATGGAATTCCCTGTCACTTTGGAGGGTGGGGGGAGCCTTGGTTAAGCAACCTGCAAAGCTCAAGCATAACTTTCCAAACTGGTGATCCTTGAGAGGGGGCTATTTTGAGGGAATTGCTTTTAAAATGGGATTTTTGTGATGCTGCTGACTCCAGTGTTTCAAAATTTGTACTTGTACCCTTTTACCAAAGGGCAAAATTGTGCCCTTTGGCAAAGAGGGCGTAGGATGTCCTTTTATTGATCTAAATAGTAAATACAGGGAGTCTATTTGCTTTGCATTAAATAAATGTGCCATTTCTGCTTGAACATATATCTCAAACTCAAGTAAACAAATCAAACATGCAGGGAGATTCAACTAAAGACAACAGTAAAAATGTCTAAAGTGGCTAATGATGAGCAATGAATATGCTGCCTTGAATACTTCCAAGACTATAAAACACCCACACTTTTATCATTAGACTCCATCCACACACTTTGCAGTGAACTTGGGTGTTATCATTAACTGGGGAAGTCAAATTTGGACTTGCCTGGAATTAAATTTGTTCTTCGGGTCCTGGCATGTATCAATACAGAATGTGTTCTCTAGAAAGCCAACGTCAGCACTTCAGGGCCTGCCAGCACCCAAAGGTTCCACTGTCCGCGCAGCACTCGTTAGTTACGGCTGATGCACGAGCGATGATGTTGGAGGGCACGAACACACCGTGGAGGTGACTGAGAGGGGGGAGGAGAATTGTCCGGAAACTCCAAGCACTCAGGAAGAAAAGATAAGTCAGCTACCACTACCTTCTATAGGTGTGGGCCAGGCCCCTCCTCCCATTACTTATTGCGTTGTCTTATTTAAATTGCTGACCCACTGGGTAGCCATTATAGCTTCTTAATATTCCATTCAGTGCATGCTTCACAGTTGGCATTCCATGAACGTTGAGTAACAATAATAACACCATATAGAGCCTCTAATTTCAAAAAGTGAGATACAAATTGGGGTGTTGGATCTTCATATTAATGAAACTGGCTTTTAATGGCTTTCCGCCTCCCAACACCATCTCCTGCTGGAGACAGACACGTTGTATACTCCACAAAGCAGCTGCTACCAGCTAATCATCCTGATCTGTTGCCACAGGGTCAGGAGGCATCAGGCTGCTGGAGATGAGAAGCTGCACACATGCACACGTGCACTCGTATAGACAAAACAGTGGGTGTGTGGGCATATGGGATCTTGGAGATGAGGAAGTGCATGCATGCATGCATGGGCTCATGGAGATAGAAACTATGCACATGCATATACAGGCTCTTGCAGGCAGGAAAATACATGCACGGGTTCTCAGAGATGAGGACGCGCATGGGTGCAGGCACACATGCCAACACATAAATGACAATGAAAGCCACTCCCTCCAAATAGGAGCTCCGATCTAGCTGCCCGGTGCACACTGTCAGCTCTGGCCTGTGTGTGACCCACTTGAGCACAAAAGTGCGCTGGATGGTGTTAGAAAAGAAATATCATGGATTCTTTTACAGCCCTTTCTGGTCACAAGCAATGGCTCGAAGTTCAGTCGACTGATCACCATTTGCTTGAAACGGTTGGGTTAAAATGGATTTTTAATGCCTTTTTAAATTTAATCTTCACAAAAAAAGATTCTTCTTATTCCAGTGCCACTTGGCAACTGAGAGAGAGTGGCTTAGCTTCGAATTAAAATAGTTGCTGTCAATTAGAAATTAACTATAGGGCCAGTGGGCATTTTTTAATTGAACATATTAACAAATTTTGTTTAACTACATATAAGAAAGAAATGCATGCGTGGTGGGAAGAAAACTAAGGAATCTGGGAGGTAGCAGAAGAGAAAAGTAGAAAAGGGTGTCATGTGACTTGAGTTTAGGGAGCAGTATTCAGAGGGCAGGATGAGGGGGAAAAACAGACGTTTTTTGGTTATTTCTTTGTCTCTTTTACCAGCTGTGCTTAAATTGACTTGGTGTTTAAAAGAATATAATTCATCCCAGAAGGTTTACTAAAGGGCAAAACAATACCTTTGTTTATGTTAAATGTGGTAGAGAGAGATAATGTTCTAATTTATATTTATAATTGACTCTTTCCAATGGAAAATTTTAACTCCAGGAGCATGGGGTGACCATTTCAGTAGTGTGGGTGCTCCAGCAGCCTGTGCCTTCACTCAGAAGAGGGGTCGGAGGTGGGCATGGCGCAGTCTCAGGAAGGGACACAAGCACTGTAGAACAATCATAAAAGTGGGGTGTTTACTAAATGCCCCTGCTGTTCTATCTAAGTACTTTACATAAAATGGTTTTCTTAGGTTCCCAGAACAAATCAGTGAGAAGAGGGACTATTACTAATCCTTAGATGGACACTGAGACAGATTAAGTCACTTATTCAAGGCTACACTGAGAAGGTCATGTTACCACACTCAATTCTTTTGGTTTCAGGAGCTATGGTCTCAGCTGAGCATTCAATATTTTTTTTTAAAGGAAAATCAGGCCCTTTACATGCTTAGATGCTATTAGCTATACTCATTTCAGCAACAAAATATAAGTAGAACTTGAACTTCATGTGGCTTTTCATTAACCTGTAAGATGGACTCCTAACTCTTTAGCAGGCATACCACACTGCACCTTGAAGGTCCTTCAAGGTCTAGACACATCCTTAGATTTTAGCCTCAGCTTCAGCTACTCTTCATAGCCAAGTCTCTAACCAAACATTTTAATCTTCTTGCAGTTGTAATTTTCCCCTACGCCTCTTTATTCTCTGCAAATACTCGTTCCTTGTCAATATCTGCCACATCCCTCACTTTCTCTCTTCCCTATTCAGACTTGTCTTTCAAAAATCAGCTCAGACTTCACCTCCTCTGAGAAGACATGTCTGAATTCTCTAAGTAGTGTTAACAGACTAAAGGGGTCCCTTTGCTGAGCACATCAAAGCCCAATAATACACGAACAGGAGTTGGCATCCAAGAAAGTAAGGGTTTATTATGCCTGGAGTCACAGGTAAGCTAATGCTCACAGATCTGGCTCTGCGATGGCTTATATAGGGGGAAATCATCAATGATGGTGACTAAGTGAGTTACGGTCATGGTCAGTGTTGTGGTTTCTGCAGACTGGTCAGTGCTAGGGTTGGGAGCAGGTGGTCATTGCACCTGGTCATCTGGTTTGCAAGGATGTGGTCAGTAGGGTCATTCTGGAGCTGAAACACACTGAGGTCTAGATGTTATCTCTAGTTTGACTGAAACAGTCTCTGTGACCCACAGACCCAAGGCTTTGTTCTTCAGATTATTTGATGCTCACCAGAACCTCATAGTCCTGAGGGCTTGATGATTAAGGCAGTGGATGTGCAAAGGAGGAGGATGTAGGTAACTCAGGGTGCTAGATGAGATCAGTTTGAATTAAAAAGAAAGGAAGGAGAAAGGTCATATTAAAGAAATGAAATTTCAGTGTGGTTACAGCAGGTTTAATAATTCCTTCCTCTGTAATCCTACAACTCCTACACACTCATGTTTTAAGGAGCTTAGCACATTGTCTTCTTATTCCTTTACGTATCTTACTCTGTCATTTGCATATAAAAATTTAAGACAAATACAGTATCTTATTCATGCTTATATATCTAGTGTCTTTAAAAACCCCTCTGGAGAGGTGAGTGAATGTTGAATGAGCCTTATCCTTAGACTCTGTTTCACCCATCAGATCTCAACCTGTCAATTCCTCAAAGAGATTTTTTCTGACCATTCCCTCCATTTACCCTCTGAAGTAAACTAAAGATTAAGTTAAATTATTTGCCATTCTGCTTATTAAGAGGTTGGTTTAAAGCCTTCCCTTTGAACCTGAGCAGACTTGTGACGGCTTAGCCAACACAGCACAGCATAAATGATGCTTTTCTAGCTACCAGGCCCGGGCTATTGGAGACCAGCTGCCGCTTCTTCCTGTCTCTTCAAACACATGCTCATGGATCCCAGCTGCTATGCTGTGAGGCAGCCACAGTCCTGTGAAGGGGTCAACATGGAAAAGAACAGCCCACAGCCAGTACCGCATTGCAATCCAGGTGAGTAAAGTCACCTTGGCTTACCACTTAGAGAGGGATGCACTGTCCCAGCTAAGCCCTGACCAAATTGCAATTACTCAGCAAAATGAATGATCATTGCTGTTTTAACCCACTAAGAGTGGGTTAGTTTCTTGGTGCAGCAATAGGAAATTGGACTATCATCTCATATCCTATTTATTTTCCTTTATGTAACATTTCTCAACCTATAAGGGTCATATTTATCACCTCTTTCTCCCAGTCAACCCTCAATTAAATGTGAACTCTGTGTCTGTCTACCCACTTCTACAAATAGTACATGGCATAGAATAAATACTTAGTAAACACTTACTGAGTAAGCAAACGCTCTTCATAGAACTGTGCTAAGAAGTTGCCTCATAGGAGAAACCAGTGAGCCCTGCACCCTTCGGTGAAGTAACCTGCCTTATGTGGAAAGTTAAAGAGCATTTTCTGTCTAAAGTAACTGTACTTCAGATTTTGTGTTATAGACGATGATACTTATGACCTTGGATTTACTTTATTTAGGGTCAAGTACGCATTTCTTGTGTTAACAGATACTTCTTACCTTAAACCGGACATGTTCTAGTAAGAGGATGGGAGAGCGGAGGAGGGTGATGTCACAGTGGAAGAAAATGGCTGTGTTTACAGCTACAACAATGTACAAGGAAACCTGGGAGGTTGAGATCTCATTTTTTCTTAGACAACCATGCTAGAGAATTTTGCATTACTGTATAAGTTCTCTGAGATATGACTTTTTAAAAATAAATGACCTTAATAAGGTATGTTCTTTTAAAAAGCGTGTCATGTTTTTAATTTAGCCTTAAATATTACACACAGTCCTTCAAAGTACAGATCTTAAAAGTTAAGAAAAACTCACTTTCATGGAGGTCGTTTAAATAAAAGAACACAAAGATATAAAAGTTTTAATCGTATCCTTCCCAGTTACTGGGCACTTTCATATAATGATAAGAGGGGAATTTCAGTCTTAGTATACTCATTCCCAGCTCCATAAGTAAGTGGGTCACTTTAAGTCCATGTAGGAAATAAAGTATTAAATGAGCAGCAAGAAGTTGAACTTTAAATTTACAAGTGCACTTTCAATTCCTATGGAAATTGCACATTTTGTGGCAATGTGCTTAGATTGTCATTGTCTAGTCAAATACAGTGAAAATGCAAGCTGAAGGAGCATAATTAAGGTTAAAAAAAAGATACAAGGAGAATAGCTGTCTTTCATGAAGCCTAATCAGCACCTTGGATGTATCTATGGCACAGAATGGTCGGACACATTCTCCTGAACCACTGGTCCTCAATTATCATCATCTATGTCTTGTTATGTAAGTATGTGCACTATTTCAGTCTCTTTGCTTAGGTAATCCGGGTGCTTGTTTGAATAGAAATTTTTCTTTGAGTGGGCTCCTTCAAATCCTATTTCTTACTTCTATTTCTTTGATTTCATGCAGCTTATCAATAAAGTAGAAATACTTTTTTTGAGAGACAGACTTTTTTGACAATACAGTCAGTGAATTCTAATGTAAGGTTTAAAGAGAAATTGTAAAATTACCAAATATGCTGTTATATTTTCTGGGTCTCCACAGAGATAGAAATAATAGTGATGCCCTGATAAAATAATTAGCTTTGCACAGCTAAAACTCCAAATGTCACAACTCTCCTACAGAACAACATGAGATACAATTAAACTTAATCCACAAGTATTTACTGTCTATTGAACATCTACTATACTCAAGGCAATGTCGGATGTTCTGTAAGCGACATGATGAAATGAACCTACGGTCCTGACCAGCAAGTAGCTTTCAATATATGCTAATATCCCACCACTTAAGAAAATAAACATAATTTTATAAAAGTGAATTCAAAGATGGCAAAAATGTGCCCAGAAATTGATGGGGGCCATGCACTTAAATCCTTAAATTCTACTTCCCTGCGGCCTTCTTATATTTGGACGAGCAAAACTGGTCAGGTAGCAATCCATTGAGAGAAGTATTAAGTATAGGCCTATGAAAATAAGCTCCGCCCTGGCCGGTGCAGCTCAGTGAGTTGGAGCATCACCCTATACAGTGAAAGGTTGTGGATTCGATTCCCAGTCAGGGCACATACCTAGGTTATAGGTTGAATCTGCAATCCAGACATGCACAGGAGGTAACAAATCGATGCTTCCCTCTCACACCAATGTTTCTCTTTCACACTTCCTCTGTCCCTTCCTCTCTCTCTAAAAGCAATGAAAAAATGTCCTCAGGTAAGGATTAAAGAAAACAAGTTCAAAGACTCAGAAATGAATTAATTTTCTTCCTGATGTTTTTTACTGAAATATTGCTAATGTTAATAATGGCCAGGAATTTTAATGTGATTTTAATAATGTAAAATGGTTACAAACTTCTAGTACACTGATGGCCTGTCTTGCTTATAGGATATGTGACCAACTCACTTATTTTTTTACTTTAAGATATTTCATGAATTTAAAAGGCAGAACACATCCCAGTGGAAGAGGTATTAGTCAAAAGATATTTTGGGTTTCGAAATTCATCTAGGCCATCAAGAGAACTAAGGACATGCCTCAATCCTGTCTTCCTACTCCTCCCTGCTATTTTTGACTACAGAAGTAACTGTCTATTTTATTTTATAAAAATGATTTGAAAGGTTTCTGCTTTCTTATCTATAGACTCAAGTGCATAAAATCAAATTCCAAGAGATTGGTAGGTTTATAGCCATTGTAGTTTATTTCATCTCCTGCTCCTAGAATACAATTCTGATTATTTCAGATGCTCGATGACTGTAGGATATAAAATGTTCTGTGTAATTTTCACATTTCACATTTGTTTCAAGGGCAACTTTTCTTATAAATAAAGACAATTAATTATCTGCAAAACCTCCTGGCAGAACTCAGATCTACCTCAGTAAAAACCTGTTTCAGGTCAACACATTCAGATCCAAATGCATGGTGTTACTGGCGAAGAGTGTGAGAACGTGAGGGTGGAAAGACAGACACACGCAGGCAATGCTAGAAGTTTGGACGTTTTGTTCAGTCAATGGGAAGCTGTTGAAGAATCTTAAGCAGAGGAATGGTATGGTAACATTTTTAGCTATAAAGGTAACTAGAAGCAGTATGGAGAATGAATTTGAGGAAACAAGATTGGAGACCAAGACATCATTTGCAATAATCCCAGTAAGAAATGAAAAGAGGCTGCACTAAGATGGAGAAATAGAAATGGAGAAGAGAAATAGAGATGGGAGAGGTTCAAAAGACCTGTATACAAAGAATCAACAGGACTCGGTGAGTGACTATGTGCGAGAGAAAAAGGAGGGCACAGTTGTGACTCTCACAGCTTCTGGCGTTGAGAGTTGGGAAGGAGTTGGTACCATCCAACTGGATAAAAGGGCAAAAATAAAGGTGTAGAAGTTTGGAGGTGACAACAATGAGTTGGAGAATCTTGGAAACATCCTCCCAACAAGATGCCCAAAATAGTTGTTTGAAAATCTAGGTCTGGAAATCAGAAGAGAAAGCTTCTATAGGTCTTTATATTTGTTTAAATGTATATATTTATATAGTTTAATTACATATTTAAGAAATAATTAAAAATATATCTTTGTTCCAAACTCATGCAGAGAACTTTTTAACTGGTATATACAGGACTTGTAAATCATGGAGGGTAGGTAGAATGTGGAAAATAGAAGGCTGAGCATTAAGCCATCGTTTAAAGAAAGGTAGGTAGACTAGAACTCTGCAAGGGATATGAAGGAAACAGAAGAATCAGGAAGGAAAGCTGTCCCAGAAGCCAAGCAAAGAGAATGTTTCAGGTATGACAACTACCAATAGTACGATATATGAGATGAAAGTGAAATATGATGAACATACGCACATTATTGTGTATTTGATAATTAACAAAACCATTTTCCATGACAAGTACCCCCTCACCCTGGTGGATCCCTAACACCCCATGCGGGACCAGCCCCAATCAGATGCCTGCTCACTCTGCTTGGGCTCTGACACCCTACACTATGCTGCCTTCCCGTGGCACCTCCTCACTTCGATCAGATTTCTGTACCGTGCGCTTAGCCACCGAGACTCCTCCCTGCCCCAGGCGTGGAGGGCCGGCACGCCTCGCCCAACTTAATGCTTTTAGAAATGAATTGTCCATGAAGGGAAGGGAAGAAGAAAGGAAAAGTACATTTGTATAATTTAAACATGTCTATGACATGAATCTTCTGGCCACAAGTTCTAGTATGTAGCACCTGCTTCTTGTTTATAGGGAGGCCTGGGTGCATCCTCAGGTGGCAAGTGTGACAAGCCATCTTGGTCAGCCCAGCACTGTAAGGTGTTCATCAGCTCTGTCAGTAGGAGGTAACCACTGATCTTGGCTTGAACTATTTTACTGCCTGTCTTCATTTGCCTTTGAGATGTCTCAGATTCTACCCTTGGCCTTCATTTCTTCTCCCTTACATATATTTTATGTATATTCTTCACAAACTATGTTCTCTAAGTTGATAGCTACAATTTCCCAGTTATAACCTTTCATAATTGCCCGATGCCTCTCTCCAAATATTTTACAGTCTCTTAAATGCTTCACAGGTAACTAAGAATGTCCAAAATGTAACTATTGTCTTAAAAAAAAAAAACCCACCCACTAATCCTACTGTTTTGTTTTCCATGAATGGCATTGATAACTTGGTCACCCAAGTTATAAATCTGCTGCCACGTCATGCTTTTTCCTCTCACTGATTGCTCAAATCCAGAGTCTAATCCCTGCTGTTCCTACTTCCTAGATAAATTTCAAACACACCCCTTCCTTTTCATTTCCACCATTAGTACCTTAACTCAGAAACCAGGAGCTGATTCTCTCTAATTTCTAGGATGGTGCCTGCTAATGGCTCACACCTGAATCGCCCCAACTAGGAATTTTCCTCTGTCAAAGGAGGCTACCTTATTTAAGGTTACATTCCCTTCCCCAGGGCAACTTGTATCCAGTGGCTGCTGGCTGGTGCAGGAGTACAAAGGCCTGGCCCTCTTTCCATGGTCTGGGAGAACTGTAAACAGCCATCTCTGTGCCCCAATTCTCCCTCCGGCTGAGCCGAGGGTCTCTTACAGTTCTGTTGTGGTTCAACCTCTCCCAGTCCTGACGCCTTCACTCCCCCACAGGTATTGTTGCTAAAAGCACTCCCAAATCATCTCCCCACATGTAACTTTCCGTTACAAATCATTTGCTTGGAAACCTGACTGCAGACATGAAGACAGTTGACACCAAAAAGTAAACCAAGGAAAAAAGAATTTTGAAACTGGATTATCTACCAGTCAACTGGCAAGTCTGGCAAGAATTCTTATCATAAAAAGGAGTCTGATCATCTCCACCATATTGTACTGATTCAATTGTTCAAACTTTCCCTTGTGGTCAATTCACATTGTGTAGTTGTGGCCCGAAATGCACCAGGAGGTGTGGGCATCTCCAATAATTAAGGGACTGCGAGTAAGTAATCATAATAAGGACAATGGTTTTGGGTGGCCCTGGCTTGTTTATTCATTGGGGAAAACAAAGCCTTGGAGTCGATCGTCATCCGTCTAAGACAAAGTGTTAAAATCAGAAGGTCTCCTTAGCAGCTGATAAAGGAACACTTATCTCTTACAGCTGAATGGCAGATAATCTTTGACTCACATTAAGATCAATTATAAAGATAGTGGTTCTTCAGGGAAAACTGAATTCCCAGCCACAGCACCTCAGCTGTGCCAACATCAAGGCACTGGCTGGGAAGCAATGGGGCCCTGAGGCTCAGGGTGGGAAAATCTAGCCAATGCACTCAAATATCTTGACTCTCCAAATTCCCCTGAATCCTCTGATATTGCAAAAGTGGCCCACTGATCTCTCTTAGAGTCTAACATTCTCCCTCTCTTCCTTGAAAATGATGCGGTGACCTCTCTTTCAAGGAAAACAAGCACACACACTCCAACCTCAGAACTACCTCCACCTCATCTCTTTGCCACCAAGCCCTGAACTAGTGTTAACTCACAGCAATACCTAGCCAGGGAAGCTCTGGGCTGTCTAAAGTAAGAAAGGGATTATATCTGAGGGAGTTTCAGGACCTAAGCAGCATGTATTGACAGGAGCTAAGGAAGCATATAATGGGATTTGAATCCTGGCAATGCTAGATCAGCAAGGGCAGAACGTAAAGTTGGATATGGGAGAGTTCATCAATACTGAAGCACTCTTCCATGACGCAGTATCTAACATCACCGTGGAAGAGGCACTCAACAACTAAGCAGTCAGGAGAACGGCTTGACCAGTTGATGTCAGCCCGCTGCTGCCATCAGTCACCCCAGTGCTGACGGACTGGATGCATGAATGGAGATGCCATGGGCTAGATGGATAGCATGGACTCCCACTCACCAGGGGTGATTTAGTTACTGCAACTGCCAAATGTTCAAACTGTTGAAAACAGAATCTGTTACTGATCTCCTAACATGGCAGCCACCCTCAAGGAGGCCGACCAGCCACTTGCTGGAAAGTTGATTGTATTGCACCCCTTCTACTCTGCAAGAGGCAGTGATGCATCTGGAGTGGAGCTGACATGTATTCCAGGCATGAGTGTGCCTGTGTTGCCCACAGGTCTTAGCTAACACCACATCCGTAACAAAGTACAAACCCTTGTCTTCACCGAGCTCACGTTACAATAGAGTGGGAAGGAAAGCATTAGTGGCTGATCTATCATCCACCCTTCTTATCCTGGGGATGACTTGGGGAGGGAGAAAATTAAGAAAAGTAGGAGGTGGCAGAGGAGAGAGGGGTGGAGGAAAAAGAAGAAAGAAATGACATGGTCAAATATTTTTGCAGGTATGCTAACCACATTTCCTGCAGTATTTACTAATGGAAAACCCTTATCTATGCTATGCTGTAAGCAGCATGTTACCTGGCATGTCTAGGTTTGCTAATGGTGGTAAGCCCATCAGGAATTTATGGATTTAGGAGGCATGTCCCTCTATAAAATATGGTGCCAGCTGTGCAACTACTGGAGCATAAAATGGAAAAGTTTAATGAAGAGAACAGCCCACTGTGTACATCAGAGTTTGGCAAACTCCAGGCCATGGACCAAAGGCTGCTGTGCCCATTCCCTTATATATAGTGTGTGGCTGCTTCCCATGTGGCCTGCAAACTAAAATACTTACAATGTGGCCTTTCATTTAAAAAGCTTGCTGATCCCTGGTATAGATGATACTCCACAAGCATTGCTTAGAAAACTCGTACCTCAACACTGTGCCCTGGTTCATCCCAACGTAGCAAGGAGGAATGGATGCCAAGATGGTATAGTTCCTGGAAATCAAAGAAAGCAAGTGTTTCTGAATGGAGGGAGCTTTGTTCTCCAAGGTTTCTTTTTCTTAACAGAGCTATAAATCAGCCCTCCTATGATTTAATCTAGGTAAAAGCCCCCTTGATCCCTATACACAGCCATTAAGGAAACACGAAATACTGCCGTTTGTGACAATATAGATGAACCTTGAGAATATCATGCTAAGCAACATAAGTCAGCCAGGAAAACTAAAAACCGTATGATTTCACTCATATTCGTGATATAAAAGTGAAACTCATGGACACAGACTCCAGTGTGGTGGTTTCCAGGTGGGATGGGGGGGGGTGAGAAGTGGAGGCCTAATGTTTGGTGATGGAAGATGATTTGAAATTGTGAGGCGGGCACGCGGTGCAACATACAGATCTAGCGTCATAGAAATGTACACTTGAAACCTATATGATCCTATCAACCAATGCCACCCCAATAAATTTAATTTAAAAAAGTAATGGAGATCTGGCAAACCAGGAGACCTTCTGGCTTGTTTCCTGGCTTCGTGGTACTCGCCTTACTGAATCAGAGTAATCATATTACAATATTTTAATATTAACCAATGATTAGCATACACTGCAGTATCCCTCAAGGTTTTTTACTGTTCCTTGTGTAGTGTGTTCTTTTTTCAGTTTTCTTGGTAGTTCTGCTGATTAAAAAACACCTTAATGTCTAGAAAGCTTTTAATGAAGTTTGGAAAACCTTAACTGAAAAAGAAGGTTGAGGGTCTAGAACCCCATTCACTCTTTCCCTGTGGTCCATAGCAGCCCCAGAATTAAGTTTCTTGGGATCCCTGGAGCTCAGTGGATCAGATTAAAATATCATTGAAACAGATAATATTATGGTATCTTTCAAGACTCATTTATTATGACTTTTAAGTCTCATATCTTGGGCTCAAAGGATTCTTTTCCCTGCTTTGTCAATTCCTCCAGGTTCTTTGATAGAAATATATATATGTGTTCAAGTGGGCCAAATGTTTCATTATGTTCCAAAATAGATGCCCTGGCTCCCCACCATAGTAAGTCAGAAGGTTTCTCTTTTTCATCTTTGTCCATTAAGAAGGAAACTTCTGCTTACTTGTCCAGCCTTATAGGCTCTAATCCATAGGAGGGGTAACCAATCTCACTGGTCAGAGTCCAGGGTGTTCTCTGAACCATATTTCATCAGCATTCATGCTCCTCCGCTTTACAGACCAGTGAGACTGCCTACTCTTCCACCTTCTGTCCAGACACATGCAGCCCCTTCCTGTCCTCCCGAGTCTGCACGTGGGGACAGTGCCCAGGCTTTGCCTTCTAAAAACCTGTGGTTCATACTATTGCATATTCCAATGTTAAATGGACACAGACTCAAACTAATAAGGACAAGATCCCATAATAACCTTATGACTAAGCTTCTTGGTCCAACAAAATAAATAACAGAAGCACAGCATTAGGGAGATATTAAGCATTCACCTGCTTACGGATAAAAATTTTGATGCACTAGTGGTTGCCACTTTGGAAAGGAGAAGAAATGTAAACTATCCTCAGCTCTTACATCCTTACTAGCATTTATGAACTAAGTGACACAGGGGAAGCAAGACCCCTGAGACAATTACATTAATAAGAACCTGCAGGTACTGAATGAAATGGATTTAACAGGCATAACTGGTGACAACTAGATACCAAGTCATCTACGGCTTGGTCTCTAGGTCCTGAGCTACAGAGAGCTTAGTAGGACACAAACTAAAACAAAGTCATTTTAGGAATAGGGAACCAAGCTTACATGCCAGAATCACAAGCAAAGATCAAGGATTATGTCTTAGGCAGAGATAAGGATTTCTTTTCCTGGGAACAGGAAATCGGAATAAAAATGAAGTTTTTCTTCTCTGAAATGATCTGTAAACCAATACTTTTCGTAAACAAGATAGTTTTCATAAGACACCAAACATAAAGCACGTTTCCCAACTCTGGGGCACATTAAAATCACATAGGGAGTTTTAAAATATATATATCTGATTCCCAAGCCCTACAACAGACCAATTAATAACAGAGTCTCTCGTGGAAGGAGTCCAAGCATGTGTAGCTTTAAAAGTTCCCCAGGTGACTCTGCGATACAGGCAGGTTTGGGAATCACTGGGCAGTGTAAGTATTGCAGAAGTGTACCACGGAAGACTGTTGTTGAACTGAAAGTTGTGAGGAAGGAATCTAACAGATGTTGCTGCCTGTTTTTATTCTCACTCATTCTATAGTGCAGCCAGGGCTGAGGCATTGCTAGGAGGAATGAATGGTCTTAGGTTTTTCCAGGAAAACAGGTAGAGGAAATGGATTTTTGTGCTGATGGGGAGGGGGGGGGGGGGTTAAATTTGAAAAAACTGAGGAAAGGCAAGTTTTTGGAGAAAGCAGCTCATAGTGAAGGCTTCATTCGGACTTAGAACTGGAGGTTGTTTTGAAGGTTAAGGATACACCAGAGAGACAAACCAAAAATTTTGGTAACTTCGTATTTATTTAGATTACCCCTATCACTAGCATTTACTGTAGGTGTGCTAATGAGGTAAAGAATATTCCGAAAACTTCTTACCTCCTTTCTTTGTTCACTTCACACAATAAGAGTACCACCAGGAAAACTCAATTTTTAAATTCCAGGTCCAGCCAAATCATTAAATAGCTCGTGTGGCTTAGTGGCTTCATAAAAATTAAATTAGGCACACATTTCGAGGAAGCCCATTATGGAAATAAGAATCCACAGAGCCATTTTAAGGTTGATGCCCAATCCCAAATCTTGCTATTATCTTCTATGTGTGTGCCTATATGTGCTGGAATGTCCAGTATGTGGTTATATAAAAATGCCTGATGGCAGCCCCTCTGCTTTCGCCAACGGGTATTTTGATTTATGCTGCTTCCAGCTTTATTCTACTTCCACTGATTAGTTCGCATTTACATTTTCATAGCATCCAGCTGCTCAGCATTCATGATTTACATTCATCCAATGTAATTAAAGTATTTGTTGTGGGTTTATAAGCTTTTTAATGGTCTATATTTCTGCATTTTGTGTGTCTCCTTTTCCAAATTTATTTTATTCATCAAGCTATGTCCTAAAAAGCAGCAGAAACAATTACCTCTGAAGTATGTTAGTATACAGCATGAATAACGCTCATGCTGGATTTAAAACTACCCTCACTCGAATTACCAATTGAGCGCTGAAAATAAATGTCTCTCTCTCCAGAAATTAGAATCTAATTATGTACAATAAAGCATGTTAAATAATATCAAGGGTCTAGCCTAAACCAACAAAGACTCACACATCCCCACAGTAAGCTGAAATGCTCCTCACATTTGCTCTTCAAGGCCAAGGTTATTTTCGGAGGTCTCTGGCACTATTGAAAGCCTGTCCAGGTTTCAACACAACAGAGTTTAAGTGCACATTAAAGAAGAAGAAGCCTGTTGCTCTTGCCTGATAGCCTGCACAAACCGATTTGGTAAATGCTTTTATTTCAGTCCCCTGTAATTAATAGGTAATTAGCTGTGGTTCTGGGAAGTAACAGCAAAATGACAAATCATTTAGACTTACTACAAATGCAATAGCCCAATGCACTCAATATTTTAATATGATTCAGAAACTGAAATAATCTCTAAGATTTAAATTCCCATTGACCTCAAAATCAATCCTGATTTATAAGTCTCCTTTGGCATTAATACCACCCCATATTTACGTTCATCTTTGGGTATATGCCAATAAAACCTTAGAATCTGCTAACCTTGTCTTCTCCTCAACTTAATTCTTTCAGCTACCTCTCAGCCTTTTTCCAAGCCTATATAAATTTCACCAATTTACCATCTTATTAAATTGGAAAGCACACTCTTTATTTCAAATCACAGGCAAGGCTAACATTTTGAAGAAACTCTGCCCAGTTATTACCAACTATTTACCCTCCATTTCTGTCATTTCACAGTTTTAACACATTGAAACGATAATTTACCCTTGTGTCTGTTTATCTCTTGAGTATTCATCTGCGTGGATTTGACTATCATTTCCCGCATTTGGTTGAAGATAGAGGGTAACAGACTACTGTTTGCTTTAATTGGTACTGAAGAGGGATAGCTTTGAATGATTGTCCAAGAAAAAAAATAGTGAGTTGTGGTTGGGTGGAGAGGGAGGGGAATTTGGTGATAACAAATTAAAACTTCATCCCAATTGGTTTCTGTTTGAAAGAAATAGAAAATGTATAATGAGATACTTATAAATACCTCTGACATGCTAATTAGAGTGCTAATATTCATTATCCATAATCTTTGGTATGCTGGCTTTGTTTTTAGTTTATTTTTACTGTTTACATTATTATAGATGTCCCAGTATGCTGGCTTTTAATTAAAATCCTAAGTTAAAAAATAGTTATGCTTATAAGCAAAATAATGACAGACTCATAGAGAGCAGGCTGGCAGCCATTGTGGGGGGCTGAGTGAGGGGTGGAAGGGGTTGAGCAAAAAAAAAAGAGAGAAAAATAGTTATGCTTAGTGCTACATGTCAATGTACACTTTTATTGAATGCCCTACTGAGATTCTGGCACAATTACTTTATTTTTCATGACTATTCTATGATTTTAACTAAAATTCCATCTCTGAACATTTACACCAAAATAGCTAAAAGATTACTCTCTCTTCTTAAGAAATATCAACCAGAACCTTTTTTAAAATTTATTTTGAAAATTGCAGACTTGCAGAAAAGTTGCAAGAATAGCGCATTAGTTTCCTACTGCATTGTAACAAGTAACCGTGAACTTGGTCTCACTGGCCTAAAACCGAGGGGCAGTCAGGACTTCATTTCTTCTGGAGTCTGTAAAGGAGAATCCATTCCCTTGCTTTTTCCAGCTTCTAGAAGCTACCTGCGTTAATTGGCTTATGACTCCCTCCTACATCTTCAAAGCCAGTGATGTCGAATCTTCAAACCTCTCTCTACCTCCAACTCTCCTGCCTCCCTCTTTTACTTTTAAGGATGTTTGGGATTATGTTGAGCCTACCTAGATAATTCAGGATAATTTTCTCATCAGAAGACCCTTAACTTATTTACATCTGAAAGTCCCTTTTGCCATGTTAGTTAACATTTTTATATGTTAGGATTAGAACATGGGCATCTTTGGGGGTAGAAAGCATATTTCTGCTACCACAAATAGTATAAAGCATTCTGGTATATTCTTTACCTGTAGTCCCCAAATGTTAACATTTTACCACATTTGCCCTACATATTTCTCTTTCCTTCTCTCTCTCTATATATATATACATATTGGGTTTGTTTTTGTTTTGTTTTTTAACATTTTGAGAGTATGATGCAAACATGATGCCCTTTCCCCCTAAAGACTCGGATTATTTTCCTAAAAGGAAGCTCATTCTCTTACATAATTACTATAACATTTATCCAAATCAGAAAATTAACATTAGTTAATTTTAGAATTTCAAAAATGCTATTAGCTAACCTACAAATCTGTTTCCGATTCTGCCAGTTGTCACGATAACGCCGTGTATGGCAAAAGAAAATCCCAGATCACACCCTGCATTTGCTGTCTCTTTAGGTCCCTTTAATCTTAAATAGTTCCTCATTCGTTTTTTAATGGCATGGATAAATTCTAAGATTAAAGATGAGTTATTTTGGAAAATATCCATCAATTTAGGTTCATTTGATGCTCTCTCATGATTAGATTCAGATTATGCATGTGTTGACAGAAATGCCTCAGAGGTGAAAATGTGTTATTTTCAGGGCATTGTATCAGCAGACACCAGACACTTGCTGGACCTGAATTTCAGTCTCACCGTCAACAACAGCAAGGCCTGACATTTATTCAGTTCTCACTCTGTCTGGATCTGTGCTAAGCAGTCCACATGCATTATCTCATTTAACTTAACCATATTTGTTTTCACCACAGCTGTACAGGAATTCAGACGACTGGTGTGATAAAGATCGAAGATTCGAACCCCTCGTCGTTTTTACTCCAAATGCCATGCTCTTTCCACTTTATTTATAATAAAGAGAGGTATTAAGTTTCAATACTTAAAATTGCAAGACAGCATTAATGTTCCCCTCAGCTGGACCAAACATCAGATGGGTTCTTTCTGACTCTAAGTCCCTGACCTCCATTTTCTTAAGAGCATTTACTTTAGAAAACTTGCAATTTTTGATGACCGTTTTTTTTTTTTTTTCTAACCCTTTGAGATGTAAATCTCATCTCAGCTTCTTGCTAGGGTTATAATCCAGAAATATCTTTCTCAAGCGCCTGGGAGCCATCCCTTTGAAATGTAATCATCAATCAAAACAGCTCCCGCAGCTCCCCCACCTCCCCGTCCGTGGGCGGGTAGGAGTCTAACTTCAGTAAGTGTCAGTTAGCAAACTCACTGACCAGCTTCCCTGTGGGTCTCCTCCAGAACTTTTCCACTAACTCGCCCTAGCACTTAAAAACTCCCGCCTTTTATTTCAGTGGAGTTGGGTTCAATCTTTCTCCCCTATTGTAATGGCATTGAATAAAGTTTTCTTGTCCAGTGTAATATTTCTTTTGCAAGTTTATATAAAAAGTAATTTTAAGTTATGAACGCTCTTTCCCCTAACATGTATAAAGTAAGTAAGCAATGATAAGTATAGCAGCTTGTTTCTAGTGACTCCTGACTCTCAGACTGTTTGAAAGCTCTCACTTTGACTTAGCCGCAATCTTGTTTAAAAAAAAAAAAAAAGTACAGCTTCCTGTTTTGTCATTGAAATAAACACCTAAGATTGCCTACTAGCCACTTTCTAGCTATAGCTATTCACATGGTCCATGGGAGTTTCCGGGTTAGTAGCATGTTCTACCTACTTGCTTAATTCCTAAAATATTCTCCCTCTTTGCTTAATAAGTTGGGTTTCTATCCTTTGCAAAGAATGGGGTTCTATTAATGCTCTCATCACTTACACTGTATTTCTACCCAGGCCTTGGAATGTAAGACCTTTGGAGGTACATGGAAGGGTGTTTCGGCTCTCCAGAAACTTACGGGCAGTTGCTGTGATTTAGATTTCCCCATCCTTGCCTTTTCAGCTCCAGGCATGGGGTTTAGGGAGAAGTGTAAATGACAGTGATTTTGTTAGCCCAGGAGGAGGTACCAGCTGAATACATTTACTACTAATCCTCGGATTCCAATTCCATAATTGCCTTGTTGTGTTTGATTTTCATCTTGTCTTCCATATGCCTAATTTCCACAGTTACTGTTTTGCAAACAAAATAGCTTTTCTTATCATTCTAAGAATATTTATACTTTCCCTCGAGTTTTTTCTACTCTTTGCATGGGCTCTATTTTATCCAAGTTTCTTTATTATGGTTGTCTCACACATTGCAGAAGCTTTCTTCAACTAGCAAGTAAAACCTGGCTCCCCATTCATATTTAAAAGTGAGGTTCTCAAACAGGAGTGTAAAACTCATTTTCACCAGGGGCCACATCAGCCTTGGTTGCCTTCAAAGGGCTGAATGTAATTTTAGGACTGTGTAAATGTAACTACTCCTTAACAGTTAAGGGAGAGCTTGGTGCTACCTCCGGGTAGAAGCAAGGTGCCAGCCAGTGGGATAAAACAAGGTGGAGGGCCGGATTCGGCCTGCGGGCTTCGTGGCTGCCACCTGTGTTCTAAAAGAACTAAAGAAAGCTTTTTAGTGCGTGTCCTTAGGGATTTCCACCAACGGAACTTGCCTATTGCCTTGGAGGACTTCGAAGCAGTACTATTTCCAATTATATTTTATGAATGCAGGATCCCACAACTTCCTGCCAATGGGTATTAGTCTGGGGGCAGGATTCTGAGTCCTAAGGCTAAGACTGGGTACAGGGAGCTAGGAAGCTCATGGTTCAATATACAGACTGATTCGATCCCCATTTTCAGTTTTCATTTCACCCACACAACTCTGGTTCCATTGTTTCAGCATGCTCTGGTTTCATCTTACCTTTTCAGTGTGCGTCTTGGAGGTAAAGGGTGAAAGGGTCTGTCACCTGTTTAGGGAAAATTGGGGAGGAGAAAGGGGAGTTTCTAATGCTCCTTATGTATACTTTCAAGCAGTTTTCTCTTCCCTAGTATGTTCAGTTATGAAATTCTCCTGGAGTTCTGCAACAGAAGCTGACCTCCTCTTGTTGGTTTCCACATATACAGACACCTTGTCTCTTCTTCCATTTCCCTTTGTCCTTGCTCATTAATGTTGTTAGAAATACTTTACATTCATTTTAATGGGGTTTTTGGGGAAGTGCAGAAATAAATGCAAGAGTTCAGCTCACCATGTTTAACTGTTGGTACTATTGATTTCTTAATTTAGATTTCTCTGCTTTAATGTCTATATCTTTATAGCATCTCTTTTCTAACTAGATTTAGCCTCCTGGAAAACAGGTATACTATCATAAATGCTCTTGAGTATGATATATATGTATGCACGTTTGCATGGTAGTAGTTGTGAATTTTATAACTACAGTATTGGCAGACGCCCATAGAGCACATGTATCTTCCAGGCACTGAAATGAGCATTTCACATAGATTAACTCATTTATGCATCATAACATTCTTGTGTGAAACACATTGTAATTGTATCTGATTTACAAACAAGGAAACTGAGATGCTCAAAGGTCGAATAACTTGCTGAAGGCCATATAGCTATAAAGCTGAAGAGCTTTGATTCAAATACAGAGTGTTTGGCTCAAATGTGTGCCCTTACCCACTTTTCCACACTGCCTCTCAGTTATACAGTTTGTACGTTTGTATGTATGTATGTATTATGTATGTATGTGTCTATACTTCTATCCCTTTATCTTATAAGTGTGCTGCTATATATATTTTTGCGGAGGAAATTGTTTCCCTTCTACCCTTACAGATTTTTATTGCGGGGCAGGGGCTAACAATTAAATTGGCATAAGGCAGATTAACTGGAGAAAAATAAATTTTTAATCTTGTATGTACAGGAGCTCCATAAAATATCACACCCAAGGACAAGTTAGACAATTGACACTATTATGTCACGCTGAGTTTAGGAGCCGGGTAAAGGCCTGGGGCTTTCCAGGGGAGGAGGGTGATTCATGGGACAATACGAAGAACAGATGTTTGGTAATTAAATGTTTGTCCTGCCATACTGATAGGTCACTCAGATAAAAGTTATCTCTGGTAATAGCTCTTTTTATGAGCCAGATCCCTTTTCTAAAATTTTTTATGTAGTTAAAGGAAAAGATTTTTTTTTTTAGTCAGTGGGGAAGCCGGGTACCTATAGTTCAAATTAATCCACATACCAAAGCTGCACATTTTGAGGAGACTTATTCAGAACCCCTTCAATATACATTTTTCCCTTTCATTTGTATGGTTATTTCAGTAACTGGGAGTAGTGTGTGCCTCAGAACAGATATTTCTGTCATTAGAGGGCTGATCTCCTTGACATTGTATTGTGGCTTCCTCTCCACCCTAACAGCATACTTTAGCCATAGAAAAATCTCAATGAACATTTATTATTTCACTTTATTCTGATACTCATACAAAGGTAATTTTATTGGTAATTTGGACTTTGTAAAAGCTCTTCAATCTGCAAATATCCTTTGCATCTAAAATTTAAGCTGTTTTTATTGGGGGGTAGGAAGGGTGATTCTCACAGAGCCATTATTTACTCAAGAGTTGTTTACTTCTGGATTGAAATGAAGAATCTATTATACAACCCAATTGTTCTATTCCTGAAACCACTTTGCATTTAGATGTACTCTATTTAGAGTCCACTGTACATGATTTAAACCACTTAGTTTTAGATGGGCCCTGGACTGTCTCTGAAAGAGAAAAAATGATAAATAAAACCATCTTCTTAAAAGTGAGTGAGTTAAACTCTGAATGTGTTATTCAAATGAAAATCGTTGTGTCTTTCCTTCCACAAAAGATAGAACCGTAAGTGTTTGGCTCAAACAGGTATTTATGAATGCACCCTCCCCTCTCCCCAAACACACGACACATCACACACACACACACACACTCTCTCTCAGGTTTGAGGTCGTTGTCAAGCCTATGTTTTCAGCTTGTGAAATGATAACAATGGGGAATACATTCTTTTTTCACCATTGCATCATCTCATGGGTTTCTGATAGTTTTCCTCCTTCACCTTGCTAAGAAAGAGCCATTGTTTTTAAATAAAAAGCAGTGAGATTCTTATCTGTACATTGACAAGAGACTCAATTAGTATTAGATTTTTCAGTGACTGATGATTTGCATTCACTTCAAAATCGCCTCAAGCCAGGAACTTATTTCACAAAGCACACCTGAGGGCTTGCAAGAGGTAGAGACTTTGTCATCATTACTGATCTTTTCATAATTCTAAACAGAAATTGTACTTTATATGCTATTCCCAGCTCCTCTGCTCAAAAAAAAAAAAAAAAAAGTTTTCCTTAAATGATTTTAAACTATCCGTGTGAAGGCTTATAAGAGAAGATTAGAACATTTAAAACCAGTGACATTCTGGGTAAAGTGTACAAACAGATTTAGTTTACTTTTTATCTGGATTTTGAGGGTAATGGTTGTGCGTAAGTGTTGTATGTGTGTTTTTCTTCACAGATAGTTTGTTCTAATTAGTATAAAGCAAACATGTTTTTCAATGTTCTAAGAAAATGAAATAAAAACAGATAAAACAGATTTCCCTTAAATTCTGTAAGCAACTTCCAATAGTTCATAGCAGTATTCAAAATAAGTGGTCATGGGCATATTTAAATTTAGCTTCTGTTTTATTCTCTTTTTTACTGTCTCTTGAGTACATATAAAACTGTTATCCCTTTCCTATTTTCTCAGTACATTGGTTTTATCTCCTCCCTCTTGGTTCTTTTTTTTTTTTATTCTGGTATATAATTAAATTTCATGAAATAAATATGTATTCATCCTGCTGAATGTTAATATGTTGAACTCTGCTATTAGCTCTGGCCATTTGGGGAATGTTGTCAAAGTCTTTTGGAATTTTCCCAGAGCTCATAGTATTCCAAAAATAAATATCTATCAATTTACTTCCCATATTTGTTTGTTGCTGGTTTCTTGATAAAAGAATGTGGCCTCTTCTTGATGAACTGGGCATTGATTAGACTCCGAGCTGAAGGGCCTGACTGGGAACATAAGGGCCACGTGACAAGTTGATATTGAAGCAAGAACCTACTTTTTATTCTCAGAATCCATTTCCCTGTTCTCATTCTACAAGGTTCAACATCAGCTTCATATCCTCCTCTGTCATTCAGGGAGGAACTACCTCAACATATGAAATTTGTGGCACTGAAAGATACAGTACTTTTAATATAGCAACGTCATTTACATAATTTGCTTTCCCACTTAGGAAGTTTTCTCTTCCCTCTCAGTGAAATTTGCATCTCAATCTCCCTTTGTTGCATGAGCCTCCAAAACCCTTAAATCACAGTATTTCTGAAAACACAAAAGTTATGATTTGATTTTCCCATTGCCTGTTTATCCATTGGATTAGTAATTTTCATTAACCCCAGGAACTGAAGGAGGCAAAGCTCCTGACTAAGAATAGATCTATATCATGAAATCAAATTATCAGATGCAACCTTAATTAGGATTTGCACTGCTGATCAAAGGAATAGCCAAGGGATTATGTGGCAAAAAGGCAAGTCAGAATCCACCCACTGCCAATGGATGGACTTTTTCCATGATGCTTTATGTATACTAAAGCATGTTTTCGGATCTATGGCTCAGTAATAAACTAGAAATATAATATGAATCTGTTATTTTTGAGTCAGCCTACAGATTAAGTATTTGAGAATCAATCTAAAGAGAAATATGAAAGGTCTGCAAGCAAAATAAATCCTATAAGATCTGTAAACTTAATTAATTTTATCTGACAATACTAACTCTTTCTTTATTTCAGCCTCTGAAATCACTCATTACAAATGAGGCTTTTAAAGAATAAGACAGATAAGGGAAGTCCGTCCAAGCAAGCTTGTAAGACTCAGCATGGACCAGGGCCCAAAGAAAAGGCAAGTCTCTGTGTTAGTTTTTCTAAGGATAAACACAAAGGTATAAAAGTCTAAAGTTAGGCCAGAGATACCAATTTTTGATCTAAAGGCAGCTGTGCCTGCCTGTCAGCTTTGACCAGCTGCTGGTAGTGAACATCTACTAGTTACACATTCAGTCTCTGTAAGGTCCATAACCAGTGAGAGCCATGGCCGGCATTAGACTTACTATCTTCCTGCCAACAGTGAGATTGGAATTAGCCGGTGATCTCAAGTTCATGTGAAACTCATTTTGTTTATTCAATTAATATTTGGTTGATCACTTTTATGTGCCAACTGCCAGAAGTTTAGGGGGGAGGGGGGAACAGTGTAAAACATACCAAGTTCCTTCTTTTTATAGTTCACTGATTAAATCAAAATTTAAATAATTTTAATGAAATAAGGTAAGTACAACGTTGGAGGTACCGATGACAAAGGATGCAATGTAAATACAAAGGATACCAGAGCTGGGTTTGGGGAGAGAGGTCGGGGAAGACTTTCAGGGACTTTAAAGTGTTTCACTGGAGTACGAGGTTATGGATAAGCTCTGCGGTAGGAAAGTGAGCTGTGAGGTTTGGAGAGGCTGACAGGGACCAGTTCAGGAAGGTCGCTGTGTTCCACACTAAAGAGGTCAGGCTTCATCCTTAGAGCAACAAGGAATAAATGGAAGATTTAAAGCACAGCAATGACAAGACCAAATGGGCATCTTAGAAATGACTCTTGAGTTCGCTGTGAGATGAGCAAGGCTGAAGGCAATCATCTAGTCTAGAGTTGTCAAAAGCCTGAGCTCTCAGTGTAGCAGAGGAAATGGGATGGTTTCGGGAGCTGTTAAGGAAAAGGAATTAGAAGATTCAGAGGCCGATGAGATAAGGGCAAGTGAAAGTTATGAGAGGCAGAAGTAAAGGGTGACACTCAAGATTCTTGAATGGGCAAATGGGTAAATGATGCTGCACTTTACTGAAATAGAGATTACATTAAAACTAGGTTTTCTGACAGCAGCATGTGGTTCATTCCACTTAGTATATATTTAGCGTGAGGTGTCCACAGACATCCAAGTGGTGCTGTCCATCCTGTACCGGTTACAGGATTCTGGGATCAGGTTGGAGCTGGAGACAGGTGGGGTTATCAGCATAGAGGTGGTAAGTGAAGTCATGAAGATTGGGAATAAAGATAGGAGAAAACTGAATGGATATGCAGACACAGATGAGCCCATCTCAGGGAAAACTGCATCTTCCTCCACTGTCCTTCCCGGCGTGCCCTGGCTGCAGGACTGGTCTCTCTCGCAGCTCCTGCTTCCCTTTCCAGTTCCTTGGTGAGATGACAGCCTTGCTCTAAACCCGAAGATCACTTCTTTGGCACCCGGAGAAGTTTGTAAGAGCTTACTGAACAAGCCCCTTTTTAGAAATGACTAAGCACACTTCTTTACCACCAACTAGTTACTGCGGTCCTGCTCAAATCCAGTCATTTTTTCCTAGGATGAAGCTACTTTCAATTGCTTTCCAAAATCTCCTAGTGTTTGGTCCATTCCACATACCAGATCAGACTCAATGGCTATGAAGCCATTCCAGATTAAACCTGAGGCTCTCATGTGTCCTTGGTCTGCTGGGCACCTCCTTTATTTTTTTGTATTAAGCTTATTTTAATTTTAGAGTTAGACAAATCTCAGTTCAAAATCTGAGTTTACCACTTAATAACTTTGTGAACTTTAGCAAGTTTCCTTTTGTGAAGTTCATTTTCTATATCTGTAAAATGGATTAATAATTCCTACCTACCAGGGCTACTCTGAGGACTAAACTAGAACATGCACATAAGTTCCTGGCACTTCTCTGTGAATCAATACATTTTACTTCTTTCTGTATGTTCCCCGGCTTGATTGTAAGTAATGTTCGAGCAGTACGACAGGGTGGAAATAACACCTGCCTGTAGCACATGCTTAAATGTTTATATTTTTAGAGTCCTAAAATGGGTTTCAAATTACTTGACTTCTCTCTGAGTGATTTTATGTATGTCGGTTCTCTTTTTGAGCTTCAGTTTTCTTATTTGTAAAATGAGGATAATAATACCTGTGTTATTTACTTCACAATTGTCAGGAACCTCAAAGATAATGCATGTAACAGCACTTTGAAAACTAGAAATTTCTTTTAAAATACAAAATATTATCTTAAGCACTATGCTTTACTCATAGGAAATATTATTAACAAACTTTTCTTTTTGATATTGGTATGTGGACACATTAGACATTACAAACTTATGGCCAGAAAGTATTAATTTATTGCTATATAATTATTTGAGTCACCTACAGAAAGTCTCACTTGCAAAGATACTCAAGAAGATTGATTTTTTTTTTATTGCTATGGGACTTAATTAGTCTATAAACCTTTACTGAGCAGTTACTCAGTGAGAGGCACTGTGCTTGGCCATAGGAATAAAGAGAAGAAATATCTGATTATCGACTTAAGAAGTTTGCATCCTGGAATGAAGCTAGTCAATAAATAATTACTATACCATCTGATAAGGTTTGCAGATTTAGTTGATATATACCTAATTAAGGCTAAGGAATCATGGAAATCTCAGAGGAGGTGATAGCATGTTGGGTTTTGAAGGATGATTAGGACAAGTTAGCCAAGTGGCCATGTATGAGTGGAAGCGGGGGTTCTTGAGGATACTCCAGAAAGAAGGAGCAGCAATGACAAATACAAAGGCATTGACACATTTGAGAGATCAACAGGAATTTAATACAGTTGTTTTGCATATGTTTGCAGATGGAAAATGGTGGGGGAGGGAAGCAAGAAGAGGTCCAGAGACTAAAAAAGAGGTAGGAAATAGCCATATATGGAAGTTGTGCCTTGAAATATATTAAGTTCTGGACTCCATATGATGAGAATAAAATTTACTTCGAATATTCTTTGGAGTAGAATAACACTGGGGGCAGGATGTAGTGAAGGGGTAGATTGCAGCAACCCAATTGAGAAGTCGCAAGACCCTGATCTACAGTAACAACAGTGGATAAGGAAAAGCTGTACAGAGTCAAGCTTTATTAGAGGAGAAGACTCGATCACTGATTGGACATGGCAGGTGAGGGAGAAGAAAGAAAAGATTATATATTAATATTCTAACTTGTATAAGAGAAGAAGGGTGTTAAGCTATTCAAAGAGCTAGAGGATTACCCGCCCCCCCCCTCCCCGCCCCGGCAAAATTCTACTGGTCAGGAGAAAAGGTGAACAGCATGAAATACATTTAGTTTCACACATCTAGAGTTTGGTAGACAGCCAAGCCTAGAGGATAATCTTTATCACTGGGCAGCTCCAAGGACAGGAAGTGTAATTGCTCCTTAGATGCGCTACCATCCCTTCTGTCCCTCATCTCAGCTTGTAACCACCACTTTGATTAGCTGTAGAGAACCTGAAATTCCTCTTAAATATACTAGGTAAACAGTCAGAAAAATTCCCTGAAAATATATTGACCCAAGTCAATTGTATGGTGTTTTAAATTCTGTTAAAGGGAGAAAACTCAAGACCCTTAATAAAACAAATGATAATTCTTAACCACAAAAGAATCATTGAAAAAGTTATTAATCCTAAACACATTAGGAATAAGTTTCCTCCTTTTTATAATCTTTCAGATATTCATCACAGCACATTGTTTAATTCTTTCATGTTATTGCTATTATTTTAGGAGTCCTAGCATAGTCTACTAAGGTCTCTTAAAACTATCCTAATCTGAAATCATTGAATCATCATCATCATCATCATTTCTGTATCATTTATTATATGCCAGGTTTAAGTGCTTTAATCCCTTTGATGATCATATTCTATGACAACTATTATTGGGACTATCTCTATTTTATAAATATGGAAACCAAGGTTAAATGAATTTCCCAGTATCAAACAGAGAATAAATGGAAGAGCCAGGTTTCAAATTCAAGCAAGACATCTAGGATAAGAGGACATGCATGTAAACGCTCCACTATGGATGGTGTGGATTACAGGTCAAGGGACTTTGTGATGGGGTAAAGCTGGCAGCTCTTGCCCTCTTGCCTGTCATGGGTCAGGATCCAGGATGACACACACACACACACACACCATATATATAACATATATATATGAGGTCTGTCTGGAAAACATCCAGCCATTGTTAATATAATGAGAATGATTTGTGTGACATCAATGTAACCTGGCAGCAAAGGAGAGTGGACTGGGATGCACATGCATGAACAATGGTGACTTCACTGTACTAGTCAGTGGGGGCAGTAGATGCTGTTAAGTGATGTTAAGTGAGCATGTGTACAGTGTGGCCATCACATTCAAAATGACAGAGCAAGTAGAGTAACGAATCTGTATCAAACTTTGTGTAAAGCTTGAACATTTCTCTGCAAAAACTATTTGGATGATTTAGAAGGCTGCAGCTATGGGCAAGTGGTGATTGGCAGCTTCATCCTGACAATGGGCCTGTTCATTCATCACATCTTGTACAGAGTCTTTTGGCAAAACATCAAATCACCCAGGTGACTCAGCCCGCCTGTAGGTCAGATTTGGCACACTGCAACTTCTGGTTTTCCCAAACCTAAAATCACTTTTGAAAGGGAAGAGCTTTCAGACCATCAAAGAGATTCAGGAAAATATGAGGGGCAGCTGATGGCTATTGGGAAGCCTGTGTGAAGTCCCACGGTTCTACTTTGAACGGAACTGAGGTATCACTGTCCTATGTACAATGTTTCTTGTATCTTCAATATGTCTCTATTTTTCATGTAACATGGCTGGATACCTTCTGGACAGACTATATATAAAAATATATGATGGTGTGATATAAAGTATATAGCAATATATAATAACATATGATATATATTAATGCAATGATATATTAATATTGAATATATTAAAAATATAAATGAAACATCCTGCTCAGCTGGGAATTTAAAGAATAAAACCACATATGCCATAGCTTGGGTTCATAGCCCAGTGTGGCTTAGGACCCCATGAGCTTAAGTTTAAATGCTTCCAAATGACTATGGACAACTTACGCCTCTCATGGCCATCTATGAGATTATCCCTGTGAGATTCATTTACTAGCCTGTAAAATAAATAAAATGAATTCTCTTACAGGGATATGGTAAGGATTCAATGAGACAACCTGAAAGCTTCAGGCCACATTTATGTCGTTCTCAGAACTTTACACATCGGAACTCGTTTAATCCTCCCAACAAGCTTACGAGGTAGGCACTCTTTTCATCATCATTCTTACCGTACAGGTGAGGAAACTGAGGGATGAGGCGATGAAATGACTTACGCAAAGTTTTATGTGTGGTGACCAGAGAGCTTAGACTGGTCTGGCCCTGGAGTCCCTACTCCCAGACACCCGAGCCACGCTGTGGCTTGAATCCCAGAACACAGCTGTATTAGGGCTATTGACTCCCTGCCTACGTGGACATGGCGCTTTTTGTGAACAGAGTGACTTCACTTCCCTTGGAAACAGCCCCTGAAACTCTATAGGTAATGGTTAGCTTAATGAGAAAAAAAAAATCAGTGAAATGAAAGAATAAAAGATTTAAAAGTGTGGCTATGAAAGGAAGGATTCCCCACCTCAGTAACTGTTGGAAGTCACCCCCTCCAAGAAGGTACACAGGTGGCCTTCAGGACAGAACTCCATGCGGTGATCCAGTCTACTCCTGATCTTAAGCAGTTATTATTTCAAAGAGCCATTAACCCAAATAAACATGTTAGTATCCAGCTCAAGTAACAAAACTCCCTACAGCAAAAACCATCAACCCTGGTTCTCTTTAAATGTTCGGTTGGTTACCATACTGATGTAAAACTGCTTAGCAATGAGGTCTGACCACCACTTTCTTGGCTATGGGTCACTTCACCTCTCAGTTTACCCAATTTCCAGAGCTGCTGTACAGAGCAAAGATGATGTTCTTAAACCCCCAACATCTGAATTAGCACCCAGTTAATGGTGACTATTGTTATTAGTATTTCAAAAAGCCACCAAAGTTTCTTAGAAAAACTTCATCCCTAAGGCTTCCCTTCCTGTCCATATTTAACATTGTTCTTTCTAGTTTAAAGCCAATGATCATATTCCATCTTGAAATCCAACAAATTTTAATCTCTGAGAGGGTTCAGACAACATTATCATTCACTAAAAATTTGAGCGCTCCTTCTTTATACTTTATGGACATTTTGTTTTGAATTAATGTTATTACGGCTGCACATCTCTCCTCTCCCAGCACTTACCTACCACGAAAATCAGCTCAACGAACAGTTCTAATTGTGCTTGGCTATCTTCCTTATATACCTTCCCTTTTAATGCAGTAACTCCAGATGTGGTATACAGTCACCATCTCAGAACTGCGGAGTGACTCAGCCTTTTTACAACCCCAGCCTCTCACTAATTCAAATGGGCAAAGGATGAACCTTCCCCGAATGTCCTTTGCCTCTAAAACTAAGTTGTTTAAAAGCTTTCCTAAGTAAAAGCCCACAGCGCATTATGTAGGATGTATTTCAGGAAAGGGAAATGTTTAAATTCATGGACTGAAAATGATCTTCGCACATAAAATGAAATCTGATCAGTTTACGGCATGATATGAACAGAACTCCCAAATTAGGCACTTCCAAATTCAGCACGGCACACATTGCCAGCCGCCAAAGGAATTGGAGAAATCAAAGCCCCTCTAAATCTTCCTTCCATGACACATAAAAGATTCAGCAGAGTAGAAGTCAAAGAATATGAGGGGGAAAAAAAGGTATAAAAGAAAAGAAAAATAGCTGATTTTTTTTTTTTTTTAGTATGAAGGAATAGAACCTAATTATTCTTTTATGCAGAAAATCCCTTTGGCTGTACACATGAATAAGAACACTCAAAGCAGCAACATTTTTTCTTATAATTAGAAGAAATTATGATGTCTCTCTTGAAAGGCAGAATTTTCCTTATCATGAAAAACAGTATTCTTTATCATCCTTACTTTTTATTAGAGCCTTCAAAATGAGGTTTTCCTGAGCCTCTTGAAATAAATCCATTCCACTTTGAACTGCCGGAACTGACTATTAAAACGTGGCCTGACTCATCCTGAGGAATGGCCGCGTGCCCACTCGCCTGGGATCAGAATGACTGAGTTATAAAGAACACTGAATTCCTTTGTTCTTCAACCTGAACTGTCCTAATATGAGAAATGTATTGATCACTCTTTTTAAAAAGGCTGACATGCCTCATCTTCACATTCGTTTATTTTTCAACAAGTACCTATTAAGTACCATTATGAGCAAGGCAAGGGGCTGAATTTGCTGTTGCTGCTATGGAAATTAAGCCAAACAAGTCACCAAACATAAAAGAAGATAATCATCAAAGAAATTAAGGGATTTTTTTTTTTTTAGATCGAATTTGAGAGTATTTGGAAGCTCACAATGCTTTTTAATTTCATGTTAGCTCTTCACAGGGCATAGACTGTACAACTCTGAGTTGTTATTGGCAACTGATGAAAATACTGACTAGGGATGCAGAATCACAACGTGGAAGCCGCTGAGTGCAAGAGAAGAGCTTCTGTCTAGGGCACGTTCCAAGCGAACCTA
This sequence comes from Anoura caudifer, assembly GCA_004027475.1. Classification (NCBI taxonomy): domain Eukaryota; kingdom Metazoa; phylum Chordata; class Mammalia; order Chiroptera; family Phyllostomidae; genus Anoura; species Anoura caudifer. The sequence goes on from PVKU01001146.1 coordinate 252,893, forward strand.
CAGGTTTGTTCACCTTTCAGTACTTGGGGCTAGTTCACTCCCTCGTGTACGCACTTGGAGTGTTCAAGCCTCTCCAGGGTTGTTTTCTCTCTCGTCCTCTTTTTATTGATTCTCTTACTGTTTTCCTTTTACTTTTTTCTTAATTCACTTCCATTTCTGTTTCTCACAAGCCTGAAGAATCTTTAGAAAGTTTGGAAGAAAGAAGAGGAGAATAAATGAAATATTTTTCATCTATGAGTTCCAATAAAATACTGTGTTTGTCCCCAGTATCTTAATATTTATACTGAATTATAAATTATCGGAATTATCAGCCTGCCTCCTTCTATTAGATAGTAGGTACTTAGAGAAAAGAGAGTACATTCTATGTATTACTATACTTTCAACCATCTAATTATTAAAGAGGGTGCTTAGAAATAACTTTAAATAAAGAACTAATGTCTCCTTTGCCTCACTTTATATCCTACACATAAACTATACTCATTTTTTTTTTAAATTCAGATCTTTATGGAAATCTAGCTATGTTGCAAGACTTTATACTTCATGCTCCAGAAAAAACAAAGATGCGCAAAACAGTGTCTATCTTGACAAAGGTCTACGGAGAAAAATAAAATGAATGTAAACTCTCATAAAGGCAAAAGTGTAGGCTTAAGGGGTAGCAGTAAACACACAGAATTGGAACATGTCCATCAACAGGCATAAGATCAATAGCAAGGCCCACTCTCTGCCTCTGTGTGTGTGTAATTGTAGGCACACACGTAAAAGACAACACTGATCATCAACATCAAAGGGAATACAAGCCTCCCCCCTGCCTGTACCACAGGCTCATGCACATGAGCTGTAAATGTGTCATGAGAGGCTTTTAGACCTCAAAGTGAGGGAAAGAACAAATTTACAAATTTGGCTGAGGGAGCAGGAATGCCGCCTTGGGGAAACACTCTATTTATTTATTTATTTATTATTTTTTATTCCTCACACTAGGATATGTTTATTGATGAAAGAGAGAGAGAGAGAAACATAAATGTGAGAAACACGGATCAGTTGCCTCTGATATGCACCCCGACTGAGTACTTAACCCGCAACCTAGGTATGTGCCCTGACCAGGAATTGAACCCTCAGCCTTCCTGCATATGGCACAACATTCCAACCAACTGAGCCACCTGGCCAAGGTGGTTGATACTATTTTAAATGGGCCTGCAACCATGGGTAGAATGTTATCAAAAAAAAAAAAAAAAAGATAGGAGAATAATGTTACATGTGGGGGGAAAGAAATAAAAAAAAAACAACCACTACCACCAAAGTTTAGAGAGAAATTGGGGGAAAGGCTGAGAGCCTTGAATTGTTACTTTGGCCAGAGGTTGGAATAGAAGATTAATAGGACTATCAAGGCTAGAGTCTCACAGACTGAGCCACTATTAAACCTCAAGAAACAAATATTTCTGCTGATATTTTCTATGGAAGCACCAACAGGAATGATTCAAGACCCAGATGGGTCTCTTTATAAGGAAAAGTTTAAGTCAACTGTCTCATGTCTCTTTGCATTCTTCATAAATAGGGAAATCCAAGTGATCAGCTAAATGCTCACTAATTACTCACTGACAGAATATTGAGCCTTAGAAAACACCCTACACTTCAGCCACAAACTAAAATAAAAAGTACATTGCTTTCTCTGATATTTGCACATTGGCCCACAGAAACAGAGCTTGTTAACTCATAGCAACCATACCAGGCAGATACCTGATCAAAGTGTATATAAATGGTTTTGGAAAAGTTGAATATTTTTTCCCAAATTGCTTTCTGTGTAAACATACCTAAAAATATGTCATTTTATTGTATAATTGCATACTTTAAGAGTACAAAGTATTATTCCAGCTATTAATTAGCTGTACTCTTGTATTTATGTATGTATTTATTCAAAACATACATATTGATTGGCAAATATGAGTCAGGCTTTAAACAGGTTGAGATGATTGTGAAGATAACTGAGATAGGATTCCTGCTTATAAAGTTTTCGAATTTTAGAAGCAAAAAAGAAAAAAAAACAGTGGAAGGGTTTTTGCCACTAAGAAGACATTGACTCCTGCACCAAATACTTCCATTAATAATATTGAAATGAGGTAATTGCTTATTTTTAACAGTTGTAGAGCCTGACATACCAAATTTTCTTTTAGAAAAATTATATCTTTAGCCAGTTAGTATTTTATTAAACCATTTACTGATTTTGTAATAAGAAAAACAGCAATATTTTAAAATTATAGCCCTGGATGGTGTAGCTCAGTGGATTGAGCGCAGGCCTGTGAACCAAAGGATCAAGGTTCGATTCCCAGTCAGGGCACATGCCTGGGTTGCAGGCCAGTTTCTGGCAGGGGATGTATGAGAGGCAACCATACATTGATATTTCTCTCCCTCTCTCTCTCCTTTCCTTCCCCTCCAAAGATAAATAAATAAAATGTTAAAAAAATAAAATAAATAAAAATAAAATAAAATTATAATGTAATCATTGGGCCCAAACAATAAAAATAAATGATTTTTTAATCTTAGAAATATTTTAATAATCAATGGATGCACATGAAAACACAGTTTTCTTTAAAAAAATCCCAATTCCTGTCTCTCAATAAATGTCATAATTGAGCACAAATGTATTATTGTTAAATCATAAGATTAATTAAGAAAAAGGCTAATTGGCATTGTGTTTATTTAACAGCAATTTGAAATAAATCCAGCCTATAAAATGATTTGATAATTTACTTTAAAATCTAAGTCAGAGGATCTAAAAATCACTCGTTGGCTGTATCCTCATGACCACCAAGAGCAAAGACAGCTTTAGAATCACTAAATAACCATTTTATATATTCTCTTCTGACTTTTAATAGTCTGAGCTCTTTACGTGGCCATACATATAAATCACGTATGTGCCTAATTTCTTTAATATACTTTGCAAAAATACCTCTTAAGTCTAATACAGAATGCACGGTATTTAACCAACCCACAGGGTAAGTCTTTTCTGGCACCGTGTCAGTGCCGGTGAGAAGAGTGTTTGAGAATGCTATCGCTATCACTTTACACCCGCAACTTGGAGATTTCAAGCAAGGGCCTATATAGTTTGCCCTTTTGGGCAAATGGCTGGATCCGAAGGAGTTAACGTATTTAAGACTTGAAAGAGAAAAATGTTCCTAGCAAAAAAGGCTTACAGCAAAATAATGAGCGCCAAGGTTGAGGCTGCTCTTTCTTGCTCTAGTGCTAGAGCTGCATTATTCACAACTGCCAATCAGCTAATCGGAAAAGAGTTTGTTCTTTACTGCGTTTCTCCTCGCTTGCTCCCACCCCACTGGTCTGGTGTACATTGCCTCCAGCTAGGAGGGTTTAGAAACTACTCCTAAACAGACAACAAATGAGGGCCTGGACGCCGTGGCGCGAAAGAGCTTTTGCTCACCCCCATTTCCTTTTCACATTTAGCCTTTGCTCCTGCAGTCCTGGAAAGCTCAGGCTATTGCACAGGGAGAAATTGCCTGTCAATTTCTGAAAATTCAACACTGAGTCTTTACTGAAGCATCAGGGTACAGGACTGGTTGTCGCTCCCTAAGATATTGGTGGTGAAAAAAAAAAAAAAAACAACAAAAAACTATTAACTCTATGAGAAATGAATTTTCACAAGTTCTGCGGATACTACCTAACCTGAGCACCATCACACGTGAAGTGAGTGAGTAAGACATCATGATTTACGGTTGAAAACAAAAAGCCCTACAGGGGAAGGCGGGATCCCTGTTCTGCACATTACCCCTAGACTGACATTTGGGATGCTTGTCATGCTATTATGCCACGCATGTGTGTGCATGCATGAGCAATGTTTGTAAACATATAAAAATAGATACACAATTATGTATAAATTGGCGATGTATCTTTTAACCAAGCAAGGAGCAGTATCTTGGCAAATCCTATTAATGCCTGAGGGTACTTTTTTCCCCTTGGTACATTTATGAAGCATTAGTTAAGAACGTGGGAAATTAGGTAGGTCTGTTGAGGAGTAATTACCACTCAACGCATTAGCAGTGAAAAAAATCAGAGATCAGTGCCGGATTTCTACACTTCCAAAGCAAAGCTAAATATTCTCCCAGATTGAGTCAAATGGTCTTTGTTAATTCCTTGCACTAACTCACCAAACGGCAATGCTGACCTGACACCGGCTGCTGCTGCAGGTATTTCCATTCTTTGCAAATACGGCTGAGAGAGGCTCTTCATTCCAAAGCAGAAACTACTGTGTGCTCTAGACGGGCACCCCCCCAGGGGATGTCTGGCTGGCAGGCTCACAGGTAGGTACAGGAAGTGTGGATTAGGCCTGAGCTGGCTTGCTTCTGCTGCTGCTGTTAGTTGCTGAGCTGATTACTGACACAATGCTCAGGTTACTGACACGCGCTGGGGTAGACGGTTAATGCAGATGCATGTGCTATTATATGTCTAATCCTACACCAGTCCTATTAGACACTGGAGCTTCACTGCCAGCCCTAGCATCGCTGTCAGCTCCTGGTGACAGGCCCAGCACTCCGCCTCTCAGCAGAGCCCCCTACGCTGCTTACCCAACCTCACTCTCCTGTTTCACTGCTTCCCTGGCACGTTCACCTGGACCTCACGCCTCCCCTTACCTCAAACCCACTGATCAGCTTCCTGCCACTCCACTAACCCCATCTATTCTGTATCATTTCAACCTCCTTGACAGTAGTATGAACACAAGGCCATCAGGTGGCCAATGGTATTGTAGACCACAGGTCATGGTACAAATAGTCAGATACCACTCGGTTCAAGTCCACTGAGCCACACAGTAGCACTGGAGATTGAGTTAAGGAGCCAGGTGAGCACAGCAACCAGTTGTCCCAACAAGAAAAAATAATTGAATCACTTAAGAGACCCTGTGGTACTAAGATGATGACACAAAAATTATGTCATTTTAATGCTTGGTCAGAGACGGGTCCTTTGTTAAGACAGCACTGAGAATGCCATGAACGCTTCGTTCTATCCTTCTGGCAGAATTTGCCTCTGCTGCCCCCATGATGACGCACATATATCGCCACACAATGTGGCTTTGTTAGAAATGACCTGGATCCTTGTGACTTAAATGCACATGCATCCAGGGCTATCTATAAATACTACACCTAGACAGGTAGACAGGGAGATGGAGCGAGCAGGGGCGGGGGAGGGAGCTCCAGAGCGCAAGCGTGGGCACCGTGCTAAGAGGGAAAAAAACATCCAAAGGACTCACTGCAATGCAGTTTTACATACGGGCCTGTAGGAGCAACCGGAACGTTATTAGACCATAAAAGCACATCAGGCTGATTTATGGTTTCTGATCAAGGTTTCTGTGAAAATTACTCTGCATCACCGGCTTAAGGTGACTGCTACCATTAATGTGTGGAAAATAAATGAGATGGGGAGGCTGATAGCAGAGGAAGGGAAGGAAGCGCAGAGGCAGTTTATACAGCACAGGTTCCCATTTTGTTTTACGGTGCAGAGAAGCCTGTCATCAAAATGATTGCTGTGGGGCAGGAAAGGCAATTCTTGGTAATTAGATCTTATGGCATGTAGCTGGTGCTTTCCTATAGCGAATGTACCAGGATAGCAGGATGAATGCCTTGCTTTCTGCATGCCATCTCCCTTTCCATTTTCTGCCTATGTTCGAATAACATAGTTTAAATCTGAAAGAAAAAAAAAAAAAAAACCATTGTAATACTGTTTTCCTGACTCTGTTTGTTTCTAATAGTGTCATCTCCCCCAAATCAATAATATTCCAAATTTGAGACTTTCTATAAAAGCTGATGTATGGAAACATTTTTATGTTATCTGATTGCCACAAAAGATTTCCGCTAGCATTTCCATGGCTGCTCCGTTTATAATTCATCACCCAAGCCCTCCTAGATGGAGTGCCCCGCCGCTTGTGGCACTGTAAACAAATACTGTATTTCCCAAGATTTTCATATAAGATAGTTGCTGCAAAAGGTATAAAGCCATTTGATTGAAAAATGCCCTTCTCCTTGTTTCTTCTTTGCTCCTTTACTCATTGTGAACTCTGGTTGAGTGTTTGCTGATATCGGGTATCTCTGTGTTCCCGGGTATCTCTGTGTTGACTTAGAGTTGAGAATTAGAACCTAACTCCAGGATTTTTTGACTCTGTATGCAGAGAGAGAACCCCGCATTTTGTAATGCTTGAGATGAAACCGAGTAGATTAAAATTTTTTTCTAACCTTTTTACTGCACTTCTTTCACTTGCTCCTCAAACTTGCCCTCCGTGCTTCTGTATGGTATCCCACATCTGGCACACGCTGGTGTCTGCGCTCACAGCTGGCCTCCGCCACGGTGAGGACCATTAAGAGACATGGCTCTAAGGAAACCCACAGGCCAGACACACGGCCAATGTAGCCAAGAAAGAACAGAGACTTGTGTTCCCGCATTCTGTATTTTCAAGTAAGTGGGGTTTTTTTTTTCAACTTTGCGTGACACATTCTATTCTAAACACCAATCTTCATATTATAGCAAGGCTACACTGAGACTTTTATCCCCCCCACACACATGCACACACACACACACAACATGGAACATTAACTGGGACTAAGAGTCAGCACTGGCACTTCTTACACATATTGTTAAGGGTTCTGTTTCCAAAGTGCCAACATTGTCACTATCCCACCTCCGAAATACAGACTATTAAAAAAGTATTTAATTGAGGCAAGGGATTCTGATATCCATACTGCAACTTAAATTCCCATATCCATAGTGCAACGTTAAAAAAAAAAAAGCTTTCACTGACATCATGTCATTCGATCGCCAGGAGATCACTGAGACTGTCGTTACGATTTCCGTCTTAGAGACAGAAATGGCAGCGCAGAGAAGCTGGGCGCTTGCTTCATCCACAGCAGCGGGGTCAGCTCGCATCTCCCTCACGTTGGGCAGGCCCTTCCAGTTTCACGGGACGCCCTGGGCTGGGAGGACACGGAACACCATTTCCACTGCAGCGAACGCGGGATGGTGACCACTGTGAGCAAGGGGCCAGGCTCCCAACTTCTTGGGCTTCTTTGGTTTGCTTAACCTGATGTAACTAGACATTTTCTATAGCACCTTCTAAAACTATTCTTTAATTTTTCAAAATCTTCCTCATGACCCACACGAGTTAGGGATGAGTAACCAACCAGTCATCATCCACAGCTTGGAAACAGAGGAAGGGTCTACCTTCCCGGTTAGTGCCTCTCCCGCTCCAACACATGTATGCACACACATGTGTGCCCCCCCCACAAACTCAGCACATACAATTCTGCTTGAAAAGAACATTTTAGGATGAGAGAGAGAAGCCAGCAATTCTTAGGAAAATATGGGTATCATAAAATGCTTGTTCCCTTTTAGGATTAAAATTTAGCTCTGAAAATAATTAGTAAATTCCATATAGAGGAGAGGGCACACCTGGAGGTTCCGGAGGGCAGTGTGCCAGGGAAGGGCATGATCTGAGATGTTGCCAGACTTCAATTCTTGATGGCGACGGCACTGGCTGAATGGATCTAATACATCTCTCCTCTGATGGGGTCATCCCCCTCATTATGCGGCTTCATTTAATTCGGCACAAGCTGCCTTTAATAGCAAAAGAGTCTACAATTTCCTAGTTTCTTTAGCTTCAAAAGGATTATTTACTTGATCTTCAGGAAGGTCCATTGGTAAACCCACAGATAATGGTGGGGAGTGTTTGGAATTCAGCCACCTGTGGGGATATGGAAGAGTTAGGGGGGCAAAAAATGCTTTCCTGCTTTTAAAAGCAAATGTTTCGCTTAAGAGATAGAGAGTTGATTGATCACAGATCTCTCCGCTTCCAAAAAAAATCTACTTCAGAAATCTGTCCCCTTCACAACCTTAATGTAGTTTATTGGATCTCTACAGCCTGTTTCATCTGCACAACTTGACCAGTGTTTCAGTAACCACACTAGGCTTGGCGGAGGATTTTGAGTCCCAGACGTGGTAAAATCCCTTCCTCAAGTCTACCATCCCTGGCTAAAGCCTCGGTGTCTCCAACATCCCTCTTTCCCTCCTTGCCTCCTAAAAGATGAAATATTTAAGGGCCAAAAGGAAACCAAAAGCATTACTGAGAAAAAGGACTGCAACTTTCAGTCACAGAGAAAATATCTGGAAGGCCTCAGGGTGCAACCCTGACTAACAGCCACGACAAGGTGAAGGGAGAAATACCGCGCCATACCAGCCCTGCACTCAGCAAACCTGCTTCTCTGAAGTCAGCCGATTACCCTCAGGATCGCTCTGGGTGGATTGCAGTCAATTGCTTTTGCTAATAATAATGAACATCGCATACCCAACTTTCCACAAAAGGCACTAAAACCTACTGCCCGGCTCAGAGAACACACAAATGTCCAGATGACACGTGTGTGTGTGTTTTAGAGGAACTAGTGAGCCAGAGGGCAGTAGCAAAGAGATGGGGACCACCTTTCTTTCCAACAAAACTTTGCTACCTACTCTCCTTTGCCCCCAGGCACCAAGCACAGTAGCTAAACTGCATAAATTATCATTCTTCATAATGCACAGAGCAGACATTATCTCTCTCCATAGAAACCCCGCCTTTTCTTTCAAATAACTGCCTACAAATAAAATGTCACCCTTTCTCTCTTCTGAGGAAACATGCGACAGCGGGCGTGTTTAAATTTAGAGCAATAGATAGAAACAATTTGCCTCTGAGCCCTTAAAGCCCAAATCCCCAGGCCGGTACATTTCCCCAGAGAATAAGTGCTTACACAATAGCCTCATGTTTTGGTAGTTTTGCTGTAAAAATACCCAGCAATTTTTTTAAGTACTGCAATTTTGAAAATTTCCATCTATTCCAGAAGATATCATCTAGTGGCCAATCAGACAAAAGAAGCAAGAAGAACGACAAAGCCCTGCACTAGGCAGATCGGAACCTTTCCAAACTTCACGCGATAAACACAGTTTGTCTCAAGGAAGATTTTGTCTTGCTGTGTTCCTTGTTCCACTTAGTAAACCTTTACAGAAAACTTTTCATGACAGCTCCATGGCTCGTGTGTGTGTAAGAGAACCATCTTGAAACTCACCCTCTTCCACAGAGTCTGAAGACAACTTACCACTATTGACTATCGTGGTGGAATAACCCACTGTGGCAGGTTCTACATGTTCAAGGTTGTTTGATATGGAAACTAAACTGTACTTTTCTTCCTTTGCTTCAGAAGTTTAACTTTAAAATTAACTGATACTTGCCTTCAAGGAGAAGGAAATCTATTTTTTGGCTGATTAACTTTCATTATAAAGATTCAACAGGATCTGTTGCGAAAGACCCTGAGGACCGGTGAGGTACTATGGAAAAGGCAAAAGAGAAAGGATCCTGGTACTAACTACACATACTAGACAAAAGCAGAGAGGAAAGGAGCATCCCTGTCCACCTAAAAGGAGTTTCTCCCTGGCTCAAATAAAAGACAAGAGAGAAGGAGTGAGTTGTGGTATATCTAGGAAAATACACAGCTTAGGTTAATGTCTGCTTTACAAGCATGGCCTGCAGGGAGCCCTGCATCTCCCTGGCAGACAGTCGTTGAGCATCCAGAGGCTGTCTGGCATCTAGATCAACCCAGCAGATCGACCAACCATCACATGCACAAGGTGTCAACCGGGCGTCCTTTCTATGCTTTCTGGAGAGGATTTCACTTTACTTCTAAACTACTTGCCCGGAGATGGCTCAGCTGGAGTGGTGCTTGTCCATGTCCATGAAGACACCAGGTCTGCATTAGGCTTATCCCGTGTCGACACCCACCATTCTCCCGCACACCACTGGCACACAGACACCTGAGGGCTCAAGACAAGAAGCCTAGGGTCATGACATAGAGGAAGGCAAAAATGACTGGAACGAGACAGGAAGCCACTTGAGCTGAGACAGTGCTTTCCTCTCTCCAGGAAGATAAATTCTTAGAATTCGCAGGTAGCCCCTCCCATATGTCAGGGTAGAACTGGCTGGGGTTGGAGAACCAAAGCTATTCACTCATCTGGAGAGTGTCCTGTGCGTGTACCTATTTAAAACCCACTGCCATATTAGGTTGAACCATGTAAAATTTCAAATGTTCAATTCTTTTGGTCTATTAGAATGTCAATTTTGTGTTGTCCAACATGATCATATAATATTCAGGGGCTTGAGAAACTAGCCAGTGGTGGCTACAGAATTTCTATATGAGAAGGACTTAAGACATGTTATTCTGGTGGAGGAAGGAGGAGATGTATAAAGAACTGCATTTGCTTATTAAATGCATGATTTAGAGTAAGTGTGTATTTGGAATGCTCCCCTGCTCCGCCCTCCCCTGGGCATCCTTGCCATGGCCACTGACCCCAACCCAATGTTCTAGCTTTTTCCATCACATACATGATGAAAAGCCTCTGTGCCTTTCTTCTTAAATATTTTTCCTTCAGACCTCCTCTCCCGCCACAGTGACTTCAATTATTACACCAAGATCTGAGATTCCCAACACAACACCTATGCTACCTACCTTCCTCAGACATCTTCCTTCAGCCTTCAAAAAAACAAAACAAAACAATTTTATCATTAAGCTCAACATGCCCCATTCTAGACTCTCTGGTTTCTCACTTTATTTGAGCAATCCAAGCGTCATCACATGGATCTTAAATTCGTTTTCTCCGAGCCAGGCATGTCCGATTGAGTCGAGCTGTGTTCTGACACCTCACGTCACCCCTTTCCCAGCGGCCCCAGCGCAGAACTTCCAGTCAGCTGTGATCACCTCCGCTGCCCCCTGCACCTTGTTACCAAGTCCCGAATCACTCTTCCTCCACAAATCTCTCTCCCTTAAGAAAAATGACTTTATCCATAGTCAGCACTTCCTACGTGTCGTTCTCACGATTAGCTGTTTCCATCTTGCGCTCCCCCTGGGTGCGGCTGCAGTTCAGGTCTTGCTGCCGTCTGCTTGGATTCCAGCACCGCCTTCCCAATGGCTTACAGCAAACCATCCCCTCTGCTGCTTCCAAATTAATTTTTTTGTCATTCTTACATTTTATGAGTCTGGCCCAAAGGTGAATGGTTGTTTAATAAGTAAGACAAAAAAGAGGAAGAAAAACAGGAACTGGTGTGAGGCTGGTCACCAAAAGCAAGACTGGGCACCAGAGAAATTCAGAATATCACAGTGCCCATGGTGCTCCAGGGTCACAGCAAGCTCAGCCAGGATTCAGGCCCAAACAGCACAAGGGTTTCCAAGAGGAACAATCAAGTTCCCAAACTCACGCATTAGAAGCGAAGTGGGAATGACCGGGTGACTCCAGTGGTCGTGAAGGGCGGCCGAGGCTAATCTCCATGGGATTTCCAGTAGGGATGCAGAGTCTGTTGAAGTTTTCTCGACTTTTTATTTAGCCTGGTACGAGAATGCGGGCAGCCTTGTGTTTTGAGGAAAGAAGCTAAGTAGGTCCCATTTTGTGGAACTAGAGAAATAACGCAGAGGCCAATAAACCTAGGTTCCTCTGCTCAGAAACACTCACTGGCTCTTTATTGCCTTTAACTGTCAATGGAATCCTCACCACTCCCTCAACCTACCTTTCCAGCCCTGCCTTCGATAAATACCTTCATATACCAGTAATCCATGCAGCCTACAAAATGCCTGTACTCTTCAAGCCTTCATGGTTCTCTGTCTCTGAAATGCTTTATTTCCTCATCTGTGGTATTTAAAATACTATTTACCATCCAAGTGCTGGCTCAGATCCCATCTCCAAAAGTACTGGTAAATCAGATAGATTAAAATTGCTTCCTCCTTGGAACTTTGCACTTCTCACATTGCATGCCTTCTTGAAACAAGCTTCTGAGTCTTTAACTAAATGCCTGCTCGTATTATGCAGAAAACACACATAGATTTCCTTTTGTGCTCAGCATTATACTATGGACATTTTCCATGCATCCAGCTCCTTCTGTGACATTATAAGCATTTTTTTTTTTCAGACAGGCCCCATAAAGGGCCTATCTGAAATGCTTTGCACAAAACAGGCCTCAATCAAGATTCATCTAATTTATTAAATTGTTTAATTATGTATTAAACTTTGTAGCTCAAGTATTGAGCTTTCCCATACATCTACGTTACACAGTGAATGGAGCGGTATTGACATGACTGTTCACAGTCAAATACCAAAGCCCCAACCACCACCTGTTGAAGGAGGTGGGGGTCTTTTACAGAATTCCACGACCTGGGTGTTTCTGAGAGTCTCCAACAGTGCTGGCATGTGTCTACGGGCCAGGCTTGACAGTCCCTGCATGAATTGCCGTCCAGCAACGCCGGGCGGCCCAGGTAGTACCGCCCTACGAAGGAGCCACCCAAGGCTGGCTCTCTACTCCTAATTCTATTGCCTCCTCTGTCACAACCGGGAGATCGGAAATCCTTCCCATTTCTTGTTTTTCCCATTAATTTCTACTTCACTGAGTGATAGGTGCTTCTAATCACAAATGAGTATTAGCTTTTTGCTAAATACTTTCCCAGTATTTATGAAAGTAACATACATTTTCTTTTTATATATGAATATGATGAAATGTACTATTTGATTCCTTAACAATGAAATACCCTTGCATTTGTTTATAATGTATGATTTTTAATATGTTATTGGATTCTCCAGTGTCACCCCAATAAAATTTTTAAAAAAGGAAAAAAAAAAAGTAAAACTAAGGGCTGATTCTAGACCTGGAGCTGGAGACGTGGCGTTCCACGCTGCCAGGGCAATTTTTGCATTAGAGGACAGAGTCACCACGCTACAATGCCAGGGTTTCCTGGTCTTCATGGACTACTCACTTGCTGGTACTCTTTGGGATATCAGGACATACATTTCATTATGTAAAGGTAAAGCAATTAACAAAAAAAAAAATGACTGATCAATCTCCCTTATGAATACACATACAGAAATCTCATTGCTTTTCAAGTGAGGAGAAACCTTCTTCTGCGTTACTCTTTTAACTGATGTGGGCGGGAGTGGCAGTGAGCCCTTTCATTTAGCCACAGAACTGCAAAGCTTTACAACGGGCATTCAACAGCTTTCACTCACTGCCTCAGACACATCTCTCATCCCTAGCTATCTGGTCTTCTGCTGCCTTTGGGTGCCCACTTGCTTGAAACCTAAGCACCATTGCTGCTGACACCACTGCTGCCTCCGGCACTACTCCCCCCACCACCACCACCCTAGTGGGCGGAGTTGGTGAGCCCCTGATATCACCAACACTGCTACTAGCCTTGCTGGGCAGCTCAGTGACTTGGGTTCATCCAAAAAGAAAGAGTGCTACTTAATCAAGTTGCCTTATTGTACCACTGTAATGTAGCTTTCCGCTCATTCACCCAGGCAAAGATATGGTGAGAAATGTTATGGTTGTCCTCTTTCATGTTCCCTTAGAATGTGTCCTTAGCAAAGTTGTCTGAGCTCCATCTATTTCTTTCAATCTACACATGCATATACTTACATTCTCCCACATCTGGCCCCCCCCCCATTCCTTCCCACAACTCATCCCATATGCGGCTGCGTTGGGATGAGTTCTAGTATCAGCCACTTAGCTGTTCTAGAATCAATACTACCTATCTCCCTTTGGCCTACTTTGTCCGGCTCACTCTTTCAGTCTTATTCTTTATCACAGCATCTCTCTCAGGGGTCCTATTTCGTTTCCTAAAAAGACCTCCATTAGAGTTATAGCAGTCCATTTGATATGTGAGTGTATCCTTGAACCTCATTGGTGGTCAAGTCCAACATCTCTTATTTTATCCCATGAGGTCTTCTATCCCAAAATAAATTAGTGAATGCAAGTGATGTGGGGTAGAATAAGTGGTTTTGAGCCCTTTATCCTGACCATCTAGGACATCTACAATCACTGCATAACAGAAACTATTTTAAAAGTCTCCTAAAATCTCTGAGAAGAAACCTTTAAATTTAGCTATCACCATGCTTGACTATTCAGCAGAGTTTTCATCTGTATGTGTGTATGAGTTAACTGCCTGAGGCCAGGGAAGAACCACTCAAAAGTATTAGAGGAACAGTGCAGGGTACTCAGAGGGGGCTGACGATAATATCTGTTCCTACCAGCCAGACTGCAAACTCTCATTATTCAACAGCCAATAATGTGAAGTTCACAATGACACCTTCCAAACAAAATGTGAGACAAGCAAAGAAGCACAAAAATACAATCCATAACAAAGAGAATTGTCAATGAAAATAGACACAAAAGTTGTACAAATGTTAGAATTAGCAGAGGACATTAAAATCATTGTTTAATGCATATTATATGTTTAAAAAGTTAAGTAGAGATATGAAAGCTATCAAAAAGATTGACACAAAATTTCTATAAATGAAAACTATAATATCTGAGATGAAAATTACAATGTATGGATCGATGCAACATTAGACATTGCAGAAGAAAAGACTGAACGACTGATGACATTGAACATATAGCAGCAAAACTTATTCAAAACAAAACACAGATAAAAAATTTAAAATGAACTATAAGCTGTTGGAGAACTTCAAGTAGCCTAATACATGGGTGATTAGAATTCTCCTAAGGGAGAGAGAAAAATATATTAAAAGGAATAATGGCTACATTTTTCTGAATTTGAAAGAAAACATAAACCCACATACTCAAGAAGCCCAGTGACTCAAGCAGAAGAAACATAGAAAACTACACCAAGTCATGTTATAATCAAATTTCTCAAGACCTGTACTTCATAAAAATCTTATCAATTCCAGCAGGGAGAAAATAATGCATTACATAAAGAGAAACATAGATGTAAATAACAGAAGATTTCTTATTGGAAACAATACTAGTAAGAAGAAAGTGCAGCAACATTTTAAGGTACTAACTTTTTTTTACAAAAAAATTACTTTCAACTTAAAATTCTGTCCCCAGAAAAAAAAATCTTTAAAAAATTAAGTAAAATAAGTAGTTTTTCAGAAATACAAAAGCTGAAAAAAATTATTACCAGCACCTACACAAAGTTACAAAGTGACTAGAAATGGTAGTGCAGGAAAAATATGAGATTTTCTTCTATTTAAATGTATTTAAAAGATAATTGACTACTCATACTAATGTAGTATGGTATGTATAGCATATCTAAAAGTAAAATGCTACTTGTACTTTTAGCGTGGAGGTGTAGAGAGGAGAAATGGAAATGCACTGTTGTAGGGACTCTTATCCTGTGTATGAAGTTGCATAACATCACTTGTAGCAAAGCTGTGATAAGATAAAGGTGTATGTACTGTAGATCCTAAAACAATCATTAAAATAACAAAACAAAAAGTATTATAGCTTATAACCCCCCAAAAATAAGGTAAAATTTTGAAATATTGGATTACTCCAAAAGAAGACAAGATTTGAAGATAAGAACAGATGTAATAAATAGAAAACAGAAAACAAAATTCTATATTTTAAACCTACTCATATCAATAATCATATTAAGTATAAATGATTTAAATACCCTAATTAAAAGGCAGAGATTGTCAGATTCAATATTTAAAAAGACTCAGTTTTTTATGATCTTAAAAAATTGCATGTGAAATATAAAGAAAACAAATATGATTTAAAAATAAAGAAATACATAAAAGATATGGTATACAAACCCCATAAAAAGGCAAGAGTGGCTATATTAATAATAGACTAATTAGAATTCAGGACAAGGAACATTATAAAAGATGAAGACATTTTTTAATGATGGAAGTGTTGATTCATCACTCATAACAATCCTAAATGTGTATGTAACTAACTAATAACAGAGCTGAAAAGACAAAGTCATGTTTATATTTATATTATATATAAAAAGATTTAAAGAATTTATTTGCTCACATGTGTGTGGAGCTGGCAGGTCTGTGACCTGCAGGGCAGACTAACAGGCTGGAAAATTGGTAAGAAGTTGATGTTGCAGTCTTTATTGCAATGGTTTACAAGGAAATTTTTAGGTTAATAGAATATTTTATATTTTGATTAGAATTAAATTCCATGGGTAAAAATATTCACTGAGAAGCATCAAATTATTCACTCAAAAAGAGTACATTTGATCATATATAAATCATACTGTAATAAATTAGACTCAATTTTTAAAAATACTAATTGTAACAAGTCAAATAGAGGTGTATAAGAAATATAATAATCTACCTTACCCAAAATCCACTTCACAAGAGTAAACAGTGGCTAAAAGACTCATCTCTTGTTGAATTCCTTGACACCAACCTTTTCTTACAGTTTACCAACCCTCCCATGACCCTTATTGGTAATTCTGATTCTGCTGGACCCTAAAGAGCAATATTTCCCAGTATTACACACTAAATTATTTCCTTTTATTTCTCTATACATTCTCCTTACTTCATATTACGTTTACTTGTTACCTCTAAAATGACTTCCAAATTGAGTATCATTGACAGTCTCTTCTTGAATAATAACGATTATTTCTTCCTAAATGTCCCACAGGAACCTCAGCGAACAGGTTATCATTCCCTAAACTTGCCCTTTGCCTGCCTTCCTTTCCCTGCCGAAGTACACTTATCATCAACTTAACCCCTTTGCTAGAAACTGGGAAGTCCATTCGAATATGATGGGCAAAGAGCAATAAACTTTTGGATTTATAGCATCCTTCACTACATGCTTTACAGCCTCCTTCTAGTAAATGTTTCTTTGACCTGAAAGAAAATGGTCTAATTAATTTCAGCTGCAGCAACCTGGCATGTCCCCCGCACAGGCTGTGGAGGGAAGGTTTATAAAGAAAATTATCATTCTCTTGCAGTACCACCATGCTCCGGGACTCCTCCGTCACAACAGGTCAGGATACCAAACAGAGCTCTCCCCTGACCTTCCCCCACGTAGATATCAACGCCCTTACAGCCATCCATACACCATATTTATAATTGTGCATCTGTACTGCACTTTTTCGTAAGTTATATAGTAAATAGCATGATTTGTTTAGGGCTCTCATTTGGAACTGTAAAGGAAAGAATCACCGTCTTTGTATTTTTATAACACCAGCATTTCAACGTGCCTCTGTTAGCCATGGCTCACTGTGTACACACATAAGCTAAACCCGGTGGGGCTGTGGCCCTCTTTGCACACTGAAAATTGAATCCTTGTACTTGCATTGATTGTATTTTTTTTTTTACTGGTTGTGGGAAGGAATAGATAAAGATAATCAACCTCCCCCAATAAAGAAGAAAATGCCCATGCCCTTGGATGCTCATTGTGGACTTCCAAGGCAGTTTTCCACCAGCCCCATGAGTTCTTGCTAATAGTTTTCTAACTGGCTTCCTGGCTCCAGTCTACACGTGCTCAATTCAGATACCTCTCCCCCCATTGCCACTAAGTATTCTTTCTAGAAAAAAAACATAGTCAATAATATTATAATAACTAATCATGGTGCCAGGTAGGTACTGGAAATATCAGGGGGGATACTTTGTTAAGCATGTGATTGTCTAACCACAATGCTTTACTCCTGAAACAAATACAAAATACTATCAAGTGTAATAAAAAATATAAAATTTTTAAAAGTGCTGGTGATTTGCAATTGTGCGTGAGGCCCACCACAAACAATTTCAGATAGATGCTCATGCTATACTTTTGTCCTGCACTGTTCTCCACACTTGATAGGCTGGTTTGCCCTCCAGCTGTTGCTTTATTCACTTCTTCAGCCTGCTTCACCCATTCCTACACACACTCTTCCCCCCATTCCTACATAACAAGAAAAATGCCCATCATTTTTCAAGTCTCAGACAAAGCATTATCTCTTCAATAAAAATTTTCTGACCTCTCCCCACAACCCCAATTCTAGCCTAACTCATGTCCTCTGTACCCTAACCAGTATTGTCTTATGGTGTTGCACTTATAAAATGTTGTTACTTTATTTGAATAAATATCTTACGCTTTATACCATTTTTATACTCACGTCCCAGCATGGGATACCTCAATCCTAGCCCTGTTGACACCTTTGACCAGAGAATTCTGCTATGGGGATGGGACTCTCCTCTACTATTAGATGTTTAGTGGTGTCCCTGGCCTCTGACACTAAGTAGCACTTCTCCCACCCCCGTCAGGACAATCAAAAATGCTTCAATTCGAAAGAATAGATGCGGCCCCATGTTCATTGCAGCGTCATTTACAATCACCAAGATTTCTGAAGCAGCCCAGGTGTCCATCAGTAGATTAGTGGATAAAACAGCTACTGTACATTTACACAATGGCATACTACTCAGATGTTAAAAAGAAAATTTTATTCTTTGCAACAGTATGGATGGACATGGAGAATATCACGTTCAGTGAAATAAGCCAATCAGAGAAAGACAAATGCCATGATTTCACTCACATGTGAAATCTAATGAACAAACTGAACTAAGAAGCAAACTAGAGACAGACTCACAGACAGATGGCAGGCTGACAGCTCTGTGGGTAGAGGGATGGGGGAGGTGGTGGGATCAAGTAAAGAGGGAAAAAGAGGGGGGAAGAACTCCTGGACACGGACAACAGTGTGGTGGTTGGGGGAGGGGCAGGGAAGGTAGATGGAGGTGAAATAGGGTATGAGGGGGATAAATGGTAATGGAAAAAATACCATAAAAATTAAAAAATTTAAAAATAGCACATGCCAAAAAAAAAATGCTTCCATATACTGTCAACATCCTCTGGGGGAAAAATCCCCCCTGGTTGAGAATTATTGACCTAATAGGTCTCTGGGCACATAAAAGCATATGGAATTACAAATATATAGTTTTTTAGGGGTGACAAGCAACAACGGCAAAAGGAAATTACTTAATATACCATCTCACAATTAGCTTTGAGGAGAGAGGTGTGCAGTGGGTAGGGAATGGGCCAAAGCAGAAGTTTCACAGTTGGAGCCTGTAGGAAAAGAAGGAAGTACATATACAGAATCAAAGCAGGATGGAAACATGATGTTACTCTCTTCTGTTCTCTGTACAAGAGAAAGTCCAAGCTAATAAGTAGCAGAACCAAACTTTGAAATCTGGCCCTTATCCTTAACCAAGAAGAGGACTCAGTGGATTCCCCAACATGAAAATGCTTGGAGCTGACCAATCTAAAAGCATATCCAAAAACAAATAAAATAAAATAAAATAAAATAAAATAAAATAAAATAAAATAAAAGCATATCCAAAATGGGCAGAAATATGCTCCAATATTCCCACCTAAAATGTGAATAGATTTTACTGGTTCACAAAGGTGACCGGCGGTTAGATATTTCCCCCAAGTGACCTGAGAAAGAATGACGAACACTTCACTTCAATGGATTCAAAATGAGGTGGAACCTCCTCTCTTCTCTGATCTGGATTTAGTCACCAAGATTTGGAAGACACAAGCAGAAACAACTACAGAAGGATTTGGATTTAAATAAGCAGGATTTTTTTCAGGACAGGTCAAATATATTTTTGCACCGAAATAAAGAACATGTGAGAGTCATAATAGAAATGCAGAAAACATAAATAGCAAAGCTAATGCCAACACAGCAGCTGTACAAGAGATCGGCAGAGGCATGACAATGTTAAAAATAAAACAGGTTTGAAACAGACATACTGAATAGAGGGATTTTTGTTTTGTTTTGTGAAGCCAGTGTAGCAAACGATAGTAACAGGAACTTTGGCAGGCTGCTAAAAAGCTGGGTATCTCAAAAAAAAAAAAAAAATGATTCTCTCTTCCCCAGCAAAAATAATAGTAAAATGAAACCGGGATGGTGATTTCCCCTTTTAACACAGCAGGGATCACTGACAACAAATAAGCCTAACAACACTCCAGTGAGAGAGCCACTGATGCTGTTAAGAACTGTCCATTGTTATTGCCCACACAATGCAGAAAATGCCCAAGCCATGCCCGACGACAGTCCTCCACCTCTGCCTTCTGCCTTCAAAATGCTCCTTCTTTTTCTCTTTAAATCTTAAAGGAGGTTATTAAACAGGAAGGAAGTTCCTCAACTATTCTCTCACTTCACCCTACCCTGACCCCCAAAGCCAGAAAGAGATTAAGTAGACCCAACATTTAGCATAAAGATTAGGCTACAGATGTGGAAGGACTTACCAATTAGCCAATTATTTTTATTCAGCACCTCCATTGTGTCAAGAATTTGTAATTTGTATCAGGTTCTGTAAAAGTAAAATGAGAGAGAGAGAGAATCCGAATGTTTTTTTTTTTTTTTCTTGTGCTTAAGAATTGTTCAAGAGAACAATAGGCCCATGAAGCAACTGTATGTTTACAAAGCAGGCTGCTTAGATTAGAGAGCAGAGGCAAAGGAAGTCCAGGAATCTTCAAGGGGCCTCAATCAATGAAGGCTTTCAAGAAGAATGTTTAATTGTTAAAGGGTGCATGACAGACACTTAAAAGCAGAACAGACCGTTATCAGCCTGGGAGAAAATTAGATTTAATAGCACTTGAAATCAAAGGGGTGAATTAAAGGGCATTAATATGGCTACACTTGCAGCCTTGAGAAAGTGGCTGCAGTCTCTCGGAGTCTCATTTTTCTCATTTATAAAATGTTGCCGAACTAATTCCTTCTTCATAGGTTGATTGTGAAGTTTAAGTGAGGTAAAATACCTTGTGTGTGCCCAAAGAAATGCAGTTGTTGTTACTATTATTGCAATGCCTTTCAGGGCCCTGAACTTGCAATTATTGGGCAGGAAAAAAAATGCACCAAATTTATCTCAAGCAACTGTCCCTTGATACTGAGATTAGAAGTGAACTGGTTTCCTTATTTCTACATTTCTGAATTTTCTACATTTTATATAATGAGCATATATTATGTTATAATCAGTAAAGCAGCATTTAAAACAAATTTTAAATTTAAATTTATTGAATGAATTATTTGGCAGGGTAATAAATGTTAATCCAACTCACATAATCAAGTGACTTTTGAATGTACCAATCCTTGATTATTGAATACTTACATTATCCCAAACATTGACCTAAGTCACATACAAAAATGGTAAAGCACACTCCTGGTCTGCAGGAAGATTAGTCTTAGGGACGAATGTGCCCTATGCTTTGTCTCTCCCAAAAGCAGTCCAAATAAACTGCTGCGAGGTGCTCACGCCTGCATGAAAAACGTACCAAGGCCTAACTGCTAAAGGGGGTTCAAGATTGGGGTTGAAAGGATGCAAGTTCAAGTCCTGGTTAACATTCAGCAAATACTAATAGACTGCCTACTGGATGCTGGGCACTTTCTAGGCATGAGAAACAGCAGTAAACTAATACGTAGCCTTGGATATGGTGGGGTTTTCTCTTCTGTCCCCATTTTCTTATCTTCCCAATGGGAAGGAGTAAATGAGAAAACATATACTGTCCAGTATAAAACAAGCACACAGCACCCTCTTTACCGAATCTTCCCTATCAGAATGCAAATATACTGGTTAATGTCTCATTTAAAAATAATAGTAATAGCCCTGGCTGGTGTAGCTCAGTGGATTGAGCATGGGCCTGTGAACCAAAGGATCGCAGTTCAATTCCCAGTCAGGGCACATGCCTGGGTTGCAGGCCACTTCCCGGTAAGGGATGCACAAGAGGCAACCATACATTGATATTCCTCTCCCTCTCTCTCTCTCCTTCTCTTCCCCTCTAAAGATAAATAAATAAAATGTTTTTAAAAATTCTTTAAAAATAATGGTAATAAAATTCCTTTGATTCCACATCCACCACCAGTTAACAACTCA
Organism: Anoura caudifer; assembly: GCA_004027475.1. Classification (NCBI taxonomy): domain Eukaryota; kingdom Metazoa; phylum Chordata; class Mammalia; order Chiroptera; family Phyllostomidae; genus Anoura; species Anoura caudifer. The sequence goes on from PVKU01001146.1 coordinate 274,562, forward strand.
CTTTTCTCCTACTTTTTATTGACTATTCTGGGATAAGAGTTGTCTCTATTCACTGTCTCCCATTCGTCCCTTCCCATCCGCTCTTGAACCCACTCTCAATAAGCATGGGCCTAGAGACTGCTTTTGTCAGCAGTCTCAGCTAACAAATACCATGCCATTGTGCAAATTAGAAAATGGTGCCCCTCTGGATGGGTGAATTACAAATAGCTGTGCCCTCCGCATGGATGTAGCAGGATGCAGGGAGCACTTCACTACTACTCACTACTCAAGCAAGCAGCTTGGTGGAAGGGATAAGCAGCACATTCACAGCGGTCCTGCTTCTCATCATCTCCAGCGACTTCCACGGAGTGAAAGCTACTGCCCAACTCTCAGTCCTTATTTTACCGGCAATACCAGCAACATACACCAGACTTGATTAATCCCTCCTCTTTGAAACACCTTCTTTCCAACCAGTCCTTATTCTTTCTCCTCACTGGTTCCTCTCTTTTACATTAAATATCCAGAATGTATTAATCTTTTAACTGGAAGTTTGTACCTTTTAACCAACATCTCCTCATTTTCCCTACCCCTCAGCCCCTGGCAATCCGCTTCTATGAATAAAACACTGTATGGTCTCACTTACATGTGAAATCCAAAAATAAATAAATAAACAAACAAATAAACAGAACAACAACAAAAACATTAGTCAAGCTTATAGAAACAGAGAGTAAAAAACGTCCGCCAGTGGCTGGGGGCTAGGGGAAATAGGGACAGAAAGCTTAAAGGTACAAACTTTCACATATAAGGTGGATAAGGTCCGAGGGTCTAATGTAAAACATAGTGACTATAGTTGATAACACTGTATTGTATATTTGAATGGCTTTAACAACAACAAAAGTGTTTTTTCTCTGACTTCACTTAGATAATACCCTCAACATCCATCTATATTGTTGCAAATGGAAAAATTTTTTAATGACTGATTAGCTTTCCCATGTGTGTTTGTGTGTGTGCGCAACATTTTCTTTATCCATTCATCTGTTGATGAACACTTAAGTTTTCCCTTGGCTGTTATGTCTTAGCTATTATGAATAATGCTTAGATGACCATGGAAGTACAGACATCTCTTCAAGATACTGACTTCATTTTCTTTAAATATATGAGGTCTTTCCAGAAGATATCCAGTTATGTAATATAAAAAATAGACACAATGTCTGAAGAAAATACAAGATACAAGAAACATTGTACATAGGACAATGACACCCGGTCCCTTTCAAAGTAGGCACCTTGGGACCTCACACAGTTCCCCCAATCACCATCAGCTGCCCTGTGTCATATTTTCCTGAATCTCACCGACAGTCTGAAATCTCTTCCCTTTCAAAGGTGGTTTTAGGTTTGGGAAAAGCCAGAAGTCACAGGGTGCCAAATCTGGGCTGTAGGGAGGCTGAGTCACCTGGGTGATTTGATGTTTTGCCAAAAACCTCTGCATGGAACATGATACATGAGTGGGCACATTGTCGGGATGAAGCTGCCAATCACTAATTGTCCATAGCCACAGCCTTCTCAATCATCCAAATAGTTTGCACAGAGGAATGTTCAAGCTTCATGCAAAATTTGATGGAGATTCCTTGCTCTACTAGCTCAGTCATTTTGAATGCAATGACACAGTACACATACTTATTCAATGGCATCTGTAGGCCCCACCGACTAGCACAGTGAAGTCATCATTGCTCACTCATATGCATTCCAGTCCAACCTCCTTGGCTGCCAAGTTTCATCGATGTCATACAAACTGTTCTCATTGTATTAACAAATGCTTGGACTTTTTCCAGACTGACCATGTATATCCAGATGTGGTATTGGTGGATCATATAGTAGTTTTATTTTTAATTTTTTGAAGAACACCATACTGTTTCCCATAGTGGCTGCAACAATTTACATTCATACCAATAATGTCCAGGGGTTGCCTTTTCTCTACATCCTCACCAACACTTGTTTTTTTCTTGTCTTTTTGATAATAACCATTCTAACACCTGTGAAGTGATACCTCATTGTGGTTTCATTTGCATTTCCTTGATGATAAGTGATATTGAGCAGCTTTTCATGTTGGCCATTTGAGTGTTGTCTTTGGGAAAATGTCTATTCAGGTATTACTGTCCATTTGTCCATTTTTAATTAAATTATTTTTTTGTTATTGAGATGCCTGAATTCTTTATATATTTTGTATATCAACTCCTTATTAGATACATGATTTGCAAATATTTTCTCCCACTCAGTAGATGGCATTTCATTTTGTTGATTCTTTTGTTGACTTTTTAGTTTGATGTCATCACACTTGTTTAATTTTGTTTTTGTTGCTTGTGCTTTGGTGTCATATAAAAAAATCATTGCTGAGATCAATGTAAAGAAGGTTGTTCAGGAATGAGATGTTTAATTTCCACATATTTCTGAATTTTCCAGTTTTCCTCCTATTACTAGTTTCATACCAACTGTGGTTAGAAAAGTCACTTGGTGTGATTTTAATCTTAAATTTGCTATGACTCGCTTCGTGACCTATCATATGCTCTATCTTGGAGAATGTGTGCTTAAGAATGTGTATTGGATCGATGGTGGATGGCATGTTCTGTACATGTCTGCTAGATCCATTTGATCTAAAGTATATTTCAAGTCCAATTGTTTCCTTATTGATTTTCTGTCTGGGTGATTTATCCAGTGTTGAAAGTGGGACACTAAAGTTCTACTATTATTACTGTATTGTCATCTATTTTTCCCTCCGGAGCTATTAGTGTTTGCTCAATAGTACAGCAGGTACTCCAATGTTGGGTGCATATATTCTTATGATTGCTACATCATCTTGATGAATTAATTCCTTTATGCAACCCCTTCTTTGTGTCTTATTACAGTTTTCAACTTAATATCTATTATTTCTGCTGTAAGTGTATCCACTCTTTTTGGGTTTGCATTTGCATGAAGTATCTTTTTTCATCTTTTTACTTTGAGCCTTAATTTTTGTCCTTAAAACTGAATTAAGAGTGTTGAAAGCAGAGTACAGTTGGATTTTCTTTTGATCCATTCAGCTACTGTAAGCTTTTGATTGGAGAAGTTAATCTACTTACATTTAAAATAATTACTGATAGGGAAGGACTTACTAATGCTATCTTATTGTCTTCTGGCTTTGTTGCATTTCCCCCTTGTTTCTTTCTTCCTCTCTTGCTGTATTCCCTTGTAAATTGATGATTTTATGTATACTTTGATTTTCTTCTCTTTATCTTTTGTGTATCTAACTGGAGAGCTTTGCTTTGTTGGATACGATGAGATTTATGAAACATCTTACTGACATAACAGTCTATTTCACACTGATAACAATAGGTTCAATTTCATATACAATCTCCAATCTTTTACACCCCTCATTTCACATTTTGATGTCACAATTTACCTTTTTATATTGTATATAAATTAACAAATTGTTCAAGCTATAGGTATTTTTAATACTTTGGCCTTTAATCTTTATACTGGAGTTAAGTAGTTAACACACACAACATTACATTTACATATATTTATTTACATTTACCAGTGTGTTGTATATTTTCATATGTTTTCATGTTACTAACTAGAATCCTTCTATTTCAGCTTGAAGAACTCCCCCTGGCCTTTCTCGTAAAGCTCCTTCCCATGACTTCCAATTCCTATATCCACTGACTCCCAGCCAACTCCACTTGGGTGTCTGATAGGTGTGTCAAAGTTAACAAGACTGAGTTTCCAATTCCCTTCCATGATATTCCCATCGTTCTAATTATTCAGACCAAAAACCTTGGAGTGTTTGAGTTCCTTTTTTCTCTCATGCCCCACATGCATTTGAAGGCATATTCATCAGCACAACCACCAAATATCAAGGGGATCCAGCAACGTCTTACTTCCTCCACTTCTCATACTTGTTCCAAACCACCACCATCATTCATCTATTATTTAAATTGCTTCCTAACTGTCAAATCTGCTTCTGTTCTGGTCTTTTTTCTCCCACATAAATCAGAATGATCTTGTCAACATTTAAGTCAGATTACATCATCTCTCTGTTTAAAACCTTCTAGGGGGTTCCCAGCTAACCCAGAGAAAATGCCAGTGATCTAGACATCACATCAGCCTTCACCCAGCCCCTGGCTGGTGTTGCCTCTCTGACCTCCCTTCAATACTCCTGACCCTCAGCACACACCGTTCATTCCTCTTCTGCCATATTTGCTGATTTATTGTTCCTTGAGCACCCCTGGCACACATGTACCTACTTCAGGGATTTTGTACTTGCTGTTCCTGCCTCCTCAAATGCATTTTTAGCCATTAGCTTTTCAAATACTCTTTCAGGAACCTGCCCTGTTTACTCCCTTCTTTGTTCAGATGTCACCTTCTCAGTGATGCCTGGTGCCTACTCTATGTAAACTGAAACCCCCCAATTGTCCTTCCCAGATATTTTACTTATGTTTTGTTTATTGTTAGTCCCCTCCCAAAATAATATAATGTCCACAAAGTTAGAGATCTTCCTTTGTATTAACCACTTCCCTATCCTTACAAACTAAACCATAATATTGCAATTACGAAAGTGAGTCCAGTGATTCCGGAAGTCAGTGAGTCCACTGACCAGGTGCCTGCAGCACTATGGCAGAAAACAAGTGCTGGGGAAGTAAAGGCACCAGCAATTTCCACCTACGAAATTTACCACATTCCTGTGGTAAATTTACCACATTCCTGTGGTAAATTTAATTCTCAAATACACAAATCAAATTCAAGTGGCCTCAAAAAGACTCCTAAAAAGATGAAGTACGCAAACTCTGCAGATCAGAGAAATTTAGTGAGCTTACAAGTATAGTGTAGGAGTACGTGTGTAGACCTGGTGAGGTTGACTGCTGTTGCCAGTACCCTGTTTTCCTTGCTTTTCTTTTCGAAGCCTTGCAGTTTTGTACAGTTATCTGGTCACTTCTGGCCAATAAAACATGAACTGCACATCCATTTGCTACCACCTGTGATGAGCAGATTTCTTAGCATTTATCTTGTTTGTTGCTCTGTTCACTGTGCATCTTCAATCTGTGGGCAGAGGTAGTTTATCTGTTTTTTTAAAATTCTTAGTATCATTTCAAATATTGTTTCTGTCCCATTTTCTCTCTCATCTCTTTCTGCTACTCCAGCTTTACATATATTTGTAAAACTATTTACCCATTTGTGCCTATTATACCCCTTATGCTTTATTTGTTGTTGTTCTTTCTTTTTAGATGTTTTTTATGTTTCAGTTTGAATATTTTAATCAATTGCCCTTAATCATGTCTTTTGCTTTATTCAAGCTGATACTGAAATTCATTTAGAATCTTGAATATTTTAGTTCCAGAATATCTATTCTTTGAATAGTTTCTAATTTTTAATAAATTTTCTATATTTTTATCTTCTTTGTCAGTCTTTTTTTTATTCCTTTAATCTATTTATAATAGCTATTTTATAGTTATCTGTCAACTCAATCTGAATATACATATATCTGCTTCTATTCATGGGTTTTTCCTTTAATTATTGGGCACATTGTCTTATATTTTGTTGTGTCTTTTAAAATTTTTATTATGTATTATATATTACACATAAAATAAAGTCTAACATTGATATATTTTTTCCAAGAAAGGACTTATCCTTTTCTGTGTTTAGCAGCTGAGTTGAGAAGCTGATCCAAAAATCATATCAGGAATTGAACTTAGTTATTCCGCCTCTAATTTCAAGTGTCTTCAGGAGATTTGCAACCTGCATGTGGCAGGCCGCTCCCTGTACTGGGACTCTCCTTCAAAGCACCATGAGACTTCAGGGGATTTTACTCTCTTTTTGTCTTTAGTCTCGCCCCTGGAGGTCCACATTTTACTCCAGTACTCAAACATCCTGTGGAGAAAACACGCCAGACATTTGGGATCCCTCTAGATTCCAATCTACCACACTAGTTCATGTGGTCATCAAAAATGCTGCCAGTTTCTCCTCTTTAGTTGAATCCTTCTCCCAGCCTATTCAGGCATGGCAAATTCCCCTGTGGGAGAAAACACCTCGTGAACAAAATTCACCAAGGAACCCTTCTCCATCTCTAGAATTTCAGTTCATGTGTGTTTTTCTTCTAAAGCTCTCCTATGTCTGTGAAAATATGAATTTTATAAATACTCTCATTTTTCTTTTCTTAGTGGTTTTAAGAGGAATTATAGCTTGCTACTACCTGTCACATCATAATTACCAGTGGAAGTAAAATTCTGTACTTAGGCTTTTAATTGGCTAAACCTGAAAATAGGACTTTATATTCATCACTGTTTTGCTTTAAGTCCACTGTTCAGACTATGAAATAGTATGTTAGTCAAACCATTAGAAATTATTGCCAGTTCTGTCTCAACTAATACTTTGATTAGCATATCATCTATATCTTCAATCAATAAATTAACTAGGACTAAGTTACACTGACTAGCACTGACGACAAACCCATCTAGTAAAATAGAAAACTTTGCTTAAATTGATAACTCCATCAATTAACACTCCTTAAGCAAATATTCAACCATATGTTAGATTGTTCTTCATTAATGCTCATGTCATTTCTTCACTTACAAAAGAGATCGTTAATGGGATTTAAAGGACGGAAGACACTCGAGAATAATTGTGGCAGGCTTGCATAATTTCCCTAAAATACCTAAAGTAGCAACAGTAAGTTGTTTTGAAGTTGATGATTTACAAGTTAAAATTATAATTCTAAATAGTTGTAATAGCAGCTTAGAAATGATCATATATTATTCAGAATATTTAAAGTCATTGCAAGCTGAATAAATAAAGCATCCATCTTAAAATCTGAAAGCATAAGTCACTAAACAAAATACACATTTCAGATCGGAGCCATAACAGAAATCCTAATAAAAGAAATCACCACATAAAAGAAAGATACTCTGGAAGTGGTATTTGCAAGAAGATGGTAAGGGAAGAAAAGCAGTTTTCATCCATGCAAATATATTTCATTTAGTTACTAAAATTATAAAGCAATTTTTAAAAATTTGATTTGGTTGTATTTCAAAATAAACACATTTTTACTATGATGTTAACCCTACACATGCAGTGTTTGGAACCCTGTAGTTTAGGATCACCCAGGTGTTTTTGTTTTAATGCCCATGTGGTAGCTGAGCATTATATTTTTTAAACTACTAATAGCAGAACCTAGGCAATGTAAGTTTTTTAAAGACTATTTTTGGAACAATTTTAGGTTTACAATAAAATGGGGAGGAAGATACAGGGATCTCCCTTATACCCAAAGCCTCCACAGTTTCCAGGTTTTGGACATTCTAGTAGATGTACAAGGTCTGTCTGGAAAAAAGTCCTGCCATTGTTAATGTAATGAGGACAGTTTGCATGATGACAACATAATCTGGCAGCCAAGGAGAGTGGACTGGAGTGTCCATGTGTGAACAAAGACGACTTCACTGTACTAGTCAGTGGGGGTGGTAGACAAGTTGAATGAGCATGTGTATTGTGTGGCTGTCACATTCAAAATGACAGAGCAATTAGAGAAATGAATCTGCATCAAATTTTGCAAGAAGTTTGAAAATCTTCCATGGAAACTATTTATATTATTCAGAAGGCTGCAGCTATGGGCAACTGGTGATTGGCAGCTTCATCACAACAACACACCTGCTCATGCATCGCATACCATGCAGAGGTTTTTGGTGAAACATTAAATCACCCAGGTGACTCCACCCCACTACAGCCTAGATTTGGTGCCCTGTGACTTCTGGCTTCTCCCAAACCTAAAACCACCTTTGAAAGGGAAGAGATTTCAGACTGTGGATGAGATTCGGGAAAATATGACAGGGCAGCTGATGGCAATTGGGAAAACTGTGTGAGGTCCTGAAGTGCCTACTTTGAAGGGAACTGAAGCACCACTGTCCTATGTTCAATGTTTCTTGTATCTTGTATCTTCTTCAGTCAATGTGTCTGTTGTTATACTACATAATTAGATACCTGATGCAGATCCTGGCCAGCAGGATCCAGGTGTTATGGCTGCAATGAACAAATTCACATGGACTAAAGTAATCCTGTAGAGAAAAAGAGACTGCATAGCTGCTCTCAGTGAGAGAGAGGACCCCGGTCCCTGCCTAGACAGGCTTTTATTGCTTTTCTGGGTACATTACATTGAGGATGGTCCTCATTTACTATGCACAGGTTCACTATGGGTGGTTACCTTTTACAGATAACAAAGGAAAGAATGTTGCTAATTACTTCAAAGAGAAGGATGTTGCAGATCAAGGGAAAAAGTGGTTGAACTGGTTACATTCCATACTTGGGAGGTTTAGCTCAGATTTGAGGAAGTTACAGTAAGTACTTGCTGCCTTAATTCAGGGTGAGGGAGTTTTAGCAAAAGCAAGTCTCATAGCAGCCTAGGTACAATGCAGGCCTGACTCCCCACGGGAGAACCCAACCTTGGGCCTGGCTCCTGTGTGCCAGGACCTTGCGTCCCACTGGCCTTTCTGAGTGGGGGCTGGGCTATACTCCCACACCATGTGAAACGGTTCCCTGTAGATACCCTCTAGACAGATCCCATATAGTGGTATCCCATTTTAATTTGCATTTTTCTGATGATATATGATGTTGAGCATATTTTCATATGCTTTTTTTCTGATCTGCATTGCATATCTTCGATGAGGTGTCTTCTAAGGTCTTTGGCCTATTTTTTCATTGGGTTGTTTATTTACTTATTGTTGGATTGTATGAGGGTTTTTTGAATGTTTTAGATAAGACTTCCTTATCGAATGTGCCTTTTGCAAATATTTTCTCCCATTCTGTAGCTTTTCCTCCAATTCTCTTGATATTGTCTTCTGTAGAACAGAAGTTTTTAATTTTAATGAAGTCTAGCTTATAAATTATTTCTTTCATGGATCATGTCTATCACAGTGATTCTTAGACTACGGGTTATTTCCCACTAGTGGATTGTAAAATCATTTTTTAAACCACAATCAAAATTTCTAAAAAGAGAAAAGTAATAAATATATCAAATTATTGTAGAAATGTTATTTTTGGGGAAACTTGTTTTTATTATATAGAAATATAAATAGACATACAGAGATATAATAGAGGGTAGAAAATATATTGCTTACTATGGGTCGTGGTGACAATATTTGAAGATGTGTCTCAGCATTCACAGCAAAGCATAGCAATTTACTCACAGCAAAGCTTGGCATTGGATTTACCCACCACAATGGCAAATAGGTATTGGTAGGTGGACCCAAAGTGTAGCCCCTAGGCAGGCAAGCGTGGCATTTTCTAGTGCACTTTTTAACTGCTATGCATAGATATCCATCCACAATCACTGGGACTGCACATTATTGCTCTACAGAGGCTCTGAAGGAGTCCTGTTCCCACATCAGCTCATTTAGTTATTAACCCCATTAGTATATTATCTTGGCTTCCTTTTAGTTTCTGACTTATATCTCAATTTTATTCATTTTATCTGACCTTCCTGGATTTGACAACTTGGACGTTGTACATATGTGCCTTTATTTCTTTTTGTCCCACTCTGATCTACATAGATGATGGGTGGGAAAAACCCTACCTTCACCCATTGTTGACTATTGCTGCTTTACTGAGTTCTCCCCTCATATTTTGATACTAGGCATGGTTTTCCAATATCATGGCCAACTCTGTCCGTAGTTTGAGCAAGTAGAATGAAGGTATAGGATGAAACAGCACAACTTTCCTGATAAGCAAATATGTTAGAAACCCATAACCTAGCATCCGGAAGAAAGTAGCAAAGAAAAAGTAAGACTAGTAAAGTGTGTGTGTGTGTGCGCGCGCACACGTGTGTGTGTGTGTGTGTGTGTGTGTGTGTGTGTGTGTATGCATCAGGTAGTTTGAGAAGAGGCACAATAGGGTGACTTCTGGAACATAATCATGATGGGACAGAGCAGAATTCCAACACTGCAAGTTGGATCGCACAGCCATGTGACAGCAGAGGTGGTGGGGCCTGGGTTCAGGAGTTCTGACATGAAGCCTTCTTATATGGATAGGTCCATAAGGGAAATGGTCTGTGACTCGGAGGAACTCTAAAAAGTATAGAAAGTCAACTGAACAGGAGCCTAGAAGTTATCCCTTGAGTTAGAATTACAGATCAGATAAACAAGAAGTATGGCTCCATACCAAAGCTTAACAAACACTAGATCAGAGCTCAGCACTTCATGCCTCCGTCCAAAGCCCAGATTACACCCAGAACAGACACTGATATAGATCTAAGTTATACTGTATAATCAAAAGGGCCAATTACATTAGAATTGAGCTGGGTAGGGTAGAGGGATAGCATGGGCCAGGCAAATAAGTCAGGGGCTAGTGACATGGAAAAATGACACTTTCCTGAAATAAATTGTGTTGTCCCAAAGCTGGGATGTGGAGAAGAAAGAAGGGACTGTGCTCACTGGTTGTTCTAGAAACAAGAAGTACTCAGGAGCAGGAGGCTGGGTGCAACATCACCCTGTTTTATCATCTTGAGCAGACCACTTATGATCTTATCAGGCCACTAATCATGCAATGAAAGCAAAAGGAAGTTGGGAACTGAGCTAGTTAATAAGTCAAAGATCAGAATGGATAAGATAAGAGCCAGCCTGTGCAAACTGGAGGCTGATAAGAGAGCAAAACACAAAAACAAAAAAACAGACGCTGACATCACACAGAACAAGGACTTCCCACCTCAGAATTGAGAATCCCCAGGGAGTCCCTGAACTATCTATAGGAATGTTCAGATCCATATGCATTCCAGGCATTTTCAAATGATAGAATAATATGACTACATATATCACTACTCTTTGAAAATAGCTGTAGTTATTATAAGATTAATCAAATATAAATTAATTTAAAATATATTGTTTAATTAAATTAATAAGTCTATTTTTATTATTTATTTTCTCAGCAATTGCAAATACTAATGTAATCACATACCTACCATCAGTTATTGATCTGCGAAAACGTTTGATGTTAGAAAATATTCCTCTTAGTCACACAGACTGAGAACTACTGTTTTAGAAGAAAGACAGAGGAAGTATCACCCCAAAGAGGAAACTAGATTGGTGGGGGTGGAGCAAAAGCAACGCAGGATAAAAAGAGACAACTCAAGCTCTGTAATCAGTTCAAATCCCCTTTGCACCATTTTCTAGCTGTGAGATTTTGGGAAAATTATTTATCTTTTCCTGGCTGTTTCATCAATGAAAAAAGTGTTTATAGTAAGACCCAATTTAGTGTTGTTGCAAGGATTCATGACCATGTATGTGAAAAATCAGGCATATAATTGCCACTCAATGAATTGAAGTCATTATAGCTACTTCAAAAGAGAAGGTAATTAATACTAAAAAGGAAATGAGATTAAATAAAGGAAAAGTAAAGATTGCTGACAAATTGGTCAGAGAAATGTAAACATAGACTGAAGACACAGAGAGATAAGAACTTAACTCCCAAACCTGCCACTAAGAAGGGGAATATAAATACAGTTCTTAACATGTGGACTCCAGTTGCTTCCTCAGTAAAATGAAGTAGTTGAACTCATCTTTAAAAATCCTATGATTTTCCAATGGTTACTTTTAAAGACAATAAGAATGTGAAATCCAATGGTAATGGGAAAAAATACAATTAAAAAAAAGAATGTGAGTCTCAGACACAGGAGTTGGCTGAGCTGTTGAGTCATTGCTGCAAGCTCTCTCCAGCTTCCCAATATCTGCACCAGCCCCCGATCCCCAACACAAAGGCACACTCCCCACCTAGAATTAGAGATCAAGCCTGCAGCCAGACAAGTTACAACCCTACAGGGCTCCACGAGTTCTCTCCAAGCCAGATGTGTGATTTTAGAATGAATTTCCCTGTCACCATGGTGATTTTTCGTATGTTACAATAAAAACCCATCCAAGACTTCTGATATCTCCCAAATACTATGAAATCATTTACTCCCAGGCATAATCCCCATTTATTCCCTCTGTTTGCTTGCTTGCTTCCCTTCCACATTCCTCCCCTTCCACACCTACTTCTCCTTGCTTTACAATACATATAACTCTTCCTTACTAATAGCTGCATAAAAATAATGCTGTAAAATTGTGCTGTGAAAATAACATTGTAAAAATATGCCACCATTTGTGCAAGCTCCTACTTTATAGATTTTATCTGATTTCCAAGTTCTATTTCAATAAATAATGCCCCCCCACAAAAATATCAACTTACATACATATTTATACATTCATAGTTTTATTTCTGTAGGATAGAGCCCCATTGTATAGTATTTTTGGTTGAAAGATCTGTTTTTAATTTTAATAACTAGCACAATTGATTTCCATGGGAGCCTGCAACAATGCATATTTCCACCATTAATATCTGAAAATGTTTTTTTCTGTGCTCCTCTCCAGCAATAGGAGTTATCGTTCTTTTTGTAATTTTTGTCAATATGAGGGGTGTAAAATAAGTTCTCAATATAACTCTGCTTTGATTTTCCTGAAAACTGGATATAGAGGGGATTTGATTTATTTTTTTATATGTTTTTGTGATTTGAATTTGCTCATCTCTGAAATGTCTGTTAATAACGCTTGCTTGTTTTCCTCCTGGGTGTTTTATTTCTGTCATCAATTTTAAGAACTTTTTCTATGCTACAGACGGTCATCATAAACTATGTATACTGCCATATACTTTGGAAATATCTTCTCAAAATCATGTTTATCTACTGGATTTGTTTTCCCACACACAAGAACACTTAAATTTTACATAGTTAAATATGGCTATACTTTCTTTTAAAGTTTCAGGTTTACCTTTTTATTTAAAAAGTTCTATCTCAAATCCCCTAAATTTCTTGAAATATTATAACCTTTATTTTTTTAATGTTTTATATAATTATAATGTTGCTGCAATTTCCTTGACTATAGAGTGAATAGGGATTCACCTGTGTTTCTTTTCAGGTGCTTAGCCATTTGGGCCAGTACCATTTACAAATTGAACCATTTTCTTCCTACCAAATTGATTGCTTTGTAATATATTAAATTTGCATGATTACTGGAAGGCTAAGCTAATACTATCCTGTTTTTGTAATTGTGACTGGAGGCAGTTAGACGATTATATTCCATTCTTCACTTTCTCTTGCCATATGACCTTGCAGTGCACAGGAGTGGAGAGAGCCTATATCCTACATGCCATTGATGCGTGTGGCCATGTGATTCATTCTGACCAACAGAAGGAGGGCAGAAGTGACAGTGTGCTAGTTTCAAGCCAAGACTTTGCTCTCCTGTTGATCATTGTAAGAAGAGCATGCCCCACATGATCCAAGAAGCATGTGCAGACAGACCTGAAACCATCCAGAAACGTGAATTCAAGCCCAGTCAATATGAGCGCTAAGAGCCCTCCCAGCCAACCTGCAGACTCATAGGAAATGCTTGCTGTAAACAGAGGTTTAACCGCTTCTTATGCATGATCATGGCAAGAAAATGTGAGGGATGCGGTTTGACTATAGTGTGACTTACTGTACAGCAAGGGGAACCCTTACTTATTTGTCTTTATGCATCTTTAACCCTACTCAGATATATAGATATAAAGATATAGATATATAAGAGATAGAGATATATGGAAGTTTAATATCATATATAATTCAAAGAATAAAAAAACAAAATTAAGTTGTTGTTATAATTACATGTCTTCCCATTTTATTTAGATCTTTTTTATGTTCTGTAATATAATTTTACAGTTTCCTTGAAGTGAGTCCTTTATCATATTGTTTGTCTCTATTAAAAAATGGATTATTTACCCAATTCTATTTCTGGCTTGTTATTGCCAATAAAGATAAAGCTAATAATTTCTGCTAAGGTTAATAATATTTAACCTTATTGAATTCCCATGTTAAACCTACTAGTTCTCCTTACTAGACTATTGAATTTGTAAGGTGTCTGATCATATCAGTAGAATAAAAGATGATTATATCTCTCTTCTTCACAGTAATTATTGAAACTAATTTTACTGTCTTATTGTGGTCAATGTAATGCAAAGTCTTCATGGACAGCTTTATGGAAAGCTGCATAATTGCAACGTGGATGAGGAGATAAAGCCACAAACAGAACGTTATAAATAATATAAATACATTATTATATTAGAATTGAGTGTACAAGGATTAAGCAATGCCACAATGTTGGAGCTAAACTGTAAGTACCATTATAGATATTTTAAAAAATAACCAAAACACAAACTTACCAAAAAGATATTTTGTTGTCTGTCACTAAGTGGTGTACCAGGGGAAGTCGTATTACCTGCCAAACACCCTTGTGGATCACGCTGTTTTGTTCCTCTAGCACTTGAATTTTAATCATTTATATACTTTTCATTAGAAGCAAACTTGTTTCTTGGGGCAGGAAAAACCTCAAGGTGGGCCTGGAAAATGTTCCTAGGTAACAAAAACACTTTTTTAGTTAAAAAAATTTTTTTAATATTTAATTTATTTAAACTAAGCAAAATTCACCCATTTTTCCCAAGCCTCACACCCTGCCTATTGCAACCACCAGTCTGTTCCGTCCCTATGAGCTTCGGTGTTTTGTGTGGGGTTTTTTTTTTTTCAGATTATACATATAAGAGAGCTCATACAATGTTTGTCTTCGATGCTTTTAAAGTGCCTGAGGTAGTTCTGAAAGCACTGACCAATTAGAATATGAAAATCAAAAGGAAAATAAAAATTCTGGTTGACTGGAACAGGCTGTGTTTGGAAAAAAAGTCCTTCATCCGTAATGATAGACAAAAAAGAAAAATATTTAAAATTTGATGAATTTATATAGTTTTAATGAGAGCAGAGTATTGATCTGTGCAGGTCTTCTATTTATCCTATTTAGTATATATTTGTGTATAGAGAATAGATAAACATTTTTCTCTACTAGTAAGTAGATTAAATAGAGAAAACTGGAAATCTAGACCAAATAATATCAGAGAATTTAGCCCCCAAAGTGGTCATGATCTATAAAAAGAAAATTTTACATTGCTTCTGAGAAATATAAAAAATAAGCAAATGAAAAGGCATGCTGTATTTTTATAGGAAGACTCAACATCATAAAAATATCAACTTTTTCCAATTAAATCTATAAATTTATCGTGACCTCCCATAACAATAAAAGATATTTCATTTTCTTAAGCTGAGCAACCTAATTCTAATGTTCGTAAGAGAATTTCTTAAAAAATTAAAGAAAAAATAATTTTGAAAGTATATCTCCTAACACATAAAACAGTTAAATAAGTTTAAAATTTTGAAAATGCCAGGAAAATATGCAAATCATAAAAAGATTCCCCAAATGATAAGACAGAACTTCAAATTAGTTGGAAAAAATATTCATAAATGGCATTCATAAATGGTAATGATTTGGAAAATTCTAAAGTTTTATTCCAAATACACATTATATAAATGTAATAAAGTTTTAAAATATTAAAACTGAAATTATAAAATTGGTTAGATATTTTTTGAATGCTCTGTCTCAAGTTAAAGAAATCTTACCTGGTTTTCTAGAGTTTTTGTTTTTTTTAGTGAACACTGAATAATTTTTAGAGTTTTTGTTTTGTTTTTCTGGAGATCAAAGTCTTCATTTCCACTTAAATATAAATGTGGTGAATGACATTTCTAGATTTTCTTTTCTAAACCATTCTTCCAATTCTGCAAAAAGTGAAGCTTGGTCACTTTGCTAGCACTTTAATATACTCTGTTAGCAGTGTCAGAGAAGAAGAAATTTTCCTCAACCCTTGGTTCTTCTGCCTGGTCTAAGAATTGAACTGACATGTGTCAGATTAACCAGAGAAAATCCAATTTAATTTCATATGTATGGGGGTTCCACAAGAATATGGGGGAGCCCAAGGACCCGTTGGGTAGTTGAAGCTTATATTCCATCCTGAGCTAGGGAGAAGAGGGTAGTGGTTTGAGACTTGAAAGGGGAAGAAGGCAATTCACATGGGGATTGAAACCACATGACTGATAAATGTGTGCCAGGCCATGTAGAGGCCAGGGGACACAAAGTGGACTTGACCTCTAGGCCCTGTGGAGTCTCCACCACCACTAGCCCATATTCTTTATAGATATCTCTGGTGATAGTTCTATTTCAAAAACAGGCTTTTCATCTAAATTCTTTTGGGCAGATAAAGGGGAAGTAACAAGAAAAACTTTCAGAGTCTGAGTCTTTTGTTTCTTAAAAATAATAAGCCTAAATTAGTCCTCATACCAAGAGACACATTTTGGGGTGGCAAATTTTGTTCACTTATAGTTAGTTCTCAAACATTTTCTTTGAACTTTTATTATAGCTATGATCATGAGTTACATTGGTCTAGATTTTTGTTATTTTCTTACTAGGTTTGGTTTAGTATCAAAGTTATATTGGTCTAATAAAATAAGTAGCAAAATATCTCCTTTTTTTCTGTTCTCTCAGAGTGTTTGCATAAAATTTGTCCACTATTTGGTAGAGGCACCTGTATAAACAAGTATCTGGATTTCATTTGTATTTTTATGGTAAAATTTTAACTTATTATTTGATTTCTCTAATAGCATTGGGACTATTCTGGCTTATTACTTTATCTTGAGTAAATTTCAGGAGTTGTGTTTTTCTATGGGATTGTCAGTTTCTGTTCTCTTCTATAACTGCTATGTAACACACCATCCTAAAATCCAGTGGATTAAAATAACACAATAATTTATTGGGTTCACTAATCTACAATTAGTGTAGGGTTTAGTTGTGTGGTTTGTTCCTATTCCACACGGCACTAGCTGGGAAAGCTAACTGAAGCTGAATGGTCCACTTCCCAGACGGCTCACCCACATGGCTGGTAAGCTCTCTGCTGGGACTGAGCTGGGCTGTTGGAATCCATGGACGTATTTCCACAGAACTGCTTGGATTCAATAAAGCAGGGTGGATTGGCTCCAGGCAAGAGCGTTCCACGGTACAGGAAATGGAAGCTGCCAATCTCCTAAAGTCTGAGTCCAGAAAAGAAGCACACCATCATTCTCCACATTCTATTGGTCAAATTAGCACAGAGCCCTTCCAGAATAAAGGACAACAAACACGGATCTACTGATAGGAATGTCAAGAATCTGTATTTGATCACAACAATTTACTCATATAAAATTATTTATATAGTCTCATTACTATTTAAATTTTCTGTCTGTAGTAACATTTCCGTTTTCATTCCTAAATTTCTTCCCCCTTTTTTAGTCTTTGAAGTTAATCTTTATCTTTTTTCATGGAATCAAATTTTGGCTTAGTTGATTCTATTATAGTTTTGCTGTCTATTTTATTAATCTTGATTTTTTTCAGTTTCATTTCACATATTTTTAAGGGAAATTCTACCATTATTCTAATTTCTTCTTTTGTATGATTTTTCTTTTCATGCAAGCAATTAAGGTCATGTTCTTTTCCTTTAGGTGAATGCAGACAAGAGATATCATAGCAGGCCTCACTTCTGTCTTCTGAACAGCCTACTTACAAAGTTGGATCTTGGTGGGATCCCAGATTTAAAAAGGGTTCCTGCCATTAATTGATAAGAGTAAGTCACTGTGCCTAAACTGTTTGTTTAAACAATACAGTTTATTCTGAACACCTACTTTCACTATGGGGGACTGGAATTTGGGTACTTGCTCAGCAAGGAGTGTCCATGTGACCAGGCCCCAGTAAAAACCCTGATCATTGATTGGGTCTCTAAGATTCCCCGATTGGCAACATTTCATACATGTTGTCAAAAGTCCTTGCTAGCTGAATTAAGCACGTTCTGTGTTATTCCACTGAGAAAGAACTCTTGGAAACTTGCTTTTGGTGTTCCCCAACCTTTGCCCCCTGAACTTTTTCAGTTTGCTTCTTGTGCTTGGTACCATTTTTCTGTAATAAATGATAGCCATGAGTACAGCTATATGCTGAGTCCTGTGAGGCCTCCTAGCAAACTCAGCCAGAAGGTCCTCTTAACGATCTGCAACACAGCTTTCATCCTACATAGTTTAATATACAGTGTATTTATAATCACTCATTACTTTCTGATTTTCATTATGATTTTTCTTGGACCTATTATTTATTTGGAAAAGATTTTAAATAATTATCATCATTTTCAAATATTTATATTATAAATTTCTTTTGTTCCATTTTTTTTTTTTTTTTGCTCAAGTACCATTGTCTCCATTTTCTGTCCACCACTCCCCACCACCCCAGCCATCCCCACATCCCATCATTGATCCCACCCCATTTTGGCTTTGTCCATGGGTCCTTTATACATGTCCCTTAACAAACCTTCTCCCTTTTGCCCACATTATCCTCTCCCACCTCCCCTCTGGTTACTATGAGTTTTTTCTTAATTTCAATGTCTCTGGTTATATTTTGCTTGCTTGTTTGTTTTGTTGATTAGGTTCCACTTATGGGTAAGATCATATGGTATTTGTCTTTCACCACCTGGCTTATTTCACTTAGCATGATGCTCTCCAGTTCCATCCAAGCTATAGCAAAGGACAGGAGCTCCTTCTTTCTTTCTGCAGCGTAGTATTCCATCATGTCAATGAACCACAGTTTTTGATCCACTCATTTACTGATGGGCATTTAGGTTGCTTCCAGCACTTGGCTATTGTAAATTGTGCTGCTATGAACATTGGGGTGCATAGGTTCTTTTGAACTGGTGTTCCTGAAACACCAATTATATTATAAATTTCTAATCTACTTGCATTGCAGCCAGAGGGCTGATACATGATACTGCCTTGGACATATTGAGACATATTTCCAGGCTTAGAATATGTTCAATTTTCATAAATGATGTGCTTGGAAAAAAGTATATATTGTCAAATAATTACTTACAGTTACATGTACATTTGTGTAAATTATAAAATATCAATTTCAGGAAAGACAAATTCCTAAAGCACCTCTCACTGAATCAATTAGAAAAAAAAAGTTGTTCCTCTTGGTATTTTCTAGGGATTCCAAGTAGCAAGAAATCTAATATGAAGAGAAGGGTACCTTCAAAACAATTAGAAGACCTGACAGATCAAAGATCAAAGAAAATCACTGCACATTTTTAGGAAGTCAAGACATTGTAGGAATGACAAAACAGTCATGACAGTTTCAGCGTCTTGCAGATAGGTAATTCACAGAAGATCTAGTTAGCTTTTGTGATATTGTGACTTATCATAAGAAATATATATTTGATCTTCACCTCCCTTCCTGGCACAGAGCTCCTAAAGCACTTGGAATTTCCTAAATGATGAGAGTGATAAAGGTATTTTTCATTATTAACAAGTCCATTTCAATGACACCTGACTTTACGTTAATGAGGTGACCTCATTATAAATTATAGCTCTAGGAATCACAAAATCTCCTCTGCATCCTATTTAGTCTTTTTGTTCTTAGATTTGACTGTTTAACATTCATACTGAGCCCCTGTACCTATGAGTTCCATCAGGTCCCTCACATTTTGTACATCCACTGGTAGACTTTATTTTGATCTTCTGTTTTATTTTTTTCTTTCTTTTTTGACTACTTTTTCAAATTATAGTTTATTCCTCCTTCCCCTTTACAATGAGTGAGCTCTGTATTTCCGTTTACCTTATTTCCACATTTTCATATTCAAATACATATTTTTCTATTATTAATAATATACAAACTATTCAACTATTATATTTCTTCTTACCAAGATGCACTATTGCCCCCCAGTTTTCCACCCTCACATCTATAAAATGAGACCTTTAGAACACTTTTACTTTCCTGTCCACTTCCTCCAGTGTTCTAGGTCATGCTAAGATAGTTTTGTGTATTTAGTTCAAGACTATTCCTTTGCAGTATGACAAACATATCCCATCACCTACTATTATTCATTTGGAGAGAGATACAGACAGAGATACAGAGAGAGAGAATGTATCCTATGTCTTTGTTCATCTTTTCCTATATTTTATCCTACACCTTTTTCAACCTTAAGGACTCTAAGGTAAGTCATGTGTTTTTAGTTAGAATACTTTCTTGAGTATTTTTTATCAGATTGTCTTACACAGGCGATATATTCTCTATTTACAAATAGAAAAACTTTCTTTTAATAAGTGTTTAATTATTTACTTTCCTCCATCTGTTCCTCATTTTTTCCTTCTGGTACTCCTATTATTGCTATATTAATTTGTCTGTGTCTCTTTTCTCAGTATCTTATTTCCCCCACAAGATTTATATTTCTTTGATATTTCCTTCTAAGTTTTCACTTGATTTCTCAGACCATTAATTCAAGTTTTAACAATGCCTTCCTTCAACTATGATTTTGTAATAATTTTTAAATCTCTTTGAACTATCCAGAAAGAACAAGTTAGGGTTATGAGAGGGTTGGCACAGGAGCGCACAACGCTAGGGTTTTAAAATATATGGCACAAAACATTGAGAAATGTTTTCAGCTAATTCTAAGGGTGCAATATCAAAGTTCCATTCCTAGAGGAACTGAAATACAAAGCAAATTATTAAGAAATGAGCTTTTGCAAGAAGTATGTGATAAGAAACCAGCAATTAAAGCTGGAGTAAAAGTGAGGATATCATACCAAAAATGTGGCAAAAATACTGTCTTTAATATAGAAGACAAAGTTCAAAATTAGATAATCAGGAAGGTCCACCTTTTACTCTCTTTAAAGGACTAGTACTCCATAACTCTGTATCTGGAAAATGAGATGCTGATGAGCACCCGAAGATCCAGGTGTGGCAGGAGTCAGAGAACCAAACACGCCCTGTCTGCTGCTAGAATAAAATTGCCCCCACACACCCACAAACCATTGGATTTAGAGTTTGCAGAGCGAGTGAGTAAGGGTGGCTCAGGCACAGTGGTTGTTCACAAGTGAGGGGATGGAGGATATCATCCATGGTGATAGTGCACATAACCCTTGACCCAACAATTTCAGAGTTTTCCCTGCATGTTCTATTTACAGGAAGTGCAGAGACAAGTAGTCAGAGTGTACCATTTCTATGGATGTCAGAAATAAGATGATGGGTCAAGATTAGACAGAGAAAGCAAAATAATCATGAAAAGTATAATTCACAAAACTTGCAATGGTGCAGCTGCTATTCAATGTGATGGGAGGAAATCAGCCACCCCTTGATGAGAACAGAACAGGAACCTGTCCAGAGCAAAAGAGAAATGGCCTGTATGGAGAAAAGTTGGTTCAAGAAGCATCTGATAAGTGTCATCAGTATTAGCAGAAAGGTCAGGAGAATGAGTGTAGAGAGAAACCTGAAAAACAATCTGGAAAATAATCAATATCCTAGGTATTAGAGGAACTCCAAAGTCACAAATACCAAGCTAGCAGGCATGTTTTTGCTGAGAGAATCAGTGAGAGAAAATGGAAGGTCAATGTACTTTAGGAGCAAAGGTGGATTTTCTCATCCACCTGACAAGTGAATGCTTCACGTATTGTATCTGTGGCTGTCTCTGGGGCTTCCATCAGTGATGAGTTTTATTTCATCATATGCACAACCTGTAGGGGAAAGTCTATATATATGATTAGGATTACCACAACGTGCACCTCACAGCTGCATCCAGTTTGTAAATAATTGAAGACTTTCTTGCCATGGCCTACCTCCCAGGTGAATTGGATATAGGACACATTAAAATAAAATAAAAAGCTTGATCTATGTAGTTCCATCTGGGCTTGTTATCACGTGAAGGCCATCTTGTAATGCAGAATGCTCAAGAATGACATATGAAACAATAGTGTCTCAGGTTGATAAGCTCAGTAATGAATCGCTCTATTATTTCCTTCCAGGACTGATTAACATAGCTCTTGAATTCCTGAAAATATGAAAGTGCTTACAAATGAAGCAAACAAATATCTGGTGAAAAATAAGGCTGGACCCACTCCTACAGGGGTCAGTATCTTGGTGGTAAAACCAAATCTCCTCAGCAAACTCGTAACTGAAAGTATTTCTTTTACACTGAAGAATTCTGATTGTGTGAGGAAGTCTTCTCTCCGAGTCGATCGTAACTTATATCTAATGTAACTTGATCAGTCTTAGGAATCTGTTTATTATTTATGTTATTTGCATTCTTATAAATAGAGTCTATCAGGATATATAGCTTACCTAATCATTCATCTACTCAAGAATTACTTAATAAGTACCTACCTTGTGGAATTTTTAGTCTCAGTGCATGAAATAAAATTGGGTCATATCTACCCTTGACCATGCAGAACACATAGGCAGAAAGGAAGATCATTAATATCCATTACTCACCAGAATATGGTACATTATGATGCAGTTCATAAGAAAAGTATAGAGTATTGTAAAATTTCATTTTGGGTTTTTTTTTTTTAAGCTGGAGAGAAATTAGAATAGGCTCCTTTGAGGATGTAATAGTTGAACCAGACTTTTTTAAAAAGTTAAAATCTACCTATGTAAAATAGGTAATACAGGCAGAAAATCCAAGGATCATAGAAATGGAGAGATAAATTATTAGAATTATAAAACTTGAAGAGACCATAAGGAAACATTGATTGAGGTGATATATAAAATATCTTGGGCCAGGATGATCTCCCTTCTCTCAACTTTTGTAATATTTGATTAATACTTTTGATATATTACCTTATATTTATATACCTGTATGACTTGATGGGCCATTGGGGACATGAATAATATATATTTTTATATTTTCACAGAAAGTGTTTAGTATGTAGTTGGACAGCAAAAATGTTTGTCGGGTCAAAATAAATATATAGAAGACAATGGTGTTTATGAAACACCTCCTCTCATTACTTTTTGGGTTTTTTTTCACATTGTAATAATAAGATTTGATTTCTTCATCTCTTCATTCTCCTTAGTTTCTATTATTTATTTTATTGCCATCCTTAAAAATGCACATCTCATTACTTTCTTCAATTTTCATGTGACATGACATCATTTCCTTCACGTCTCTCATTAGATTATTTAACGTGCTCATCTCATTACACCTTTCCAATCTTGCATCTCATTACACCCCTTAAACATGCACATCTCATTACACAGCCCTTACATATCTCATTACATGGCTCCATTTCTGTGTCTCATTGTCATTTCATTTCTGCATCTTATTACATTAAAGCCTAGTTTCCATTATATCTTCCATATTTTGAAAATTTATATACTCTCCCTTCCTTCTTTTATGCATCTAATTATATTTCTCTTCTTTATGTGACCAGCTCATTACACTTTTCCCTTCACCCATCTCATTTCAGCCCTGAAGGATGCCCATCTTACAGGACACTTCCTGAGACAGCTAATTAAACCATCTCCCATATTCACCCCATTACAGCTTTTTAACATGTATGTCTTATTACATAGAACTCTTCATGAATCTCATTAAAATCCTGGAAGGCACATATTTCACTATTTGTGTATCTTACGCATTCTGTCACCACATCACAAACACACACTGCGTTAAAATATTCCTTTTTATTATTTTAATGTTCCTTCATGATAAACTTCCTACTTGTTAATATTTCAGTACTTCACTACATTTTTGTTTTTTATACAAAGAATGACCACAAGAATGACCACATATCTTTCAAAAAAGATTTTTTCTTAAATAATGTTTCATATATCCTTAAATTATTAATACTATGTTATACTGATGCTTCTCAAACTTGGTACCCTAGGTATGTTACTAGTCAATAAAAATAAGTTTGAATATCTTTAGGTTAATTATAAATTTGTAAGTACATATGGGTTAATAAAAGTTAACTAATTAGTTAATAAAAATTAGCAAATTAAATTTAAAAATTGCATTCTTGTTTCAGGACTACTGAAACTTTTTACATGCTTTTGAGAACTATGCATATTCATGAAGGGGGTCTGGCCTGCAGCATTTCTCAAATGGATCAGCCACATATTTTAGCCACAGACCATTATCAACTGCCTCCAGAACCTATGTCCCCTAGAGCACAATTTAAGAAAGGTTGTATTGTGATAGTTTATATTCATACACACATACCTATGTCCACAGCTCTGTACGGTTCTATACGTATCACTACTTTCCTTGCAGCCCTGCACTGCTTTCCAGAACTCATGGCACTTGTGTAAGTGGTTCATTGATTAAAACCTCACTACAGGGGTTCCCACACTTTGGTGGATGGCAGAGTCACCCGAAGAACTTGGTTAAAATACACAGACACTGGCCTCATTCTATCTCAACAAGCTCGGGCTTTTCTGTTCTTCATTAGCTGCCCAGGTGATTCTGATACACACTGAATTTGGGGACCCTGCCTTATTGAGTGACAACACATAAGACATAAGAAGATATGGGCCCTGATCCTGAAACCGTAACAACCCAATGAAAATGGCTGCTTTCTTTCTCCTTGGCCTCTACATAAGGATATGCATCATATTGTGCCATGTATAATGTGTGATTTTTTTGCCCAAAATTTTTAGGGAAATATAAGGATATGCATTATACATGGGTAGCACTAATCCCATATCTATGTAAATGTTTTTAAATTTTTTTACTTATGCTTATGTGTTGAAAGTATAATTCTAGAAAGCAATAGTGATATCTATATGCAACATAATACCCTGGAATATGATAATCAGTTTTGTTGAAATTTTTTAATTGGATTAAAAAATTAAAACAAAAAATTTTTTTTCCTGAAAATTTCAGCCAAAAACATGGGTGCTCATTATACATGGCAAAATATGGGTATTTTCTCCCAAAGAGTTTGTCTGCCTATCTATCTAACTACCAGCAATACATTGAAACCATTTGCTCAGTGGTTGGAGCACAAGCTATGGCATCAAACAGGCCTGGATTAGAATCTCCTTTCCACCAATATCTGATGATCTTGGAGAAGGACACGCTAACTTCTCTGAGCATCAATTTCCTCAGCTGAAAAATGGGGTGCTAATGCTTTCTCATATCATTGGTGTTAGGCATAAATGAGCTTAGTGATGTGGACACCAGCCCACAGTGTCCGCGTCATTATGGATGAAATAAGACATTCACACGGACTTCCTCCACCATGACAGGCCTCCATTGGGTTTCTGGTCACATTACATGATGATCCTCATTTACTATTTACAAGTTCGCTATAGGTGGTTACCTTTTACAGAAAACAAAGGAGCCAATGCTGCTAATCACATCACAGAAGAAGGATATTTGCAAATGAAAAAGGAAAGAGTGGTTGAGCCAGTACATTCCATACACTCCATACTGGGGAGTTTTAGCATGGATTTTAGGACGGTACAGTAAGCACTTACTGTCTCAATTCAGGGTGAGGGAGTTTTAGCAAAAGCAAGACTCAAAGCGGCCTAGGCACATTGCAGACCTGATTCCCCACAGGAGAACCTATCTGTGGGTGTGGGTCCTGCGCATCTCCGAATGGGAGTTGGGCCCACGCCACGCAGAAGGGTCTCCCACACTTAGTACATAGAAAATTCATATAACAATCACTTGCATTGAGTACCTTCTAAAGAAATAATAAATATTATTTACATCTTTTATTTTGACCCTCATATGTCACATTAACTTTACTGTTTCTTGTAACTATTGCTGTGTGTCAATTGATTCTCAGTTAACAAAAGTAAAGGTAAATGTTAAACATAAAGTAAAATGAAAACATAATTTCCATGTAATCCTCAAGAGATATCATTTGCCTGTATACCAGGAACCTTGAGAGACCTTAGCATATCTGGTGGATATCAACTTATGATAGAAATCCAGAAGCCACGCACTCATTATGCATTAAAAATGACATGGTAGTGATCTAGAGGAGAGAAAACGTAGTGCATTTCTCCAAAGTTGAGCAATTTTTAGACGGTTGTTTCACTTCCTACAGTCTTGATTTCTTATCACCTATGCAAGCGATGCTAGTAATCCTTGTTGCTATCAGAAAACAAACGTAATTGTTGCGTAAGACCATCCATTTGTGTATTAAGTATACAAAATATTTAATGCAACCCTAAAAAAGAGAATTTGTCATTATTCTCCAGCATTTATCAGAAAAATTAGCACTCATGAGAACCTCAGTAAATTACAAGTGTATTTACAGTGTGGTCCCTACACAGCAAATATGCTCTTTTAATTATTCAAACTGAGTTTTTTTGAGTTCAGAAACAGATCTATAGATTCTGATTCACAACATGTTAGATGAGAACAAGACAAGGAAACTGTAAAAGCAACCCTCTCTACCCGCAAAATGATTCAGTAAAGCTATTGAAGAGCCCTAGAGAGTGGTTCTCAAGCTTGCCTGCACGTTGTAATCAACTGAGAAGCTCTGACAACTGCTGATGACGGGCCCCACAGAAAGAGTTTCTGAATTAGTTGATCCATGATGAGGTCTGGGCATCAGGAGCTTCACAAGCCCCTCAGCTCACTCTAACATACAATGAAGCTAAAGAACCACTGCCCTTTTAATTCAGAGGACCCTATGGCTCTTCTATCTGTTCTTCATCGAAACAGAACCAGCTTTAAATCTGTATCTAAATGATCAGTCTTTTTAAGAATTCCCAGTATGATGGTCTCCTTTGGAACCGGTCTCCTTAATTACTCTCGAGCTCTTTTAAAAACAGTGACACCAGCCCCTGCTCTTTCTCAGAAGTCTCTGCTCCTATAATTAGGTAACTTCATGATCTGGAGTGAGGAACAACTTTCTTCCACTGGTCTGGTAGTTCCTACCCAGCGCCTAGCATCCTGCTGGCACAGAGACCGTACTGAATACTTGATGACTGGCTGATTAAATCCAGGCCATGGATATCGCCAAGGTCAGATTTTTAATTACATATACTAATTCTACTAGAACCAGAAGCAAAGTGAAAATGTGGCCTACTTTCTTTACAAATATATTCCAAAGTTAAACTGAGAAAAGTTTTTGTACTAGGAGATGTACTGACTTTCAGATGACATCTCCATACTCCAAGATCCAGGTATTACTTTAGATTAATTGTAAAGGTGCACGTATGTTTTCTCTAAATTTTATAATTATTTTATATCCAATTAGGAAAGACACTGGCAGGATCAGGTCTAACTGGTTGTGGAGAACTACTTCCAAGCTTGGTTGTCATTGTTTTATTTTATATATTTCTATCTGATAGAAACCAGATCAATACACTGACCTTATATAATATATTCCTTCTCACAAATTATCAGGGATGATCCTCCAATACTACAATATTATGGCAATAGCACACACACACACAAAAATAATAGTAAATATTCTAAATATGAGAAAATGCAATTCTGACTCAGTCAATAGTATAATCCTAAATGAAAGTAGAAACAAAAAATATTTTATAAGAAATTAAAAAAGCAAAACCAAAAAGATTTAATAAGGAATAAAATAATAGTGTACATCAAATCCATTGTAAAAATAAGACAAAGCAAATGCCTTATAAAACATATGACAGAGTGTAGCACACATCACTGATATTTTAAAGAATTCAAAAATGATGAAAAGTAGGAAAAAGCTACAACACTCACTTTGGGGAAATGCTAGTGGCATTTCTATTAAAATCAAGACCAGCCCTGGCTGGTGTGGCTCAGTGGATTGAGTGCAGGCCTGTGAACCAAAGGATTGCAGTTCAGTTCCCAGTCAGGGCACATGCCTGGGTTGCAGGCCAGTTCCCAGCAAGGGACACATGAGAGGCAACATTGATAAAAAGAAAAAAAAAATCAAGACCAAAGTAAAGATGTGTAGTAGCTGATCTTTAACAAGATTTTGGAAATTCTGGCCAATGGAATAAAGATGAAACAAAAATCTTAAGTATAAATATCCAAAAATAAGTTTTAAAAATTACTATTTTTAAATGATATCATTTGCCATTTTGAAAACCTAAGACATAAAACTTTATAACTCATGATTGGACAGTTACAATATAAACATATAAAAATAAGTATGCTCAGCAGATAACAACACTATTCAATCAAGTAAATAACAGAAAAGAAGTCCACTTTTTATGATAATTTAAAATATAAAGTATTGGAAATTATTTTAGTAGGAAAAGTGACTACCTTTGTATCTGCTGATTATAAAGCTGCTAAGATATTGGGTTTCTATCTTATCTATTTACTCTTCTAAGATCATATGAATTAGGCTGATCCTATGAACAGCCTAAAAGGCATACTATTTGTGCAAACAAAGTCGGGTCCCAGCTTGCAGTGACTTTATATAGACTCCCCGTGCCTCACTTTGAACCATTCCTAGGTGTTCTCTTCCAGCCACTGCTATGTAATGGCATATAATCCAACATCCCTAACCCAAGCGGCAGCCAAGAAAAAGCACTGGCCTTTTCATTGTGTGGTGACCTTGAACCCATGATACCCATTCCAGAGACTCCATAAGTGCGTTAGAGTCCTGTGTAGTGAATGAGGCCATGCATAAATGCTCACATTCTCAACTCTTTGAGGCTTATGTCAGGACTTTACTTGCCAACACATTTGAATTTAGGTGAGGGCGTGTGACTCTTTGGCCAATAAAATATAAACAAAAGTAATCATGTGTCACCCATAGATGAAACACATAAAAGCCAGTGCACTCACCACAGAAATAATGGAAGCATATGGTTGAGAAACAGCTTCCATTAGCCTGAGTCCCTGAATAACTACAATACCCAAAGCCCCCAGCTGACCCACAGTAAGAAAGAAAGAATATGTATTGTGTTAATAAAGAAATGGGTTCTAATTGTATTATGCCACAGAGATTTTGAAATTTTTTGTTTACCACAGCCTTATATTACCACAATATGACCAGAGAATGTCCATTTTAGGGTTTTCACAGAATTAGAAGTAGCATTTGGCCATTAATTAATTAGCCAGGCCAAACATGTGATAAGACTGCTCCCCAATTGCTACCAAGCAAGAAAAAAGTTGCTAGAGTTGGCCACTAATTATATTTTAAGTTGCAAGGGAAAATCTAACTCTGACCATTGTATTGCTACCATGTCATCAAAATTGAATGGGATGTGAAATATTAAGATTAAACTGTTACTCAATGATCTGAAATTGTGAAATAATAATTGATTTTTTTCTTTCTTTCTTTTTTTACTGAGATATTGCCTCTGTATTTCTTTGGACTGAGAGCCAGCCAACTCTTGAAATGGTGTGGTCACCGTGTGCTCCCTAGAGCAACTGAGGAAAATGTCTGACATGGAGAGGTAAATGGGGAGGAGGCACTAGGGGAGGGAGGAGAGGAAGAGTGTAAGGACAATGTGTACAGACTGTAACCCCTTGAATTTTTCTTGGAATAAAAAAATGATTTAAATTTAATAAGGGAAGAAAAGATGGAAAAATTGGGAAGAAATTAGAGGCAGAAGACAAATATCTCTAAAAATTGGGAAAGACACAAGCATAAAAAGAGCATTAAGTAGGAAAAAAAACTAAATAAAAGAGAAAAATTTAAAAATTGTTCAATGTTGGCATGATTTTCTAAGTACCTCCAAGATTTTTTTCTAATTAGATGAATACAGCTGATATAATGCTATTCATAAATAACCAGATCACCTTCTGCAGCACAAATTGCACTTTAAGCTGGCTAGTTTATAATACATAAATATTCACCAAAGTGTATGCTTCTTCAGATTGGGTCATTTAGAAACTTCCATTCCATTAAAAGTAAGTTTTATTTCCTTGACAAAGGCCACTAGCTAAAACGTCAATTGCCTGTCCTAATGGATGACACCTGTAAGTAAAATAAACATATTTTTAATGGAATAGATGGTCAAAGTGACCTTATATCAAGATAGCATGCACTTTGGTGAATATTTATTGCTGAATTAAAGAGATCCTAATATGAAAGGACAGTAGTTCCTCTTCATTACCTCTCTTTGCTAAATAAAGGCAGAAATTTTTTAATGCCGAAATCACCTTCAGAATTTAACCATCATTGAGTAAAACACAACACACATATTAAACACTATGAGTAATTTGAAATGAATCTGCCAGATCAGATCATCAATATTAATATGATGATGCTGATGAAATGAAGCACACATTTTTTTTTCCAACCAAAAATTCGTATTCCATTTATCTTCTACCTTTATTTGTCACTCTACAACATTTAGTTGGTTTGCAACCTGTTTCAAACAATAATAGCCAAAATCCAAGGATATTGCTGATGTGAAACTTTAAGGTCAAGTTGTATGTTTTAAACTAAAAGAAGTTTGGTGATTAATTCTTGACTGGTGGGAAAAAAAAGAAAACACCCTACATTTCTATTGGATTTAGGTGGAAGGTCACAACTGATGAGAAGTGAAGAACTGACATAAGATATGGTAGTCCATTCAAGTTAGTAGAAATGGTACCAAATTTTCCAAAGGGAAAAAAGAAAAGCCAGAAATGTTCTAAGCTTTCTTTGATGTGTTGAAGTAGACTTACAAAATCTAGTGTTTTCAAATTATGAAGGATCCTTTGAAGTCATACAATTCATGTCTTCTATTTTCAGTATTAATGAATTAAGTCCCAGAAAGTCCCAAGGCTTTGAAACATTCAGACCCCTGGGTATTTGTAGAACTAGAACCACACCTCAATCTGGGGAGGGGAAAAACAAGGCACCCCTTTCGGAGCTCTGTGCTGCTCTGCCTGAACCACAGCCCTTGGCACCAGCATTCCTACTTCACGGTCCCTGTTGGCTTCCAAAAGCTCCTGTCTGACCTATGTGTACATTACCTACCACTATGTTTTAAAATCACATCAAAACTTAACATTTTAAAATAAGAATTAGTTATTGTCTTTCAGAAACCTGAAGCAGCTCAGTTGGGGGTTTCTGGCTCAGGGTATCTGGTGAGCTTCGGTCAGATGCTGGCTTCAGCTGCAGTCAACTGAGGCTTTAGCTAGATGATCTTCTTCCCAGAACTGCTCTGCTCTCAGGCCTGGCAGGTTGCAGCTGGCTACTACCCAGCTGCTTTTCGTATAGGCTTGTCCACAGGGTGGCCAGTTTCACCCAGAGTAAGAAATTCAAAATACCAAAGCTGGAGTTTCAATTTCTTTTGTAGCCTGGCCTCAGAAGAAATACTGTGTCTTCCATCATATTCTGCTAGTCACAAGGACCAATCTAATTGCAAATCAGATGAGACTGCACACGTAAGGGCATAAAGACCAAGAGATAAGAACTAATAAAAGCAAACTTGGAGGCTGAATACTAAATCTGCCCCATGATCTTTAATGATTCACGTTATTCCCACATGTTAAATATACTCAGCCAATCCAAGGACCCACAAAAGCCATATTCCATTATAGAAAAGCTATCTAGGTTCTTATTATAAGAGGTCTTATAAGGTCCAGATACAAATGATATTGCTTGGCTGTGTTTACTCTACTCCTTAGTAGACTCTTTCTCAGCCTCAAGGCCTATGAACTAAAGAGACACCATATCTGTGTACATACACATACATACATGCAAACACACACACGTATCATAAAATGGTGAGAGAGACATAAAATAACTGTTGTAGATTCATTCCGAGAGAGAGAATGGTACATAGGATACATAGGAATCACTGGTCAAAAATTCTAATATCTGCCAGGCACGTGTTGGCAGAGAATAGGGCCTAGACTTAAGAAACTGCCCTTGGCTCAGCCCTCTGAGCTCTTCATTCCAAACCCGAGTCACCTTTCTGTCTGCATGATAAATGGCCAGTGTTTGCAGATGAATAGTTTCCTCAGCCTTCTTCCTGCCTACAGCAGTTCAGAGGTCCAAAGCCTCTTTTCACTTTGTATTCTCTGTCCATTTTAATTCAAGATGACAGTGTTTACCATAATATAATTCCCTTAAAAACCTGTAGGCTTCCTATGAAGCTATTGGCTTCTTTCTACTGTATAAAATTCACACCCACAAATAAGTTCTTCCCTACCTCTAGTGTGGTAAGAGGACACTTTGGGGGTCCTCAAGACACTTTCTGAGATTCCACAAGGTCAAAACTATTTTCATAATAATACTAATATATGTTTAATCTTTTTCAGTCTTGTCTTGTACAGTAGAAATTTCCAAAGGCTACATGACCTATGATATATAACAGCTTTCTTCTATCAAGTTAGTTATTAAAGAAATTTGCAAACATGTAAACAATGACAGTCTTTTCACTAATTTTTACAAAAATTTAAAGAAATATATTATTTGTTAACATGTAGCATGTTATTGTTTTAAATTCTTCCATTTTAATTTCTAAAATCAATAGATATAATATGCATACAAAAGAATATCAGGGTCTTCAGTCATTGTAACAGTGTAAAGAGCCCCACGATCAAAAAGTTTGAGAAATACCATTTTAGATTGTGTTTTATTTTAAAAAAACATGTTTAACATAGTATGTTAGCTATTATAAACACTCCCGGTAAATAGTACAAACAAAAATTAAAAATAATCTAAAACAAAACAAAACCTGTACTGCAAAGAACCACGGGACAAACTGCCTAACTTAGAAATGAGTAGTACTGCAGAAGATTCTATTGTAAGAAAATTGTCCACTCATTAATTTTTTTCTATGGAAACAACATGTGGACCACAAAGACCCAGTGATAAATCTTTCATGGTGGACCCAACCCTCAATAGGCAGTATCTCTCCCATTCTCTCTTCTTTTCCTGGGAAAGCTAGGTACAAGCAAGATCTCCTTGGTTACAGTAAACGTGGGGAGATCTACATGCACAAGTCCAAGCCCAACCAACAAATCAGATCAAAAGAAAGGGGGTGGGTGCAATACAAACTTATGCATCATGTCTATTCTGTAAGAAAAAATTTCCAACACTTGCTATTGTCTTGTTGATAATAGTCATTCCAAATGGGTATAAAATAGCATCTCATTGTGGTTTTGGTTTGCATTTCCCTAATAGTTAGTGAAGTTGGGCATCTCTTCATATATATGTTGGCCATTTGCATGTCTTCTTGGGAGAAGTGTCTCTTCAGGTCTCTGTCCACTTTTTAATTAGATTGTTTGTTTTTTTTTTTTGGTGTTGAGTTGTATGAGTTTTGGATATTTACTCCTTGTCAGAACTGTTGCTTACAAATATCTTCTTCCATTCGGTTGGTTGCCTTTTTGTTTCATTGGTGGTTCCTTTTGCTGTGGTGGGCACACAATGCAATATACAGAGCATGTATCATAGAAATGCACACTTGAAATCTGCATAATCTTATTAACCAATGTCACTCCAATAAATTTAATTTAAAAAATTTCCTAGGATAGTTGAATTACTGGTTGGAGTTGTCTTAATATCTGAATCAAAACCGTTCTATGTTTAGTCTCCAGCCTAGCCAAAAATCAACAAAAAGTTAACAAAACTGTTGTTATTCATATAGCATCATGTGCTATTTTAAAGTGATTTCTAGGGAAAGTGTTCTTTTTGTTAGAATTTAAAGTTTAAAATAGGATATTAAATGAAGTTGATTCTTAAGTAAGATTTCAATACAGTTAGGTAAAACATTATCTTAGCTTTCAGATTATTTTGTGCATTCAAGAAATGTGTGTCACTTCACTTTAGTTCCTTGCTCAATCATTTAGAACAAAATACAACACAACAAAATCCCAATCCGTTCTTCCAGTTCAACAAAAGGCTTTGTGAGGGTGTGTGTTAGAAAGTAATTATGAGGTTTTTATTTCACTAATTATTCTTCAGCCTTTGAAATGTCAGTGTAGGTCAAAGTAGCAGCCAATGTTTTGAACCAGATCTGAATTCAAATAAGGAGGCCACTGCAGGAATAACAAGAAAAAGAACAGTAAAGTACTTTGACGTGAGGAGTGACGGAAAATGAGACTCAAGGTCACAGGAATTTAAAGATCGCATTCAGAGGACCTCAAAAACCCCGAAGTGCCATGCAAAATTTATTTCTTAACTGTGACAGGACTGACTATATCCACATTGCAAAGAAGTATAAATTGAGACTTAATGAGATTATTTGTAAATGTTTTAAAAATTACAAAGCACTTTTTTCCAAGTAGTCATTTAAAAGAATAAAAACTAGTACTAAATAGTGTAAAACTACTCCAAACATTTTTCTTAATTCTCCTTTATAAATTATTTTTGAGCTGATTTCATGAAATAGAGAATTGATCTTATTATTGTATAATAAATGTCATTATCATAAATATTAAATTGTAACACTTTCTAACTACAACAGAAAGTGAGCACATCCTCTGAGAAAAGAACATGCGTAAGGCAGGCAAATGGATTGATTTACCCATATAATAACTAATATTCATGAACATGCTGATTTCTCGCTAATAAATTCTCTCAGGAAAGTTAGTGGATTTAGCTGTAGTGCTGATTTCCCTGACCCTAAGCCCTCAGGATCAACTAAGTTTACACAACGAAAGCAAACCAGATTGAAATAAAGTGATTCCATTCATTTCAGTCATGCTCATGACAGATACCCAGTGTCATGACCAAATTGATCACACAATGGTCTCCATCAATCTTTGCAACAGTAGAATTGAGCAGATTAGTTGTGCTGTGGCCTGTTCATTTCACCTTCTATAGATACAGCTCAATCTGAGAGGAGAAAGAAGAGCAAGTTGAGGACAGAGGGTTCACTCTGATGGTTTATGACAATTATCTCACTTCTCTTCTTTGTTCCCAAATTTTGATGTCAAGTGGGTCTGTGCTCCAGGTTCTTGCTTCTTCATGTGTGAACCCCAGACCACAGTTTTAATAAGCACTGGTCTGGCCCTGGCTGGTGTGGCTCAGTGGACTGAGTGCTGGCCTGCAAACCAAAGGGTCACTGGTTCCGTTGCCAGTCAGGGCACGTGCCTGGCTTGTGAGCCAGGTCCCCAGTAGGGGGCGCATGAGAAACACATTGAATTTTCTCTCCATCTCTTTCTCCCTCTCTTTCCCTCTCTCTAAAAATAAATAAAATTTTTAAAAATTAAAAAAAAAAGAAGTACTGGCCTGGCCATCACAGCTACTTTGGGGGTGAGGTAAGCCAGTGCCTTGTTTATAAGATCTGACATAGTCTGTACAGCTACGGGTCAGAATAGGTACTCAAGAAGAAGAAACCAAGAGACCGAATAAAGATTTCAGACAAATCTCTTCCAAACGGACTGGAAGCTTCGCCTCCACTGAAATCTGAACCATTTCTGGAACAGAAGCACCCTCTACAGACTGCCTCGGGTTCCCAGTTTCCGACACTGGAGCCCAGCTTTGTGCAACAGGAACACGGCGTGAGTCACAGTTGTAGCTTTAAATTGTCTACCAGCCCCATTAAAGGGATAGAATTGAACAGGTACAAATAATAATATATTTTATTTAACCCAACATATCCAAAATACCACTCAATTTTTAATTAACATAAAATATTAACGAGCCCTGTCCAGTGTGGCTCAGTCCATTGGAATGCTGTCCCATACACCAAAAGGTTGCCAGTGTAATTCCCACGCAGGGCACACACCTGGTTTGATCCCCAGTTGGGGGTGTGTACAGAAGGCAACCAATCAATGTTTCACTCTCTCTCTTCCTCCCTCCTTCCCTTCCTCTTCCTCTAAAAGCAATGAAAAAAAATGTCCTCAGGTGAGGAAAAAATATTAACAAGATAGTTGATATTTTCTAATAAAACTTCAAAATCTGGTGTGTATTTTACAGAACATCTGAGTGAGAAGCAGACACACTTCGGATGCTCAGTAGACATGTATCAGTGGTGACTATGTCGGATGGCATAGACCAGAACTGGGGCCAAAGCCATCTACCCCAGATCCTACGTGTTTTATTCTGAGTCCCATTCTGAGACTTCTGAGATTTGTTATGTCTCAATATGTAGCTTGTGTGTGTGTGTGTGTGTGTGTGTGTGTGTGTGTGTGAGAGAGAGAGAGAGAGAGAGAGAGAGAGAGGAAGAGAGAGGGACAGAGAGAGAGACAGAGAATTTTTCTACAGTTTGAAACATGCCCAAGCAATGTACCTATCTACGGCTTTACTAAGATATTAACTATCCCCAGCTAGTCCTGCTCCTTTCCAATTTACTAGGTTAAATTGTAATCTAGGTTAGTAAATTAGGTCAGTAAGGATTTTTCCTTAGGATATTCTCCTTACTTATCCCCAGACAATTGAGAATGAGGAAAACTTAACTTCCCAGGCACCCCATTGTGGATTTGATAACATGGAAGCTGGGTTTCTCTAATTCTCAATTTCTTTATCTGTAAAAGGGAAAACTAAGTATCTGCATTGCAAAGTTGTAGTGAGGCTTAATACAGTAATGCATTTACTGTGGACCAGCACCTGGCCCGTAGTTAAGTGTTCAGTAAGTGCTATTACTGTTTTTATTTTTTTAGTTTTCCTTTAACCTCAATAATCGCTGATGAGCTAAAAATAATAACATTACCCAGCACTGAGGCTTAGGCATGGAACAGGTTAGAAGCAGACGGATAAACTCTCATGTCAGGACCAGCTACCCCCCAACACTAAACCAGCACCTCGTGTTCGAGGTGTTTGTTTTAGACACCACTCTGTTTGGTACTAATTTCTGCTGGGGTTAAAAAAAAAATAAAACTGAAATCTCAGGGGTACAATACAATAAACATTTATTTTTGTTCAAGTCAGTGTGACGTGTGCACATGGCCCTCTGGGGTGAGCACCCAGGCATCCAGTCTATTTCTACGCTGTTTGACCGACATCTTAAATACCTGGCCTCCAGGATTCTGAGAGACAGTCATAATGTATGGACAACTAAGTTAGCTTTACAAACAGACCCGGAAACAGCACTGACTATTTTCATCCACGGCCCTTGGACAAAAACTTAGTCAAATAGCCACAACCTAACTGCAAGTCTTCCTCTATGCCCAGAAGGACTACGAAACAAAATTTGGAAAATATATAATGCAGTTTTGGGTACTAACTGATATTTTGTATATTCGGAGTACAGGATACAATATTCTTAAAAAAGCAGTTTTGCAAAATGTTGTAAGTATGGTGAGTTAGGCAATGGATGGAAGGGACTGAATTGAAGACATATGGAAAGAGAAAAATGACAGCCCTGGCTTGTGTGTGCGTAACAGCCAAGTTTGGAAATCAAGAAAAAATCACAGACATGTCTTCATTTAATAATGTCTGATATTTATTTGGCCTAGTACAGACTTAAAAGTCATAATGTATTTTCCTATTTTATAAATGAATACTATTGTATCCACAGACCGTGACAGAGGTGGTTCCTCTTCCAGCCGACACGTGAGTGTGGACTGAATATTGGCAGGTTCAGTGGTGCCCTCTAAGGTGTCTGCTGCTAAAGGGCAGGACTCTGCAAGGTGCCACGGGGCCCTAGAACCCAGTGCCCACTCAGCGCAGCGGCAGACTCCGGGTGAACTCCAGGGAAACAAGCTCACCGCGCTACAAGCCTTCTCTTCCATCATCAGACAGTGCCAGCGGCTAGGTTTAACTGACATAAATTGTTCCCTACCCTGCTTTGGGGACCATGGAAAAAGGAGACTAATTCTCCTTTTACATCAGAACTCTTTTAATAGTTAGAGACAATTATACCTGTTCCCCAACCAAAATTATTTTAATACAGATTTTTCCAAACTTTCCTCAATGACATTACCAGATTTCCTTGTCCCCATATCATTCTCTAGTTTGTCAACATCCCTTTCAAAGAGGAACGTCCAACCTGGCATTGCAGCTGTGATCCGAGACGGCCATCTCTCCCCAGCAACAGTGACACACACCACGTCACACTCCCTCCCGCCCCCTCCTGCTCCCCTGACTCTCTCCTATTGCTGCACCCTGCATCTCAGAGCCGACACACCCCCCTAAGGACTCCCTGCATTGCGAACTGTCCATAAATTTGAAATAGAAACCTGTAAATGTGTTTCTCTGTGGAAATCTTTAACCCTAACAATTCTAAAGGCCACTGACATTTGTTCAAAAACATTTTACCAAACAGTCTTTACTTCATACTGCCCTATACACTATAAGAAAGAATGAATGGTAATAAAAACCTTTATGTGTTTTGTTTTCCTTTTTAATTTTAATTTTATTCTATACTTACTATGTGCCATAGTCTGTGATGTAGAATGGACTAAAATGGCAAGCAATTATGGTCTTTGTTTTCATGATGTAGAGTCTGGTAGGAGAGACAGGCATTGCTCGAATAATCACGCAAGTAAGTAAGTATAAAGGCACACCATGGTAAATGCTTTGAAGGAAAATACCAAGGACTTTGAGGGAGAAGAAAGGTGACCTGTTATACCCTGGGGAGTAATCTCTGAGGAGGCAGAAATCTGCAGTCTGAGGGATGACTAAGAAGACGAGCCAGGGCGGTTGGAACCTGAATCTCATGCTCCATTCATTATACATTCTGCCTTGCTAAAGGAAAGTGAAGCTATCTTTCCTGGAAAATTTTGTCACATCATGAAATTTCCAGCACAAAGGTAATGATAAGCATATAAAATAAGGGGCAAAATAATCCACATATACCCGTTAGCGATAAAACATTCAGAGGTTCTTTTTCGAAGGAACCCACGTGCTGAGAAATCAGGGAAGTGGGAAGGAGAAGTAACATAAATTGGAACAGAATTTGGAAAGGCTCCCACGGCCTCGGTAATTACCAGGGTATGGAAGGAAACGAAGGTGTGACGCCTGAGGAAAAGGAAGGCGGACGATGCTGCAAATGGAGGAATGATCCTGACCCTCTGCTCCCAGAAAGCAGCAGACACACCTTAGAACCAGGTCTATCGGCCTGTGAGAAAGGGCCCCACCTCCTTCATTATACGCAACCGGGAGAAATGGACTTGGGAGTGCCAGCTACAGTGTGGGCTCCACCCTCCACACAGGAATTCTTCTGTGCTCCCCGAGTCAGACTGGCAGCTCACGTTGGCTTTTCAGAGCGAAGCAAGGTTCTGCAAATGTGACTTTAGAGTAAAGCGTTTTCCAATGGGTGATAATAATTTCAAAAGAAACTGGATTTATGCCTTACAAAAAATACACTGGTTTGCTCCTTCTGAAAGGCCTTCCCTTGATTTAACTAATAAGTGAATTAGGCAAAATAGTGGATACAAAGTCAATATTCAGAAATTGAAGGCATTTTTGTGCACCAACCATGAAATATTAGAAAAAGGGACTAGGAAAAAAATCCCATTTACTATAGCAACCAGAAAAATAAAGTACCTAGGAATAAACCTAACCAAGGAGGTAAAAGATCTGTACTAGGAAAAGTATAGAACACTGAAGACAGAAATTAAGGAAGATACAAACAAATGGAAGCGTACACCGTGTTCACGGATTGGAAGAATCAACATCATTAAAATGCCCCTACTCCCCAAAGCAATCTATAGATTCAATGCAATCCCTATTAAAATACCAATGGCATATTTCACAGATCTAGAAAAAATATTTCAAAAATTTATATGGTACCAAAAATGACTCTAAGTAGCCCCAGCAATCTTGAGAAAGAAGAACAAAATAAGAGGAATTACAATACCTGATATCAAATTATACTACGGTACCATTGTAATCAAAACAGTCTCGTACTGGCATAAGAACAGACATATAGATCAATGGACCAGAATAGAGAGCCCAGAAATAAACCCAAGTGTCTGTGGTCAATTAATATTTGACAAAGGGGGCAGAAGCATAACATGGAGTAAAAATAGCCTCTTCAACAAATATTGTTGGGAGATCTGGAATGGTACAGGCAAAGAAATGAAACTAGACCACCAACTTATACCACACACAAAAATAAACTCAAAATGGATAAAAGACTTAAACATAAGCTGTGACACCATAAAAATCCTGAAGGAAAACATAGGCAGTAAAATTTCAAATTTCCCATGTAGCAATATTTTTGCTGATACATCCTCTAAGGCAAGGAAAATAAAGGAAAGAATAAACAAATGAGTCTCCATCAAATTCAAAAGCTTTTGCACAGCTAAAGAAAACATCTTCAAAATGAAAAAGGAACCAGCCATATGGGAAAATATATTTGCCAATGATACCACCTTAGACAAGGATTTGATCTTCAAAATATATAAAGAACTCATATGACTCAATACCATGAAAACAAGCAATCCAATTAAAAAATGGGTAAAGGACCTGATCAGATACTTCTCCAAGGAGGACATACAGAGGGCCCAGAGACATATGAAAAGATGCTCAGCATCACTAGCCAGCAAAGAGATGCAAATTAAAACCACAGTGAGAGACCACTTCACACCTGTCAGAATGGCCATCACAAACAAACCAACAAACAAGTTCTGGTGAGGTTGTGGAGAAAAGGGAACCCTAGTGCATTGTTGGTAGGAATGCAGACTGGTGCAGCCACTGTGGAAAACAGTATGGAATTTCCTCAGAAAACTAAAAATGGAACTGCCTTTTGACCTGGCAATTCCACTGCTGGGATTACACCCTAAGAATCCTACAACACCAATCCGAAACAACCTATGCACCCCTATGTTCATAGCAGCACAATTTACAACAGCCAAGTGCTGGAAGCAGCCTAAGTGCCCATCAGTAAATGAGTGGATCAAAAAACTGTGGTACATTTACACAATGGAATACTACACAGCAGAGAGAAAGAATGAGCTCCTACCCTTCATGACACCATGGATGGAACTGGACAGTATTCTGCTAAGTGAAGTAAGCCAGGTGGTGAAAGACAAATGCCATACAATCTCACCTATAACAGGAACCTAATGAACAAAACAAACAAATGAGCAAAATGGAACCAGAGTCATGGAAACAAGGAACAAACTGACAGGGACAAGAGGGGTGGTACAAAAAGGGACGAATATAAATGACCCATGGATATGGACAACAGGGTGGGGATTGACTATGGTGGGGCATTGAGGGGGCAGGGCAGAGCAATGGAGGGGAATTGGGACAACTGTAATAGAACAACAATAAAAAATGAAATTAAAAAAATAATAAAATAAACTTATGGCTTGGAGCATGTTAACATTCTAAAGACTTTAGAATGATAAACTGCTCTAAAAAAGGTTCATACCCCATCTGTTTCTCAGCTGGCAACATTTTGTTTACAAAGCAAAATAATAAATTTCAGGCCTGCTAATGCTTACCCATTCTGCATTTTCCAAGAGCAATGTGAATAGGTAAGTGCCTTAAATGAAACTGACAACAACCTGTAAGTCTCTTAAAGAATGCTAGAAACCTTAGAAAGCTTTCCAATAGAGTTTGACTACAAAATTGGGTTGCTAAAAAAAAAAAAAAAGGCTATATTTGAAGTTCCAGCCATCTTCCCTATTATTTTTCAGTCTGAGGACAATTCAACTTTACACAGTATTTTCAATGGAATTTCAAAAACTACTTCCTAAGTAAAAATATTTTTGTATTATAAAATCATCATTTAGTTATTATTACCTTTTCTGTTCTTTGGTATCTGGATTTGTCTTTTCCTCAATTCCATAATTAGGAAGAATTTCTATCTTTTCTGCCCAGGACATATATTTTAAACAGAATGTATATTTCAGGTTTATTTTGTCTATGGTTCTAAAAATGCAAAGAGCTTTGCTTTAATGTGTTTGTATTTAGTGTATTTGATTTTCTTTAGCGTCAACATTTCTTCTTGCATTTTAATGTGGTGATGTAAATCAGAGCTGACACTTTATTCGCTGTCTGCAGCTTTTTCCTGGTCTCGGTATTTCTGCACCTCCTCCACAGATTCCAGCACATGCTACTTTGCATCTTAATTACTATTGCACCAAGTAAATAAACCTTGTTACAGTTTGCAGGTAAAGCCACGTCCGCATAAAAAAAAAAATTCATGAAGATTCATGATAATACAGAAAAACCACACAATTGTAGACTTTCAGATATATCATGTAATGGAGTTGTATGTTATGTTCAATTCTACGCAGAAAATGGAACACTCCTTAAACTGCACATAAAATATAGTTCATACAGCATCATTTTAGAGACCAGCAGGGTTTTTCAAAGTCTAGTACAGTTTGTCCTCCAGCTCTGGAACAGAACCATCACTTCTCTAATTAAACACTAAATGAAGTTGTTGGCTTGCATTTTTGGTCTGTGTTGCACGAAAAAAAAATGTATACCTTCGATTACTAGACTTATACTCAGCACTGTGAGATGCTTACACTCTGGAAGGCCTTTGGGAACAGTAGGTTCTCTTTGTCCAGCTCACTGGCTCTCCAACGTGCATTCTCACCAGGGTGTGTGCTCATGGAGTGAAAGAGCAGTGGGTGCCTCTGCCTGTACTCAATTCACCTTTTCATTCTCTTGGTCATCCCTTCCACCGACCTCCTCACTCCCCTTTTCCTCCTATTTGCTTCCCTCTCCATCTTTATACCCCTACCCTTTTCCCTCTCCCTTTTATGTAGAAAGTGTAAAATTGAATGTTTATACGAAGATTATGTAATGCATTTCACTGTGCTTCTGGGCAATGTGCCTTGTCAGGCCAATATTGCTATGCAGCTCACATAACCACAGACATTTTTTCAGCTGGAAGAGAATTAGAGATAACCCTGTGAAGTGGTTTCCAAATTATATTTTAGCAGTGCAATCTTTGGTTTAAGGAAAATTCTACATGGGATCACAATACATAAAATTGATGAAAGTGGAGATGCCCTTTCAAACAAAGAACTAAGGAGGGCCCAGAGTCCCTCATCCTCATTGTCCTTCTCGCCTTCAAGAAAACCCTGGTCTCCTCAGGAGACGATTTAAAAATCTTGATCTCATGCTATCCCCCATCCGAGGACCAGAAAGGTCAAATATTTTATCCCAGGTAATATACCTGTTAAGATACAAGAACACATCTACAACCCAGTTTTCTGTAGCTAGAAATTGTAGGTGATTTTCTCTTATTTTAATAAAATGTAAATGTAGTGCTGATGAGAACACAGAATGACCTTGAGTGAGGGGTAGAATAATTACATAACTTCAATATACATTTATTTTAGCATATACACTGGGAGAAGGTGTAACAAATCTAAAAAGAAAGATCCATTCCTT
The DNA here is from genome assembly GCA_004027475.1 of Anoura caudifer. Classification (NCBI taxonomy): domain Eukaryota; kingdom Metazoa; phylum Chordata; class Mammalia; order Chiroptera; family Phyllostomidae; genus Anoura; species Anoura caudifer. The sequence goes on from PVKU01001146.1 coordinate 317,382, forward strand.
CAAGATGCTTTGAGTCCAGTAGGAGGAAAGATGCATAAAACAAAACAAAACAATAACTCTAGAGTCTAAGGAGCAAAAATACAGAAAGGGCCTTCAATCTTCCCTTGGAGTTATAGAGAGCTTGACAGGTGAGGTAGATTTTTAGCCAGGACATGAAAGAACAGGAGCTGGATGGGAACAGGACATTTGGGTAGAGGATCCAGCACGGAGAAGTGCAAAAGTAAGACAGAAACTGCAGGCAGCTCGGTGAAACACACAGTGTGGGAGGGGGAAAGGTGGGCAATGAGGTCAGAGACGTAGAGAGGACCCAATGGCTATTCTATCTTGTGAGAAACTCAGGAGAATTCAAGAATTCCAAACAGGAAAAATGATATGAAAGTTAAAAAATTTATTCTATAATTAGGAGGATGCAAATTGAGGCTGTGAAAATGAAATTAATGAAGTACAGAGTGCAGAGGGCTTAGTTACACACCCAGTGTGATGAAGGAGGGTAAGAGATGAGATGGAGCCAGGTTTCCGGGTTGAGCAGTTGGGTAGATGGCTGTCAATCTCCGGGCAGGGAATACAGAAGGGAGATCAGATTTGAGCTTCAGAGAAAAGATGCTTGTTTTGCTTTTGAATACAATGAGTAGGAGAAGGTTTAGGATCCTCATGAAAAAGTCTCCTGCGTTTAGTTAAAGTGCTAAGAAGACAGCCAAAGATTTTTTAAAGGTCAGTGGACAATACTAGCTTGTATGTGATAACCAGTCTTGAGTAAGATTTCTCCAAAAGCCCACATGTGTTAAAAAGAGAGCAGAGGAGAGAGCCCTCAAAGAATCCAACGTCTAAGTAATAAAATGAACGTGCTACAGTCAAGGCTGAGAAGGGGACACCTGAAGTGGACACCAGCCAGCAGTGTCCGCCTCATTATGGATGAATTAAAACATACACACAGACTACCGAGTCCAGTGGAGGAATAAGGACGACAACATGGCTTTTCTCTCAAGAGGAGCAAAAGCCCCGGTCTCTGCCATGACAGGCCTTTATTGTAATCAAATCTCCTCACATTACAAGATGGTTCTTCCTCTCTATCCCAGTTACAACAAAGGATCCAATGCCCCTCATTATATAACAGAAGAAGGACATTAGCAAATGAATAGGCAAAAGAGGTTGAGCCAGTCACACTGGCCCCTGCAAGGCTCAGCATAGATTTTAGGAATTTACTGTAAGCATTTTCAGGGTAAGGGAGTTTTTTTAGCAAAGAGCAAACCTCAGAACAGCTTAGGTATATTGCAAATCTGATTACCCACGAGAGAACCTATCTGTGGGCACAGGTCCTGTGCATCTCCGAGTGGGAGCTGGGCCCATGCCACACAGAAGGGTCTGCACAGACACCAGAGATGGAAGAGAATGATCCTCAAGAGAGAAGTGCATGAAAACCAATCCACAGAGGAAAAGAACCTCCCAGGCCACCTGGGTCCAAATCCACAGAGAAGCCAGGCACTCAGCTACGAGGCAGCGAGCTGTAGTTACTGCTGGGCAGGTCAGTGCAGTGACAGAGACAGAGGCTGAAGCCTCACTCTAATTATTTAAGGAAAGGACAAAAGTGAAGTGGAAATGTTCACTGTAGATTGCTATTTCAAGAAACTTTCCTATGAAGAAAAGGGGAAATGTAGATTTTTAGCTCAAGGAAAGTAGTAGGTTGAACTAAGATTTGTCTTGTACAGTGAGAGCAACTGGAAAGATACCAAGATACCAATGAAGCTGGCAAATTTGAAGATACAGGAGGGGAAGAAACGGGAGCACCCAGAGGGGCTGAGAGAGTATTCCCAAACCCTGCAGGCAGTAACAGTCTTGAGCAGGTGGAAGATGGATGCAAACTGAGATGTTTCTAAATAGGGGTGTAAATCTGAGTGGGTTCTTCCCAGACAGCGAAATGATGCAAGTGAGAGATGAGAGACAGGACTAACTGAGGACAGAGAAAAGTTTGGAAGCGTCCCTGAATGCAATAGCTGGGGACAGGAAATGTACTGATAGGGACACGTACAGAAATTGCCCATTAGTGGTGAAGTGTAACCGAGCTTAGAGACGTGAATTTCTGGGGGACATTGGGGAAGACAGGAGGAAAGTGTGCATTTGGAAAATTTTCAAAGTTATTAAGAGGCTCCAATTCTCTCATGAAGATTTAATCATCTCTAAAGTCCATTCCGCTTTCCCATGCCCTATGGGTAAAGAAGAGGCAAACTTCTCTGTCTGCCTACAAGCAGCAACTCCTCCTACTACTTTGTGTTTACTTTGAATTCTACTTTTCCTTTGTCCCTGTTATTAAGGCAAAAATAGCAATGGGTGACCCCTCTGCCTGCAGGATGAGTGTGTCCTTCGGCAGCCCATCCGAGGGCAGGGATGTTATCCCCACCGGGGGAAGATTATACCATATACATAATCGCCAGCTCTCTCTATCTTGATGCGGTCCGTTAATAACAATCTATCTTTCCAAAGCCCACAAGGAATTCAAAAGCTGATGCCTCACACAGCATTTTCACCGCCGAAATTACTCTTAGAGATAGTGGGGGGGGAGGGGGAATCAAATTAAGTCATTTTCCTCCTACCCTTTTGCTACCTACTTGGAAATCATTAGTACAAATGATAGTCAGCCTAGCAGTAGCGATGCAGTCAAAACAACCGCATCCATCTCAGTGAGCCATGTCTGCGGCTGGGGCGTTCCGTTGGCTGCTAATTAACAGTGACACACATTGATGACCCCAGCAGCAGGGTCAGCACAGCATTTTGAACTGCAGGCAGAAATTATAGGTATGAAAGTCTTTAATCCAGCCCCAAGGAAGGAGGAGAGAAATGCAAGCCACTTGACAGCTTATGTCCCATGGAAAGAGCTCCCTAAAGGAGGAAGCTTCCCAGATCTGAGAGAGGGAGAAGGGGCTGTATAAAAACGGGTTCCTGCTTCTGGGTGGCTGAGTAATTTTATGTTTAATAGAATGCGAACTTGGTCCTGAATGAAGTGAAGGAGGTCATCACCATGTGGACTTTGGAGGAGAAAGGCAGGGTCAGGATGGGGCCGAGATTTTATTCTATAACCTTTCCTCCAGTCCCTAGATTGGTTTTTTGCTGGAAAACAAAATTCAAGTTTAAAAACCCACTCACGGCTTTTCACCACATTACAACTGTGGCCTGAGCTATGTGGAAGTAGAGTCATCAGCTGCTCGGAAGGCAGCTCAAAGGTCCTCCTTAAAGAAATCTCCCTAAGGCTTCCAGAGTCCTACATGGGTTCATGGGGAGGCCTTGTAAAGAAGCAATTGTTTTACTCCACCAAGATTACCCACCAACTAGTCCATCCAGTGCCCTCAGGCTTTGTTATCATTTCACGCAGGCAGCAGAGACCCACTAAACACGTGTTGCCTAAATGCATAAGCCCACCCCCACTAGTTATCCACTTAGCCCTGACTAGTCTATCAGATTATAGTTTGTGCCTATCCCCGAGCGGCAATGTCCAGGGAGGCAAAAAGACAAGTCTGTGATGGGGCCATGGGTAAGCGTGACAGGGAGTCCAGGGAACAGCTGGGGAGGAGAGAGAGGAAGGTTGGGGGAATGAAGGGTGGCTTGAGCGCCTCAGGCACATGTCAAGAGAAAAGATAAAATGATAAGCGGGTGACAGCCAAGACAAAGGTGTCTGCCTGGGCACCTCAGAAGGCAACCTGGGTGGGCGGCGAAGCCTCACTTCCGGGGAGGAATGAGAATCCCAGCCCCACACTCCCGTCCCCTGTCTCCAAGGGAAGCAGACTGTGTTTGTTTGTCGGGCACAGCACTGCAATACACAAACAGATTGACATAAATGTATGCCAGCCTTTCTTGTTTAAAAACATGAATTATTCAAGAAATATTACAATATTAATTAGAAACCATTAAAATACCAGTGTTGGGGGAGGGAGGAGTGCAATTGGTGCATTAGCAAAATCGCATTTAGCCCAAACATAAAGTGTGCCAAAGCTGCTTAATCATTGTTTTGATAGTCAAAATACCATAACACCAGTTCCACAGAGCAGAGGAAAGGAAGGCTTTGGAAGCCTCTGCTTCCCATTATTATTGGTGAGATTAATTATTTATGGAGCTCAGGCGGTGTACTGGGTGCGCCAGAAGACACGAATAGACGAGGTTTCTGCCCAAAGGGCACAGGCGCAAAATCAGAACGACATCCAGTTCTGACACACACCCCCCACCGGTGATTAATGACGGTGAGTATGAGGGGCTCTGGCTTCGACTTTGCAGTTTGCTCAGTGTTTTGAGTCTTCAGCCTTCAGAGGAATCACAAAGTGAATGTTGTTACTAAAGAACACCAAGGAAGAAGTAAGCTATCAGGAGCCTTTTAAATGAGAAAAATACATAGATCTTCAGCGTCAATCAACGTCCCATTTACGAACTATGGAGGACAGCGAGAACCAGGTTACTGAAGGTGTTCACTGAATTTAGAAAGTTGGGTTGTGAGGATTCACTAGCGATGTTGATTATTTCATACTCATTATGGGTCCACAAACTACAATTATTACACAAAATGCACGCATGCTAGAACTTCTGTACATTTTAAAGGCTTTGACACTTGATAAAGGTGTGGTCATCCTACGTACAAATAGGACACTGGCACTGACGTATGGTGATCATTTAAAAAGAACCTCAGGGTTATTGATACAACAGTACATATGAAGTAAAAGACCAAGAAACACAGTGAGTCCATTCATCTCAGTTTAAAGAGGAACCACTTCAACAGCTGAATTAACTGTTTCATGGTGGTATGCTATCATTTTGAGGATGCTACAGTGGAACACAAATATAATCCTCATTACCTTAATGGATTGCAATAGCATCCCCTGGGCACCAGAAGATGTTGGGTCGATGAGCAGGTGATTATCACACCCTACAGGACATGGGCAGGAAAGAATGAAAGCAGGGTTGCAGAGAGCCAGTATCAGAAACAAGTTCATCTTCTTTCTCCTTTTAGCTTAGTTTAGGCCCAGCAACAAACTGTGGTCACCTCCAAGTACTATCAGCACTGACCTCAAGTCATGGAGATGGGCAGGCAGAAGGAGCCACTGACTCTTTCAGTCTTACCCAAATTGACGTGACCTCAGAACAAGCCGACACCTGGGCCATGCTGTTTCTCCCTCATTTAGAATAGGAGCCTGTTCTGTTGAATGAGGAAAAAGCACCTAGTTTATAGCTACTTGAGAGAGGAGAAGACTTTGTCTGAAACCCCACCCCACGCCCCGTCCCCCAGTCCCTGGTCAACTTCCATGTATCAAGATGAAGAGACGGAAGGCAGGGTTTCAGCTTAGTATGGCTGGAGTACAGGGGATCAAATGGTTCTAAACAGAAACACATAGCAGTAAAGAAGGAGGAGTGAATCCAGGAACGGGTGGGCAGGCAAGAAAAGCCAAACCCAGAAAAGCCAGCCTCAAATCCGAGTTGGGAATCTAGACACCATTCCAGACCAGAAGTCCTGGGAACAGTAATCATCACAAAGGAAGAGATAAGTGAATGCTCCAGGGCCTGCTTCAACTGGTTTTTAATTTCTTTTTACAATTCCCGTGGGTGTTTCCTCTCAGAGTGCCTTTAATTGCCGGGAGAGCTGACTGACATCCTGCATAGGCCCCAGTATGCTCAATAAATATTTGGGGGGGGAATGACTCAATGATTTTAATTTCAGTTCAAGTCCATCTAAAAGACCAGCAGATGTTCAGGGAATCTAAATTAATGTACTTCCCTCTAGACATATATAAATTGACCAATATTACTAACAGGAAGGAAGACAAGGATTGGAACAAATGGGACTATTTATAAAAGTCAAATCTGAGTGAGGCAGTTACAGGACCTTAGATGCTGGGTAGTTTTCCAAACTCGTTAGGCAGCCACCAAGCAACAATTGGCCTGTAAGCATGTGCATCGGTTCTTTGTGTATTGCCCAGTATGGCCATATATTCCATCCGGTGCAGACACCTTTTTTTCCTATGCCTCTAAAGCCTTCTTCTCTTCACTCTCCTAAGACAAGAATAAAAGGCCTTCAATTACTCTGAGTTCAGACACAAATGTATTAATTAACTCTCTCAAAACACACACACACACACACACACACACACACACACACACACACACACAAAAGGGGAAACTAGTATATTAACTTTTTCATTAGATCCACTTATTGTTTTAGCAATGTGGCTTTTAACTTCTGGGAGTGGGAATAAGAGTTATTTTTAAGGCTGCAATATAGGCTGTAATACTAGCCAGAAAAACAACCAGCAGAATAAAATAAAGGTACAAATCCATTTGGAAGAAAATATAAGTGTAATGAGATACTTGACCCCACAAACATGACCTCAATAGCTGATCAAAAGCATTGTACTTTCCAAATAATCAGAATGCAATTTAATATAGTAGTAACTGCCCAGGTTACAAGAGTAACTGTCACAGTCTGAATTTTCTTGAGTTCATGTTTACTCACTCTGAATATATATCTGCAGGAAAAAAAAAAGAATAAAAAGATTCGAAAAGCATAGCTCCACTTGAGGAGAGGAACTTACCAACTGTTTCTAGATTGATTCATTAACTGATCAGGCATCCAGGCTGAGTTCACGTTCATCCTCCTAAGGCTCCGTTTCTTCTACCAAAGCGAAGGACAGAGCAGAGGTAGTAACAATGATGACAAAACTTAACTCAAATGATCGCGCCCCAGTTAACATCGAGCACTAAAACTCCTACCACATACTATATCCTCTGGGATGCAATGTAGGCCAAAAAGAAGTGTGGCACCTCTCAAAGGGGAAGTTCTAAGATAAGCAGAAATGTGCATGCATGCAGCATACACACACATGGGCACATACATGCCCACACACGTTCAGAACCATATTCTTCATCAACATAAAATACCTCAAATTTAGGTATTACTTGAAACTGTTTGGTGTGCTCCAGACTGATTCATTAGAAACCTCTGGAATCTGATGGGATCTTCTGGGAAAAGGAATCACATCCCAAAGTACCACAACCATCAGTTCAACTGGGGGTCAGCCTGCCTGGACCTGAGTGAGAATCCCCCAAACTCAGACCTCAGCATGCCTCTGAGAATACAGAGGGTGTCTCAGGTCCCTGCAGACCCCAGAGCAAAAGCAAGAGGGAGGGCTGTGGCCTACAGTCCAGAAGGCCTGTCCTAGATGTCCTTCCTCTTAACATATTTATTAAAAACAAAACGAAACGAAACAAAACCTCAGGAAATCTGCATTCTTCCCATTGCAAAGGCTCCCATAGGTAACAGTGTCAGTCGGTCCTGGCCTCAATGAAAACTCAGTGGCCTATGTAAGTCTGGAGAATGACGTGGACTTCCCCTCATGCTCCCCTAGACATTCTTCTACTCTCCTCCAACATTCCCCGTACATGGACTTCTAAATGCTAACAGTCTGGCTGGTGCTAATTAGGCTGAATGTACATTATCACATAAACTGACCGAGTCAAAGGTAGACAGGATGTCTGCATCCAAGTGTGCCGAAACTGCAGCAAAAAGTGGTTCTTTGCAGTCTGTCATCGCACAAAACTGTGCTCTGCAGTTACCCACCCACAGATATCTTCAGATGTCTTGTCATTATAAATTCTTCCTCCAACCTTCCAACCTTGTGGATAGAAACTGGGATGCTTTACATGCTATACTGGTACCTTGAAATAAGGTAGAATTTACTGCAGCAGAAAGAAAATAACCAGGGGTCTCAAAACAAAACCCTCATTCCAGTGCTTCTTACTGCCTATTATGTTTTTAAAAAGGCCTCAGAATCTACACCTTGCCCCTTGGAAAGGCTCACGTAGGCTGCGTTTGCACTGACATCGCTACCGGGTTTGGGTGTCATCTGCAGGCCAAGGTACAAAGTCCATATTGAGCCCTAACCCTTCCGTACTGGAAAGCTACACCTCCCTAAAATTAAAGCCAAGAAACCACAGCGGAGGAGACAAGTAAATATCCCCTCTCCCTGTGGCACCTCTCACCTAATGGGAATCGCAGTTAATGATCTGAATCGAAAGAGAAGTCTTGTTTTATGGAATGCTCACTCTTTGTTAAGCAAAGCTATTTGGGCGAAGGACCATTCTATTGATTTAAAAATTGATTTCTTTTTTTTCTCCCTTCATATAACTAAAACATGGCTCACAAATCACAGCTCTTTTATCCCTTCTGGCTGCAACCTTAGGCTGAATCTCTCCCAGCCCACTCACCGAGGGGTGTCTGATGGAAGTGGGAACATTTGGACAGAGATTGTTCAAGCTTCTATTAAAGGTTTCAAGTGGCTTCCTTTGAACATTTGGTAATTTATATTTCGAGTCCCTTGGTGTAATTATTGTAATTATCATTAATCATCAACTTCCAGACCCAATCGAAATACAGAACATTGGAAAGGTCAAAGCAATGGAGAATTCTACTATCCTTCACAGAAGATATGAAGCATTAACATTCTGATGCTTCACTTGTGTGACAAAGATTGTAATGAAAACAGAAAATAGCACAAGATTAATGTGTTCTCATGATAAGAATCATCACAAGGGAAAGAGAAAGTAAGCACGTTTAACCCACTCCTGGCACGCTGGCATGTGGCCATCGGACGGGTCCGGGCGAAGGAATGGACAGGCTGTGACCCCGTGACCTGACCTGCTGACGATCATTGTGCCTTCCTTCCTTGTGGGGGGACAAAAGATAAACTAACTCAGGAGCACAGCGGGTCACATTTTGGACAGATAATTCAGTGGACTCCTGGCTGTCTCTCTGGCTTGTTCCTTAGCTATCTGTCTCTAGATCAGATCTCTCTAGATCAGACCTTCAGGCCCATACCTCAACTGCCGGCACGTCCAGAAAGGGATCCATTGTCCCTTCCCTGAACCCAGAGCATCTCCTGTGGACAAAACAGGATGATGCTTAAACACCACATGCTGGAGGTGTCTACACCTACATTCAGATCCCAGTTTGGCCACCTGGCGTGTGATCCTGGGAAAGATGCTTGCAGCTCCCATGCCTCCGTTTTTCTTTTTGTAAAATGTGCTTAATAGTATCTACTCCAAGTGTTACTTTAAAGACAAAGTAAGGCAATATACTTAAACTACTTAGCACATAGAAAGTGCTCCATATATGTCAGCTACTTTTTTCACAATAGAGTTCCTTTGCCATTAGGAAGTCTATCCAGTTACTTAATCAGAAAAAGATAAATCTGGGAATGAGTCTGTGTCCCTCCCTGTCTGTCACCTCCACACAAGCAGAGGGGGACCAAATGCTGTCGAGTGCACTCCCTTACCCCCTGCAGGTCTTTTCTTCAACTCTTCCCTGTATGAATTTAATAATCATCTCCCTGCCTCTGGACTTGTTCCATTCTAAACCATTAGCCACAATGAAGGAAAAATTCTTTTTAAATGCATAAAAATGGCAATGCCCTTCTCCAGCTCAAACTCTATCAATGGCTTTCCAGCCCTTCAACGACGGCTGAGATTCCAGAGGAAGAGCATGCGAGAGCCCCGTGGCCCAGCTCCAGCCTCCCCTTCCCACCCTCACTGCTCCTCAGCACCTCCACGTTCCCCGTGCTCTACACAGGCCACACTTCCGGCAACCCCAGCACAGCCCTCAAGCTCTCGCTTCCCACCCTTGTCAGTGGGGCGCCCTCTGCCTGACATCCCCCAACGCCTGCTCAATCCCATCTAAGTCTTAAATGACTCAGCACAGGCACCGCCGCCACCTCTCAGAAGCTTTCCCTGAATTCCCTTCTCCCTCAAGTAATGTTAAATGTTCTTCACATGTTTTCACAGCACTTAAAATATTCTTCTCTCAACATTTATGTTATATTTTATTGCATGTAGGTCCCCATCCCCACGAGGCCAGGAACTCTTGGAAAACAGATGCTGCTCTTTCATCTCTGTGAATCCACTTCTTAGCTTAGTGTCTGGTCTGTAGGAGATGCACAGTAAATTTTCTTGAATACATTCACATTTCCTTCGTATCTCTCTTGCTACCTACAATCATGAATGAGTAGGTAAGTAGGACAAAATTTAAGTACTTCCTTTTATTTCTTGTTAACCATTAAAATGAGAAATGACTTGCAAAAAAATCCTAAAGTGAAAAGGGAAAACAGAGAATGTGGATCTTCTGTGCATTTTCAAGATTATTCAGGTTCTTTGCATTGTCTGCTAACAGAAGGCAATGCAGGCCTGCTGCAGTGCACCAGCAGGCTAAAGATAATTGTGGCAATTTGCTAAAATTTATCCCCTTAAATTTCCTCTGTATAATAAGAGAAAGGAATGAGAGACATTATGAAGATGAAAAAAATTATAAAGCTAACTTTTTACAGAAGCAGGGATACAGGGGAATTGTGTTATACATCTAGTTTTCTGGAAGTCCATTAAGGGAGCCAGCAGGGAAAACCATAAAGAACAATAATTCCCCCTGACAACAAAGGTACGGAAGCTGAAGGAATCAGTTCTAGTGCCCCGCAGAGGGTGTGCTGCCTGGCCCCTTGCCAGAGGCCAACAGCCACCTTGAGAGTGGTAAATGCCACAGCTGACCCCTCTGTTTGAAGAGTCCCTCTCTGCTCTCCTACTAATGCAAGAGGATGAAAAAGGTCTCAGTAGGAGAGAGGCAGCTGGGTTCCAGAACTCAGGAGTGTTCCCTGGGTACAGAGACCATGGAAGCTTTGCTGATGGACAGTTTCAGGTTGGGCTGACCAAGTTGGCTATTTATTTTTTTCCCCAGTGACATTGGAGAAAAACTAAATGATAGTCAAGGAAAGAAACTGCTTCTTGCTGAAAAGATAGTACTATGGCCTGAGGGGAGAAACGAGGTCAGAAATGGGAAATAATAACCATATCAGAAGACGGGAGGGAGGGTGAAGTGGGTCAATGCAAGTGACTCAGGATGAAGGCTGTTAGTGAAGCAAGGGTTCCAGGGGGCAGACTTTCAAGAGCTGCACCCCTAAAGGAGCTGACCAGCATTAAGCTGCAGGAACTCTCTTAAAGCAGAAGAAAATATGAAAGTTTACTTCAAGTGCCCATTTTTCATGATACCACCGTGAGGAAATGGAAGGAAATCAGACACGAGACTGGAGAGCAGAGCAACATGACCATGGAAAGAAAAGAGAAAAAAGCCAGCACCCCGGGAACTACATGGTGAGTGCCCACGCTGGGTCAGCAGCTTTAACAGCAACCCTCCTGTCTTCATCTGAAGAGCCTGGAGGATTCTGATGGAATTCTCTGTGGGGCTCAGACAATTCCTCCCACACTCTGCTCTTCTCAGCTGTGATCTGGCTTTCCCAGTCCTGTCTATCCCCTTCCAGCTGACAAATCTGTCTGATGGTCTCCTTTGCCTTTTAATTCATCTCCCTAGTATGCTGCCTCTCCACTCACCTCCTCTGGGCTATTTGTTCCAGAGTCCTCATATTTCATCGGAACACCCCTCTGCTGCACCCAGGCCAGGCCCAGAGGAGACAGGAGTGCGTCCCCAAGCACTTGTTCGTGTGTGAGAGAAGACACTCAGAACAAGAAGAATCTCAAGTGTAACAAGACAAAAGTACTCACAGCGCTAGAGGGAAAGGACTTGTGGCAGTGTTAAAGAAAACCAAGTTTTGAGAAACAGGAGGGTTTGCTAAGTGCCTGAACATGCATTTGATATGTAATGAAGAACTTCCTAAAATTTTCCATTGTGTATTTGGTACCACCAAATCCTACATGGAAACAAACTACCACTTCCAGGGAAAATGTAGGATGAATTCCTAGGAACTTGTAAGTATGGGGCATGAAAATGGAAATCTTAGAGAAATAGAAGTTTCATTCATCCTCTAATTCCAAATGATGAAAGAAGAATACATACCTTAGAAATAATAGGATTGGGGCTGAGAGGTTATAGCTCATTAGAACAGGAATTCCCAGTTGAGCTCAAGACAACTTTAAAATAAATATAAGGAACACTCCCCCAAAAAACATAAGAGTTAAAATATCCAATTATTTTATTTTATTTTTAAAGCATATTTTATTGATTATGCTATTACAGTTGTTCCCTATCTTATTGCCCCTTTATTCCCTTCTGCCCTGTACCCCTCCAGCCTCCAGCATTCCCTCCCCTTAGTTCATGTCCATGGGTTGTACACATAAGTTCTTTGGTTTCTCCATTTCCTATACTTTTTAAAACCATCCCCTGTCTATTAATGCTTCTTATTCCCTGTACCTTTTTCAATTAATTTAGATAAAAAATATTTAATAAGAAGTTATAACCAACACTAGGCATGGGGTGAGGAGGGCATCCAGGTGAGGGGTCCAGACCACAGAAGGATGCCACACACGGAACAGGTAGAGCAGCACACAACACACGGAGGAGGTGATCAAGGGAGTGAAATATTAAGGCCAATGGGAACCAAGTTTTTCGCTAATGAAGAAGGTAGTTATAAATAAAAAAGGAATACAAAACCATGTGGTGTTGAATTGTAATCGATTGCATCCATATGCACTCAGATTTGCCGTGCATATAGATAAAAATAGCAGTAGGTATACAGTACATGGGGTCATTGCCAACACACTACCCCATCACCCTGAACACTTCGGTGTGTATTTCCTGCAGTTAAAGACTTTCTCTTACATCATCCAATCTAGACAGACAGGTTTTCCTTTAGGTTTTAGGTGCCTGAGTGTGGCCACCACAGTAGTGCAGACCTCTAATGTGCTCTGCTTTGGGGTCAAGCTGGGGCATGAAGGAGTTGGTGGGGATGGACAACCCGCTGCTACCTTACCAGTTATTCTTCATGTTTGACTTTCCTCCCCAATCCACCTGCCATTGTTTACACTTATGTCCTTAGGTAGTTGGTTTTTGCATTTTAACCAGTTTAGTGGTTGGCCCCACTCCATCTTGGGAGGCACCTGAAGACCTGGCTTCTTTTCTCTGTTGCAGGAAGACCAGTTACCTAAGTGTGCCAGCTTTGCAGCTGTATGGCACCCAGTGCTTAGAAGGGCCCTGTCCTACGGTAAAGCTCTGTTGTTGCCATCCTGAAATTCTTAATGATTTTACGTTTGAACTTGTCTGACGGAAGTTCAAGGGCATAAAGAAGCATGTAAGTGAGCACAGTAGATCCGCACAACGTGCATGTCCACTGCAATTCCCTGCTGCCCGCATTGGCATGTAGCGTTCCTAAGGTCCTAGTAGACCTGCAGTGCGTGTACTTCAGTGGACTTAAATCGAGTACAAGGTAAGTGCATCATATCTATGACCGAGAAAGCAGGGCTGCTAACGTCCCCAGGAAGCCATCTTTCTGTTAGAAGTAGAACTTGCTTTGAACACACAAAGAAGACAAGGGTGTTTTAAGAAACACCAATAACCAAGGAAACCTATAATACCCTTCTAACTAGTGTTAATTCCCTATTTTAGCCAACAATTTACACTGAAAAATGATGACTTAAATGGAAAGGGAAAGATAATAGCTCCTTTATTAGGCAGTTCCTTTATAAAATAGTTCCTTTCCCTTTCAGTCCTTCTTTACTCATCAGTAGAGCAAGCTAGAAAGTAGGTATAGATTGTGAGCAAAGAAAGAAGTAAAATAAAAATAGTGGAGTTAATTTTCTGAAGCATTTCTACTGTTCTGGTAAGAACATAATACATTTGCATGTATGAACTGTATAATTTCAATAATTCTACATATGAGTTGAACATTCTTATATTTGCCTTTACAACTTTCACAATATAAATATAAATGGAAAAGGTCATAGTAATAATTTAACATTTTAATTTCTTTAAACTTAGAAGAATATTATATAGTGAATAAAAAATTCTGTGACAAGTCAGGAGATTGACCACAGAAGACAGAAAAAAAGCTTTGCATTTCATTCTTCCATGGTGCTTCTTTTCCAATCTTTGAACAAGGGGCCCTGTATTTTCATTTTGCGCTGGACCGTGAAAAGTGTGTAGCCATCCCTCTCTGTCAGTTTGGGCATGAATCTGAATCCAATTTCAAATTCTCCTAGGGATGTTTCAGTGTGTCTGTGACATGTTCCTCCCAATTCCGAACTAGTGAATAGCCATCCTCCCCACCCCAAATCCAGGAATAGTCTTAGCCTGCAGGCTGAGATCCAGAGATGAGACTGAGCACTGACCCCCTGAATATCCTTCAGGGGCAGGTAGTTTGACTTGCTGACAGTTTTGTTTGTTTGTTTGTTTGTTTGGTATCTTTGCAGGAACATGGCCAGTCCTGTTTGCCTATGCATCAGGAGCAGTAAAATGCCCAAATAATCATATCAGTACTAAGTTAAATTGACTCTCAATCTATGCCCTAATTTGCTGTCATTGATTCTGTGGAATGAGCAGCAGACTTGGAATCAGAACCAGGCATGGCACACTATTTGAGATTACATATTTCCATGTGTAAAACTGCAGTAGCAACACCAGCTTCCAAGAATTGTTCTTGGGGATACATGAAACTGTAGATAGCAGCATATAGAAGTTGCTTGAGATAATGCATATATACGTGCACTTGGCTATTGGTCAATTTTGAATCATTGTCTAAATAGCTTCGTGTGATTTACATTGCAGTTCAGTCACCTCCCTCAACCTAGAGACCATTTAAAAACTTATGCAGCCATTGTATAATGCCTTGTAAAATAATGCCCACTAAGATCTGAAACTGCATATGCGGCTTATTAGAAGGATCATGTTCAAAAGAGTTCAAGATGTATGTTGAATAAATAAGTTTCTTTGCCCTTCTTTTGTTCCTTTATCATTTTTCTCAAAACTTCAATCCTAGCATTTTCCTTTGTTGTTACGAAACCATGGGAACTTATCAAATTCTGCCACACTCTTTCCAGAACTCTTGTCAGTTCACTGCTATGCTTTTCTCCCGCCTGATCAAATCAACTTACAGAATGTCTTGACTTGTAAAATTCACAGGAAAGAAGGGGCTCACCTGCTGCTACAATGATGAGAACACCAGCGATGGCCTTGGTCAGAAAGAGTGCTGTTGTTTTCATCTGAGCAACGTGATCTTTCCGGGACACAGAATTAAATGACAAAATGATGCTGGTGTTTAGTTTATTGTCACAAACTTAAAAAAAAAATATTTCCCAAACATCTTCAGCTGACCCTTTATCTGTATCATTTTTATTTCATTCTGTTAGATGTAACTAGGGAGCAAAAATATAAACACATGCAGATGTTTATGAGTCTGAATCCCATTCACTCACACATTTGATAGGGGTACCTGTTTTAGTTTATGTTATCTATAATTTTCCATAGGACACAAGAAAGATGCACTAGAAAGGACAAGTCTGACCCAAGCAAGTTAATGATTTACATTTGCCATGTAAATGCAGTATTTTTTGCAGTTATGTCTCAATTATTTATGGTATTAAGGGACAGGGATAGCACAAATGAAAGAATCATAGCATCTCAGGGTTGGAAGTGCTTAAAGGTTCTGTAGTTCAATCATTCATATGGTGGTTAATTTAATTCCATAGCCTTCTTCCTACACCAAGCAGACTTGCAGCATGTGCTTGAATATCTTTAGTGATAGCAAAAGACTAGCTCATTTCACCCTTGAATAATTCCATTAGATTTTGTCAAAGGACAAATCTTTCTCTCCCTTTGTAACTTCTGCACCTATTTTTTTGATACTGCAAGGCAAGAACCATACTTCTTAATCCTTGTATCTCTAGTGCATATTAGAGTGCCCAATTGACACATAGTAGGATTTCATTGAGTGTTTATTGGGCAGAACTAAAATGCAGACCTGAAAATAGTGCCTTGCAGGTCATCTTCTCTCCAGGCCTTCTAGAATCCCTCTCTTACCACACCTTTGCACTTACCATCCTGATGTTGTCCCACTGTCATCTCTGTCATCTCACTGATGAGTTTTGTCATCTCTTTTTTCATTATATTGTTGCAGAATAAAACAGAATATTGTGAGTTTTTTCTCACAAGTAAAGAGTATACTATACTGATAACTCCATCAGCCTAGAAAGTACTCTTCAAATAGCACAGCCCAGAATTTAAGTCCCCCATGTTGGCAGCTACCTCCTACTGAAGGACACTGATATTAAACAAAGTCCTTTAACAGAGTCTGCTGCTACGGAACTATGTTTCCTGAATCATAGTCATAAATTTTTTAAAAAGTTTTGACACAGCACAAAACTTCAGTGTAACCTTATTAAAGACTGGAAACATTTAGAGAAAGTGGGCATCAGACCAGCTCAGGCTGGATCCTGACACTACTCATTACTGGCTGTGTGATCTTGACAAAGACCTTTCACTTCTCTGAGTCTCACTTTTCTTTGTTAATAGGGAATGAACTGTCTATTATTTAGGAATTGTCTTTTGAAGGACAACTGGGAGACTGGAGGTGCCATTTAGAACTTAGGAAGACTGCAGGAGGAAAACTTGGTAAGTGGAGGGTTGGCTTTCAGGTTCTGTTTTTTAGATGTGTTAAGCTGAAATACTGATTAGACGATGAAATGGTGACATCAGGTAGGCAGGAGAAGTCACTTGCTGGCAGTTCAGGAGAAGTTTAGGCTGGAAATATAAATCTGAAAGCTCAAAACTATTGATGTGTTTAAGTCATGAGACTTGGTAAGTTTCCTAGCAAATAAGAATGAAGAAAAGTGTCCTTGGACCCTCCAATATTGGAAAGAAACAGCAATGGAGACATAAAAAGAGAGAGGTCGATGGAGCAGGAGGAGAATCATGAAAGAGTGATATCCAGGAGGGAGGATAGAGTACTGAGCAAGAAAAATCAATTACCACTGAACTCTGTTGAATCCTGCTGAGAGGCTGGGTAATTTGAGGATTCATAGATTAGCTCTAATCTCCAGCTCCTAGAACACTACTACATGATATAGCATAGGCCCTAATTAAGAGGTAAATGTTGTAGACCTTGAGTCAGTCATCTGAAATATTTGTTATATCTTCCAGCTTTAATAGTTTCACCCAGTCACAGATTTAAAATAAAAGTCATGACAGATGCATAAGAAACAGCTTCCAGGGAGGAAGTCAATTGACTAACCAGTACTCCTTTGGTACAGTTGCTCAACCAGTTATGATACACTTCATGGTGTTAATATTCTCTCCAAAATTTTCCCTTTTCCTCAAAGGAATAGCATGGAAAATCAGACCTGTTGCCCTGCTGCTGAAAAATATGTTACTTTTAAACAATTTTCTAATTTTATAGCTGAATGTCTATCTAAAAAAGAAACTTAAAAAAAAAAAAAAAACCCATATCCTAACTTGTCCAAGTTCAAGTGGGTTTGACTCTTAAAACTGTGCCCAGGGAATAGTAATACTGCTCTCACTGTTGTCTTCAAATCCAAAGTCAAGTGACTCACCTCCTCCTAATGACATCTCATTGGGATAAGAGGTGATCAGGAGACTCACAGACATCATAATCTTGACACTAAGCCCGGGATGGGGAGTTTCAGGATAGGTTACCATGCGTACAGGAAGTAGAGACCCGGTAACAAACAGAGAAGTTCAGGAGCCTGGCAGCTTGGGGAAAGATTCGTAGCTCAGTCATTACTCCTGAACAGGAAGTGCGCATGTGCTGTTTATCCAGACTGAGGTTTAGCTGGGTCAGCTGGTAGAAGGCCTTGTGTGCCAAGCTCATGAGGAGGAAAAAAGGGCACTGTAAAAAATCTACCTGAAAGGAACCTCACAGGGTGATCTGATCACAAATCCCTAACAGGGCAGGTCAGGCTGGGCAGTAACACCCCAGGCATAGGCCTTCTTCAGTAAAAAGTTTATCTTTGCTTTAAGCAAGCCCTGTCCATTGTTTTTGTGTAACATTAACACACTTTTGAAATGCCTCTTTTTCAGACCCCTCTGACATGTAACCACCCTCAAAAGAGCACATGATTTTGTTAACTGTCCTATAATGCAACCCCTGCCTTGCTTTCTCCCGCCTTCCTGTAATCTTCCTGGTCTTCCCTTCTTAATTCAAAGTGTACGAAAGAAACTGCAAAACTGTCATTCTCTGGAGCATTTGAGATCTTGCTCCTGTCATCGGTATCAGTTTGGTTCAAATAAATTCTCATAAAAATTCGAGAGAAAGAAAAGAAGTTGAGTCCATTTAATATAATTTATCCATAGTGAATTCACTCTAGTCCCTGATAGGTACAGAGAGAGTTAAAAGAACCAATGCCTTCATAACAAAACATGTTTTAAACGCATGTAAGACTGAAGACAAGTTGTTTGGTTTGTTTGTATACTTTTTTGTACCCTATCCCTCTATATCTTTTAAAGATTGAAAACTGCGCTTTCTCATTTTTGTTATATCTTCAGCTGTGTCAATTTTTAAAACTGAATTTCAGGAATGCACCATAAATTTCCCTCTCCGATTGGAAGTCTATAATAGCTACAAAGGTAGTGTTTCCCAGTGAATCATATGAAAGTAACTTGCTGAGACAAACTAAAGACTCAAGAATCTCAATGAATCCTAAACAAGATAAAGGCAAAGTAAAGCCATGCTAACACACAAAAACCCAATATAAAGAAAAAGTCCTGAAAGTAGCCAGAAAAAAAACAGTATTACATACAGGGAAGCGACAGAAATAAATGCAACTTTCTCATTAGAAACCATGGGGGTGAGAAAACAGTGGAAATGTCTTTTAATGTTGGAAACAAAAAACCAACCACTGGATATTTAAAAGAAAGCTTCTCTATCTAGAATTCTATATCAAGTAAAAATATCCTTCAGGAATGAAGGTGGAATACATACTCAGATGCAGGAAAACCAAAAGAACTTGACACTATCAGACCTGTTATAGAAGACATGTTAGAGGAAGTTTATTGGGTTGAAGAGAAGTGCTATCAGAAGGAAAACCCAGAACGTTAGGAATTAAGGAAGAACAGAAATAATAAATACTTGGATAACTACATAGACAATTTTTCTCCTTTTATGCTTTTTATAGAAACTGTGACTCAAAAAACTTATGACATTATTTGGGGAGAAAGGTTTAATGTACGCAGATGTACTATGTATGAAAACTGTAACAAAGATAAAAGGGACATATATTGTAAGGTTTCTTCTATATTTTACTTGAAGTAGTAAAATATAAATAAATAAGACTAAAAAAGTTAGGCGTGCACATTGTAATCTCAAGAATAACAACTAAAACTTAACACAAAAACATAAAGTCAAAGGGTTAACAAATAAATTAAATGAAATACTGAAAATATTCAGTTGACCCCTAAAAGGGGCCAAAAAGGAGAAAACAAGAACCAAAAATATTCAGAGGAAATAAACAGAAAAAATAAAAATAAAATTGATGTATATACTGGCATACCTATAACTATTTTGAGTGCTAAAGCTCTAAAGGCATCAGCGTTCAGGTAGGATGGCAGCACAGGCAGAAATGGGTCACCTCGTCACACACCCACATCAAAATCACAGCTAATATATAGAACAGCCATTACTCAGAACTGTCAGGAATCCAGTTGAATGGAAGTTTGACAGCTAAGAATTGAATAAACCATATCCATCCAGACTATTAGGAAAGATGCAGATTCACAAGTGGCTGGTCCCACAAACATGGGTGGTAGATGAAAATTCAGGAGAGAGATCATGGAGTGAAGAGTCCCAACCCCACAAGAGGCCCCCCAGCCCATGATTCCAGTGCTAGGAAGATAAGTCCCCGCAACTTCTGGATACAAAAAGCAAGGGGGGTTGACTCGGTGGAAGAAACTTCTGGAGCCCCAAGCAGTTCCTCTTGAAGAAACTACACAAGGCCTCACCGGCTCAGACTCACTCCCTCTGAGCTCCAGCACCTGGGTAGCAGCTTGAAAGGCACCAGTGGTATACAGAAAGCAACTGAAGTGTTTAGCATCAAGGTGAGCAGAGGCCAGGGTACCTTTGCTAAACCCTCCACCCACAGAGCCAGTGCCCTGGTGCCGTATCTGAAACTTCATCAGCCTGACTAACACTCACTCACCTTGGAGATCCCCATGGACTCTGTCCCACCTAACTTACAGGCCCACCCAAGCAGCTTTTCCATATGAATGGCTGGTCTTGGCTCATGAGGCCCAACTGCCTCCATGTTCTCAAACAAGCAACGGTTGGCTTCAGTGAGCCTCAGGCCCAGCAATAGCAGTAGGCAGCCGAGACTCACAGTTTGGCCTCACCTGGGAATCTCCAAGCCCAGCACAAGTAGCACCCAACTCAGATTGCTTTTTAGCTCAAGCACGGTGCCCCAGGCAAAACACAGGTGGGGGCTGACCTTGGTTTGCACCACCCAGGAAACCCCAGGGCCAGCACACCCAGCAGACAGCTACAGACCACGTCAGAGCACCACCACTCTGCACCTGCACAGCTGACCCTCCATGGAGGGCAGACATTGGTGTCAGGTGTCACAGCCAGACCCTGCAGCTGACTGGCCTGAGTAAATCCCTCCCATTGATCTGCCAACAGCAACCAAGACTCAACTACAAGAGGATTGTGCACTCAGTCCACATGAAGGGCATACCTTGAGTACCCAGATTGGGTGATAGGGGAGGCTATGCCTCTGGACCCTACAGGACACCTACTACAGTAGGCCACACTAC